>JAQOWM010000090.1:777500-1310372 GCA_029041755.1 Resseliella maxima
CCTTCCCCCCCTCTCTCTCTTTCTCTCTTTCTCTTTATCTTACTCGTTCTCTTGTTTATTGATTCACTCATTCGTTTCGTCTATTGTGTCAGTAAACACAGGCAATGAATTTTATATGTGGAAAATCTGAATTGGAACTCAAGTCCTTTCTCATTCACTCGGTCCAAACTAGAAGTAACACATACATGCACAGACACAGACTCAGACATACAGATGCACACACTTATATTAATATATATATATATAAAGAGAAACAACATCATCAGCATTGGTAGCTTCTCACACATTTGGTTCATCTTGTTTTAATGTTAATTTCCAACCGAGTTTTCTTCTTCTGTACGCAACAATTTTTCGACAAAAGTTTCCTTCGTTTTCATTGTTTTTTTTTTTTTGCTTTTTTTCTGCTTCTTTTTCTTCTTCTTTTCCAATATTTCCTTAATTGTTTGCTGTGCTCTATCGCACTTCTAGCATTTCCATTGGT
The DNA here is from genome assembly GCA_029041755.1 of Resseliella maxima. NCBI lineage: Eukaryota > Metazoa > Arthropoda > Insecta > Diptera > Cecidomyiidae > Resseliella > Resseliella maxima. Next base: position 777,982 of record JAQOWM010000090.1, read on the forward strand.
ACAATGTGTATGAGATCAAAATGTAAGAGGGAGTGAGAACACAAAGGCTCCAAATAGGCGGCAAACAAAAGTCAAAAGAACGGCTCAAACATAATATTCATAAGAAATCAAGTATCGTATACATATATAAATACAAATACAAGCATCATACACGCTCACTCGGATGACGATAACGTCGGCAAAATTGTGTTGACAAAAAGACAATAGAGGGAAGTATTCAACTGCCGTTGTCATTTAGTGTGCTTAATGTTTTACGAAATATCACTTTCTTTTTCTCATTCTTTCTCAATCTATCACTCGCTATCGCTCGTTGTTCTTGTTCTTTCGCTATTTCGGTCCAGTAACAGAATAACTGTATAGCTGATAGAGAAATAGTGAAATGTCTTAAATAAAATATGTAAAAATTATATTAAATAGTATAAATGTCTGGGAATGAAATGATAAAATTTGCAAGTTTCTCGTTAGATACTTTCCATTTTCGCCATTTTTCTCCTCGTGTATTTTTGTTTGGTTTTTTTCTTTCTTTCGTTGCTTTTTTATATGCTTAGCTTCGTTTTCTTGTTGTTGTTGTTGTTATTCTTCTTCTTCTTCTTCATCTTGTTTTCTCTCTTTTTTTGGTTTATTTTCTTGTTGTGTGTGCTAAAATTATTTGTTTGCCGCATTCAAGCGTATGTAGTTAGCTTGCTTGTATTTATCTTTAGATAGGGATAAAACATCAAATATTATTTGACAGAATACTTTTTTCTGCTTATTCTTTATCATCGTTCATTTCTTTCCATATAGATTTGGTTTTTCTTTATGCTTTTGATTCTTATTTTTCTGCTGATTTTTCGGTTGCTCTCATTTTGTTGATATCGCATCAGTGCATATATATCTTTTATAAATGTAATTGTGAATCTAGCGAAGAGTTTACCATATCTGTGTTTGCCAATTTCCGGATAAATAGCACAAAATAGTTTGAATAATAAAAGAACAAACAATAATAACAATAATAACAATATCTGAGCTATCAGTGGATGTTGAGATTCGTTCAGAACACAAATATGAATACGATGAAAATGAAAAATGACAACTTCCGCACACTCATTTATGTATAAACTGCAGCTACGCTCGCGTGAAGGAAAAAGCGTGCTGGAGAATGAGAGAAAGGGAAGAGTGGGGGGGGGGAGGGAGAAAGGGAGGAAGGGAAAGAAAGAGAGGCCAAAGAAAAAGTAATGCACTGAAAGAATAGAAAAGGGGGCGTAAGCAAAGGAAGCTACCGAGAGAGAGAGAGAGAGAGAGAGAGAGAGAGAGAGAGAGAGAGAGGGAAAGAGAGAAAGAGAGAATAAAAGTGAGGGCGAACGAAAGTACAACAGCATGATTTTGACAATCAACAGATTTTTTATGCATCTTTTGCAATTATTCCGCTTACCCTTTTCGACTATGGATTGAATGGGATGAGTAAGAGAGTTTATGCGAGGTCAAATGAATAGAAGCGTTTTTATTTTGAAGTTTTGCAATTTTTTAATTTTTTTAATATTTCAAATATCCCTCATATCATAAATTTATCTATCTGTCTGAGTATTTGCTGCTAATCTGCAGCTTGTTATAAAGTCGTCATTGCAACAAAATCATTATCATCATTTTCACAAAACGAAAATAATTTTTTAAACACGAACCACTTTATAGTTTTAATTGATTGAACCATTTGCCATGCCTTAACGATGTGACAATAATTCGAAATTCGAAATTCGGAATTTCAAACAGTCAGAGTTTAATACCTACTAATACTTACCCCCGTGCCATTTGTGAGTTTTTATGTCTCTTCATACGTTTGTATGAAGCGTTAAAATTGGAGCAATTTGTTGTATTTAACATTCTACCATGATTCTTCCCATTCGATGCACAAATTGTGAGAGCAAATTGATGAAATAAGCGAATAAAGTTCGTCGTTATCGTTACAAAACTATATTTCACTAGAGATTGATTGAGTGTGTCTTGATGATTACCACTTCTAATTAATTCAAACGTGAAAAACGCTCCAATCATCCATCTTCACTATGGTCTTATCTTATATATTCCGCAAGCAATATATTACAACATTGTAATCGTTAAGTAATTTAATAGTTTATTTGCTTATTTCGTAATTTTGAGTATGTTTTCATCATTGTGTTTGTGTGTGTGTTTTTATTTCAATTATTTTTACATATAATTTGGTTTTATTATTGTTGCTGATGTGGTTTTTGTTTAAATTTTAAGCGTATTGTACAAATAATAATATCGCATCTAAATCTTAATTATTTAAGTTAAAGATATTGCTTAAAATTTGGAATTGGATTGTTTGTTTGTTTGTTTTTTTTTTCTTCTTTCAATTAATATTATTAATATCATTTGAATATATGATTCAAATACTGTATTATAATTGTTATTTTTCTGTTCCAATTCGCCAATATGTTCGCCTCAAATGAGGTTAAACATGCGAATGAATACTGGAATTGATCTCACTAATTGAACTGTTGACTGTACGATGGGGCTATCTACGATACTATTTCAATGATATTGCTCAACAAAATCCTCCGAGGCGATCAGGAAAATATACTTCCATTATTATAATTGACAGCATGTGAATGTGTGTTCATGAGTTTTTTGTTTCTTTTGCTTGATGCAAATGTACGTATCAAACGAAAAATATAGAAGAGAGTGACAGAGAGAAAGAGAGAAAGAGAACAAACATTCATTACTATGCATTTTTTTCAGAACATTTTCATAAGAAGAACATGAATTTGGATAGATTGAGAAGGAAGCTATCATTTTTTTTTTTTTTTGTATTCGCTTTAAATGCGTTTCGGAGAGGGGGAGCCAAACGTAGATGAATAAAAACGGATGAAGGGTGGGAGAGAGGGAATAGTGTGTAGTATTTCAGCAATTACCATATCGTACGTTCAACGTTCAAACATTATTTATTGCTAATTTTCAATGCTACAATCCTAGAATAAAAACTAAATAATGAAAATCAATAAAATATATTGCTTATAATATCCAAGCGTCCGTGATGTTATTTGTTACAAAAAATTGGTTGTAAATTTTTTTTGCACTTATACACTTTCATTTTATACACGTTGTTCATTTCACGGAGTTACTTAAATCACTACTAATTATTGCTTTCGATACTTGTTTGTTTTGTAGAATTTTTTCTTCTTCTTGTGTTTTGTTTTTTTTTTTTTTTTTTTTTTTTATTTCTTGTATTTAGTTTATGTTCTCTATTCATTGCCCTAATCATTCTTATTCTAATGTATGTATATAATTTACGTAATGCAATATTGCACATATGTGTCTAAATTGAATGGAATGTATAATGTATAGTATGGTTTTATTTGACAGAGCGATAGAGAGATATATAGAGCTTTTTTGTGGAAAAGCACTAGCGGCATTCTTCACCATTTCAATGGGCTGGTATTGGTTTTTTCGACTAGTTTTACTAAATATTTACTTAACATTAATGCAATAAAATTGTATTTTGTGAATAAAGAATAGATGTAACGAAGTTTTGATTTTTGCCATTCAATGTTTTAATTTTGAAAGGAGAAACACAAAAATTAGATGAAATAGTAAGACGAACAGAAGGAAAAGAAAAGAAAAGAAAAGAAACAACAAATGAAAAAGTGACACGCACAGAGAGAGAGAGAGAGCGAGCGAGAGAGAGGGAGGGAGGGAGGTAAGAAGTCAGAAAAACTAAAATCTCATATGGATTGCTTTTTAAAAAAAGCGATTATGAAAATGCAACAATAATAATGGAGTGCACTTACCTTAAGACACTGTCAGTAACTCGATTTTGAGCTTGTGATTTGATGAGCTACATCAATACACCAGTCAATGAGTATGTTGACTAAGTGCAACAAAGACTTACTAATGTTCTTATTTTAGAGATAGGCTGAGTGAAAGAGTGAGCGAAAAAAATTGGCTTGAATGGAACCGATTTACAATTATCTATAAACAACATGAAATTAGATTAACAATGAAATTGAAATATAAAATAAACACTTTGTAATTGAAATAAGTCTACATCCAGAAGAAAACAATGTTTAAATCGTTCAAGCAAAAATGTTTATAATAAAAATTAACATGATATAAAAAAGAAATAAAAAGTTAAGTACCAGCAAATGAGATCTAATTTCATTTCCGAAAAGGTTTGATAAAAGAATTTATGATCTATCAGTTTGGGAAATGGAAGAGAATCCCGTTGTTTCGTTGAATCATATATTATCACCACAACAGAGCTATGTGCATGCAACTGGTCTTGTCCAAAATGACGTAGCATGGCACTGACTCTGCTTCAGATTCAGGAAATAAACTGAAAATAAATTTGCAAATTTTGTCGAATTCATTCATTTGTGTTATTTTTTTTTTTTTATTCCGACAAAATTTAACAAATCTACGGTAATTAAATGGAACGAATACGAATAAATCAGCCGAATCAAATAAATCAAGCAAACAAACTACAATAAAATGGAAAAAAGAGAATCCAATCGGTAATGTTGGTTTTTTGGTTCAAATGTATTGCTTTATTAATTAATTTTTTGTTGTTGTTTTTTTATCATCAATCTTTCTAATAAATATTTTATTTATTTATGGTCCTAAATTTATGTGTTATGAATAAAACTGGTGTATATAATTAATTGCTTTTATTTTTTGCTTCTGTTTCAGTTTTAATTCACGTGTTGGTTTGTTTTCATTTAAAAAATGCTTTTGCTTCGTTTTTCTCATGTATATTTCCACCCACTCAAAAACAAAAAAAAAAAGAACAAAAAAAAAACCAAAATAGACATGGTGCTCAAATTTTGCGGTAATTCTCCAATTTCTCATCCGCTTCAATTAAATGATGAGATGGAAAGAAGCAGAATATTTCGTCCTTTTTCCCATGGTCTTGTTCGAGCCATCAAATTCATTTTCATTTCTATTTCTTTCTCTTTTTATTTTTTTATCTTTTTTTTTCTATCAGTATCATTAAAGAGTATATTTGGTTATTGCTGTTCTGGTTTTTTTTTTTCTGTTATCGTCTATGTATTATGCAATAATAGTATTATAATTATATAGTTTAGGTATATAATTTTAGTTCGTTGTGTGTGAAACGTTGCTTTCATTCGTTGTTCCGTGAACAACACTTTTTAAAAAGAAAAAACAAAGCAAAATGTGCCATGTGACAAAACACAAACTACCGAATCGCATAGACCAAAACTGGAATAATTTCACGTGGTTATTTTTTGTGTTCTTTTTTCTTATTTCTCATTTTGTTTCAATTGAACAATTTTATATATTCCAAATATATATGTATACAATGAGCTATAAATGGAAAAAAGTGAGTGAGATAGAGAGATAGATAGTGTGCGAGTGAGCGATGAACGATTTACGGACAATTCTTCGAGTTCGCACTTCTTCGTTGCAATTATTTTTTTTCATCGTTTTTATTTTTTTTATTTTTTTTTTTTTTTTTTGGTTCGTTTATTTTGTTTATGTTTTTTTACACTATACAGTGTGCGGGCGGGTGGACACGCAAGCACGCGACTACGGAGATAAACCGAAATGTTCCGCAAAAGCACGGTTTGATTTTATTGCCATGAATAAATGAGATGAATTGAGAAAAGCAATCAAAAATGTACCGATTCGAAAGAGGGAGTTTGTGAATGTATGGATATAAAATGAAATTGAAAAAAAAAAGAAAAAATAGAATCAACCAACACACTCAAGTGATTGAGAAATAAATATGGAGCTTTTTTTCGTTTGTTGTCTGCGATGAAAATTAAATTCCAACAATTAAATCAACGACTATGGAATTATTGATGCGATTCGTTTTTGTGTTTATGGGTTCCCTTTTTAAAAGTGTCATTTTTAGGTAGTTTCTCATTTTGTTGAAAAAAATTTGTTTTTTTTACGTTTTAATTGAATTTTTACTCATTTATTGTGTATATAAATTGAAAACTGTTCTTTTATATATATATATGTATATGTATATATATATATATATATATATAGATTTTTAATCATTTTTTTTTTTTTCGTTGAATGTTTATGGTACGTTAATTTATTGCATAAATATTCAGTATTCGAATTCAGCTGTCAACGTATATTTTTTTTTATTTTTTTGTTCTTAATCCATAGTTATGTATATTGTATTATATCTTATTATTGTTGCATTTTTCATTTGTTAGTTGTATATTTCTCTGTTTTTGATGTTTTTGAGGGGAGTCTAAGAGCGACAAAAATCCATTGGACATGAGCTCGATTCAATAATTCGTATGAAATGATCTCTAGACTAGCAGAGGAGTTAATATTTTTTTTTTTCTAAAAAAAAGTCCGAATCTAGTTTTGAAAAATGTCAATCTTGTTTCTAACACTTTCTAGTCAGTTCACACATCTTATTATTTTAATTATTGTTGATAACTATTATTTCTACACTACATCTTCTACAGATGCTATTCTTAATACAATGTAATCTCACTGCTCTCATGCAAAACAGATTTATAACTCAATTGATGTTAGTTCTTCAAAAAAAAAAAAAAAAATAAATAAATAAATAAATAAAATAAATAAAAAATAAACATGTCTTCAATTCATATAAACGTCCAAATTGAAATTTATTCCTTTGGTTCTTATCTCATATGGCAAAACTCATAACTTAGAAATAGACTCGGTTTTTGTTTATTATTTTGGTCAATGTTACGTTTCCTTCATTCGTAGAAGCATAACATACTTCGCCGAATTCAACTATATCGAAATTACATTGTACAAAGTTTTTTTTTTTTAATTTTTATTTTATTTTTTTTCGAATAATTTAACAACGCGTTCATTTTTTTAAAACACACTTTGAATGAAACAATGGGAATAACCAAAATGTCAATAAAAAAACTCACGGAATAAGTAAAAATGTTTCACGGAAATACCGTGACGAAATGTGTATGTTTGAATAGTATTTCCAAAAAAATGCTTTAATTTGGAATTTTAATATATTAAAATATCAAAATATTGCACATTTTTCTACGAGAGATCTCGTACGAAATTAATTGAAAAATGATGATCTCTAAAGGCAATGAATCTATTTTTTTTTAATTGATTTCTAATTCTTCTTCCTCTTTCTCTTTTGTTGTTTAACACTCAAAAGATGAAAATTGGGCAATTAGTTCAACTCGTGCTCATTGAAGAGCGTATGCTTTTTATCCCGCAATTCATTGGCCTCGACTTTAATTGAAGCTTTCAAAATAAAGACTCCCGCTTCAAAATATACACACATAGACACACACACACACACACAGACACACACATCGCACTTGACACACTGTCAAATCACCAAAATAGTTCTACGGAAAACGCAAAATTTTTAATTAAATAAATCCACAAAACCTTCAATCGATGATGTTTATCCAAATTATTGACATACTGAAGAAATGTCAAAAAGCAAGGATAAAATTGCTTACGGCATTTATTGTCGATTATTTGTTTGCGTTTAATCAATAAAATAAATCTTCGTCATGGTATTTACGTTTGTATGATTTTTCATCTTTATCAGCTTCAATACGGAATTGTTTTTTGTTGAAAATTTCCATTTTTTTTTTTATATTCTTTAAAAACCACCGACTCAATAAAGTCAGAGAGGAACAATATGAATTTCTTGAGCTCAAATCAAATCAAAACTGTCAATAGTTATGAACATTGTATAATTTGAACGCATGTATTTTCAACGGAGTATTTGCTTTAAATCGCCCAATAAAAAAGCACTTTTGTTTCATTTTTGTCTGTGTGTGTGTTTGTGTTTGTATTTGTGTTTGCGTCTATGTGTAAAAAATTGAATTTGATTTTCAAAAAATTGTATTTGCTATTGAGGAATAATTGACACGTAAAGTTATTGCAAACTACGGATAGACTTCAAATTCAATTTGGTCACTGGCACACAATGCACAGATATGGATACTACCATTTTTTTTTTGATGGTTTGGAAGCACGAACAAGCGGTTGAACGACCAATGGAGCGGGTAAGGGAGTTTGCCAGCGAGCGAGTGAAAGATTCGAGGTGGTACGAAAGTGACACAGAAAGATAAATAGATATAGATTTGAAAAATAAAATAAATTCCGCAACAAATTCTTGTATCGTCTGTCTGTGTGTGTACATTTGATTACATTTTCGGACGTCTCTGATAAAATTTGCAGAAGCACTCATTGAGACAGAGAGAAAACGAGTGAAAATGAAGAGTGAGAGTGAGTTGATAGCCACACCCTTGGCACATGTATAATATAAAATACACGCACACGCACACATACTCACACACAACCATACATATCAATATTATTCCGTATCTTACCAAACAGCATACACAATTTTCTTCCTTTTTTTTCATTTGTTTTGAATTCGTCTTCATTTTCCGTTTGACTAATTGTTCTAGCAATTTTGTGAAAGTTTTCCTCCGGATCTCGCATTCTCTACAATTCGCCGTCGATCAGCGCGCGTTGAGAATTATCGATTTAAACGTCTAGTTTTCGATGCAGTATTTTCATTCTTTTCTCTCTCATCGATCAAGCAATTTGGGGTGCGGTTAAATTAACTATTGTAAGCATTTCTCACTAAGAAATGTGGGGTGCTTTTAAATTGGCAATACGACCCTTTGTAAATTATTGATTGTTTGGTCATTTAGAATTGTTGAATGCACAAATCAAAGTTTATGAAGCTGAAGTCAATAAAAAATAATTGCACAAAATATTTAGTTGCTACACTGTAGAGTTGGTGTTATTGTCGATAGCAAATGATTGTGAATAGCATCCACTGGACACAGTTTCATCTATTACTGAATAGAAAATTATCCTTGCTTTATAAATATAAATATTTTGGCAATTAGAATTTATAGCCGGAATTTTTTTTTTTCTTTTTTCTTCAATTTTTTAACTTTGAGAGAAAAAATGCTTAAGAAGGTCTTATTTTAGCACCAAGATGTGTGCATGTGTTCAATCTCGCATTCAAATATGAAAAATGATAATGAGCAAATGTTTTCGACTAAATTTTTGTTCAAATTAAATAACCACTAATGTTCTGATATTTTTATTGTTGTTATTGTTCATTTGGTTTTTTGTTGTATTAAATTATTTTAATTCATTTGTAAGATAATAATAAGTTACATAAATGCTTGTTCTATTTCAAAGACTAGTAAAAAAAAATTAATGTAAACCAAATTTTCTGTTTCTATCTTTTGTTCTATTAATTGAATATCTTAAATGCAGTCGCTAAGTAAGAGTTATGTAAGACTAGATATACATTGTGAAAAATGTCTTTCTAACAAGAACTCATTAGTTTTCATCTTATGTTTGTTCCACTTTGTTGGTCGAAATATTTTTTGGACAACAGATTTGCTTTGATTGTTGCTGTAAATTTTAACGAACAGAAAGAGTGTCGAACAATTCTAATTTTGAACTTGTAAGTCGACATTTTTTGCGCTCACGAGTTACGAATTACCGCAACCGAAAACTTTCTTTTTTTTTTGAATTTTCAAATCAATGCGCATTAAACATGTGCTTGTGAACATCTATAATTTTAAAGCTTCTTTTTCAAATCTAATAAATGATAAAAGTTCATTTTAACTCTAGCATATCAATTATTTATATCCATTGACGGGGACACTATTTTTGAATTCAGTTAAAGAAATTAAAGTGTAATAAAATTGACAATGAAAACTAGAAAATAGAATGAAAAACAATTGAAAATAAAATGTACAACAACGAGAAAATGAAGAACGCAGAGAGAAAAGGGGGAAGTATAGAACATTGTATCCAACTGAAGATTGGATTGCACTTTTTTTGCCTAAATTTTTACATATTTTCGGTCAACAAAAGTTTTGGACGATTTTCTGAAAAAAAGCATTTTAACAAACAGTTCTCTCATCAATGTCGTATAAAAAAATAAAATAAATTGAAACTATTTTGCATTCCATACATTTCATTTAACAAAGTAGATTTGATTCCAATAGACGATCGTATAAAATATTTTTTCATTTTTCTTCTTCCTCTACTTCTTCTCCTTTTTGTCACTTGTTTTGCTATGAACAGAGCACGCAACCAAATCGACTTGAAATATACATTTAAATCGAAACGTTGTGTTGCATGATTTGAATTTTATGAAAAAAATGTTGTCATGTTTTTTTTACTTAATCTTCTTATAATAAATATTTGTCTAATTTTTGTTTTTTGTTTTTTGTTCAGTCACACTTCATTATTAATATTATTAATTTATCTTGAGTTCAATTTTTGAATTGTTAAATAACATAAACAATTAATATTTATGCATCAGATAATAATATTATAAAATAAAACGACTTTCGTGCACTAACCACATAAGATAGAAAGAAGGAAAGGCTGAAAAAATTGAGAAATAAAGAAACGGAAGCGTTTAGATGTCAGAGGCGAAACAATTGAAAGAGAATTTTGTGGAATTGACCAATTGAGAGAGAGAGAGAGAGAGAGAGAGAGAGAAAGGGAGAAAGAGAGAGAGAGAGAGAGAGAGAGAAAGGGTGTGTTTGTGATAATGGTTATCACAATATGTTGAAGGTTTTGTTGAAACTGAATGAGACACTACTTTTACCAGGAAATTTTCGATAAGTTGCGGTAATATCTTCTCTATTATGGAAATAGTACCAAAAGAAATATGGTACTAAAAATGGGTTTCGGAACAGGACGGACATTTTTATCATCATCATTTCATTGTAATACTTTAAAATTCCCTTTCTTGCATAACTGCAAACTTATTCGATTTAATTCACTCCCGTCAAATTGGCTTGGTGAGCTTTTCCTCTTGTGCTTTCCCACTTTTTTCTCTCTTCCTAAAACTTGCATCTGTTCTCTCATGCGTTTGTATTTTTCTGAGTATTTTTATGTGGAGGAGGGTGAAGAGTGGAATGCAGAGCTCAACGGTGAACACAGGTGTTGTCAAGAACATTAGCATATTCGATGACGCAGTTAGACGTTGTTGTTGATGTGTTATTGAATTTCCTTCTTTTTGTGGATAAATAAAAACCAACTGGTGTTCCACTGAACACAGTGGGAGCGATGGATTATTGGATGCATTTGAACCAGTGCTGTTGTACGTAAATGTTCAACACTTTTTTTTCATTTTGGATTGAATATTCCATTTCAGTGATTGTAGAATGATTGAAAAGTTCTTGTATATTTGGTGGACTACCGGCGTCCATACTAATCATCGTGCATGCCGTGCGCATAGTAATGGAATATTTTGCATTCAAAATTACAACAACTATAATTGCTTTTTGTTTCCGTTAATGAAAAAATATTCATAAGAATAACAGAGATCAGTATGAAAGCAATTGCACTTCAAAATTGTCTTGAACAAAATGAAAAAAAAAAACAAGAAAATTGTTTTTATTTTCCATTGTTGAACTCTACTCATTTGATCCATTCAATCCTTTCCCGGCAATAAATGTATACTCAGCGGCTGACTCAAATGTTTCATGTTTAGTCGCATCAATAGAATTTCACATGGAGTGTTAAAATATGTCGAAAATGTAACGTTAAACTCAAAGGGAATTTGTCAATTTCAAAAAGTTGTGAGTATTGTGAATATTCACACGACCTTTTTTGTGATTTTTTTCTAAATTCTCTGAATATTGTGAATATGATGTGAATTTCAAATACTATGAATATTATGAAAATAATAAATTTATGAATATTGTGAATATTTGAATGAAAAATTCCCTTTAGTTAAACTATGCCATTTCATTTGTAAAAAATGGCATAATACAAGCGACTTTGCTACAAGAGCTACATTTTGGGAGAGAAATAAAAACGGTTTTTTTTTCTTTTAAAAATACATTATTATGAAGCACTCTCGGTGTTCGAATATGAACGGATATATTCTCTGACTCTCTCTTTCAGTGTTTTTCTTCTGTTCGTTCGTTGTTTACTTTTTATTGCAAGCACAAACAAATGCTGTTGCATTACTTGATGGACACGACAAATGGTTTTTGTTAAAACTTATGGTTTATATATTTATGGTTTTTAATTGACCCATTTTCATTTTTAAGTATTAAAAAACTAGCTGCTTAAAATAAAAAGCTATAAGTCGCAACATTATTTTTTCTCATCCTTTTGTTTACTTATTTATTTCTTTAATTCTTTTTAGTGGTCAGTGTGCTCAAAAACAGAGCCGTATTATTATTAGTAATTATTACTTGTTTTAAGTTTTACTTTAATTCTTCTTTCTTCTTTTTTATAAAAGGCTCTACGTAATAGGTTTATAATTATTATTAATTTTTCTCTATATGTAATGCTTGTAATGTAATTTGTTTTATTCTTTTTTTAGTGAAAATAATCATTTTTATAAACTTCAAATTAACTTTGAAGAAATTGGACGTATTGTGATTTTAATTTATTACTTTTAATAATTTTCCACATTGGGAATTGTATTTTTTCTTTTAATAAATGCTAAATGTCTACGGTGTCTTTTTTGTTTGTTCTCCTAAATATATAATATATAATTGTTTTTGTTTTCTATCCGTTTCATTTTCATTTCAATAACTTTTAATGTGTTGTTTGATGTTGTTGAATTGATGCCATTAGATTTTACAGTTTAATTGTATGAGTATAGATTATTAAGATAGAGAGATTTCTACACACTAATCAATTGACAAGATTAAACAAATTTCATTTATTATTTTTTTTTTTTTTTTTTTTTTTTTGGCTTCAACACCGACTTTTTTGCACTCCTCATTTTCTGGCACAATTCATTCTCATTCATTTGAAATCATTTCTCATTTAAATTAAAATCACTTTCATGTTTTCAAACATTTTTATTATCTCTGTGTCTTTATCTTTTATCTCATTCTCATTCTCATTCTCTATCTCATTCTCATTCTATTTCTTCCCTTCTACTTTAATAACTCATCACTTCTTTAATATTAATCGCTTATATGTATGCGAAACATTCGTATCCATTTTGAAAGATGGATATACAAGAATATAGCGTACCTATATTTTATATGGGGGAAATGGGTAAACAAATCTTCCCAATCGCAAAATTGTTTCTATTCGTCAGACATTTGCCATAAACTATAAATGAATTCGTGTCAATCGAAAGAGATAGATTCCCCTAGATTGAGAGTCTCACTTGAAAAATATGTCAACAATGAAAGATCTTTCTAGAGTCTGAGAAAGAAAAAGAAGAACTAAGAATGAGACCAAGATGGAAAGGAGAGGAAGAAAAAGAGAAAGAGAAAGAGAGAGAGAGATAGAGAGAGAGAGAGAGAGAGAAAGTCAGAGAAAGTGAACCGAAAATTAATGTCGTCGAAAAATAGAAATGAGATTTTTTGAGTTGTGCCCAGTGCTGGCTGTAATGCGTTTATGTTAACTACGTGCATTCTAAAATAAATAGGCGAGCGTACCAACTAAATTTGTTTTTATATGCAAATAATTTAACTAAATTCGTACATAATATATGAAAATGAAAAGGTGAAATATGTTGTTTTTGTATTGTATGTCAAAACAAAAACAAAACTTAATGTGTTCAAAATTAAAACTAGATTTAAAAAAACATGCAGTTGTTTGACTATAAAAAATGGCGATGAAAAAAGGTTTTTTTTTCACCAAATTGTTATGCAGAAATCGATGTATTTCTCAGTTCACTATCATGCATAATATGAATCAATATGCTGAATTGTTGATAAAAGCTGAATTTATTCAACGATTCAACTAAATATTACTCCAATTAAATTCAAACAAATGCACGTTTGTTCATTTGTTTGGTTCCATTGACTAAAAATTATTTCGGAATTGTATAATCGAAAGTGTTATAAATGTGCTGTGTTATCTTGTATTTGTTGTTTATTTTCGACTTTTGATTCATTGGAAAACTTATTGTTTACCATTTAAAAATCAAATTCGTTGGTCAAATTCATAAGTTAACTGATCTTCGGTCACGAAATTCATCTAAAAACAATCCATGCTACCATACTGCTCGTATTTATTAACTAAAAAATCCTAAAAATTTAATCTCCAATCTCTGTCGCGTGTGTGTCTGAAATGCTGATCTATATAATTACTTTTAAAAATCACTACGATTAAGATCAATATATGTTTTCAAGGGGAAAAGTACTAGAAAGAGCAATCCAATCTAGTACTAAATAAATCCCGATAAATCCCATCAAATCACATTCAATATTGTCTTACTAAAATAAAATACACATACATTACTCTTGACACATTATGATTTGTCAAAATCCCAGTATAGTGAATTGTATTTAAATGTCATTTTTGTTTGATGTGTTCCATTTAATTTCAGAAAAAGATTTAAAAATTAACATCGAAATAAAATTGAATCATCAATATTTTTCAAATTTGTTTCTGAAATTAAATGGAACACAACAAACACAAATCAAATTTAAATACAAAAATATCTCACTATATTGGGAGTTTGACAAGTTATAATGTGTCAAGAGTAATGTATGTGTATTTTATTTTAGTAAGACAATATTGAATGTGATTTGATGGGATTTTTCGGGATTTTTTTTTTTTTGTACTAGAATGGATTGCTCTTTCAAGTACTTTTCCCCTTGTATGTTTGTTATCTTTGCTGAGTCTCAAATCTAAAATATTTCTTCAATCACTGAAAACATAGTGACTATGTTTTGTTAATTGAATTTTGCGTTTTTTTTTTTTTTTTTTTTTTAAATAATTGAAATTGTTCAATAAAATAGTTTTGATGCTTGCTTCGGCAACATACTGCCTGTTTTTAAAATAAAGGGATGGTTAAATCTTTGTCACTAGTTATTAAATGTGCTCATTTCTCCATTAGAGAGTCTTAAATTTGCATCTAAATCAATCTAAATTAAAAATCTGCACTTTTGTTACAAGTTCAAGTAATGTGTGAAGAAACCTACAGTGTAATTGTTTAGTTGTTCTCTTTTCGAAGCTTTCTCATCGTCTAATATCCGTTGTCTAAATTGAATCGATGTTCTCACTTTATCTTATGCATGTATAAACAATAAAAAATACTGTTGTCGTGATTAATTGGTTTGTGAGTTTTGCATTTGAATAATTTGTTGTTCAATAATCGTATTGTTTATTGTATCCACGATTCGTATGAGGGATTTTACTAAATATCCTGGTTTTTATGCTATTCTGTTATTTTTTCATTATCAATCTAGTTTGATAGCTATTTTGAATTGTCGATCTATTTTTGAATTGATGAATCGGTCAATATAAATTAGAAATTTGCTATTGAACAGTATCGATATCCATGTAATATCGTTTATTTTTTCAGAAGTTCCTTATTTGGCGTCTCTCAAATTATATTTAAATTAAAAATATAAATTTCAAATTCGTCACTCACTATAAAATCACTAATTGTATGTTTAATAATTGCTTAATTTGCAATCGTGTAATTGCTGTTTCGTGTTTCAGTTGCTATTCAACATATTTTTCTGGTTCAATATATTTTTTTTTTTTTTTTTTAGTTTTTGCTTTTTATTAATTTGTTTTACTTTGAAAACTTCAAAACATTTCTTATTTCACACAAGTCTACTAATATATTATAATAATTTTACTCACCTCTGGGAATATATTATGTTGAATTAAGTGGAAAATTCTCTTCTTTTATTGAAAAAAAAGAAGAAAAATATATCAACCACAATTCATTTAACACATGCTGAATTATTATTGCTTTCTAGTCAAATATTGCTTAATTGTTAATCTTTGTTAATGTTAGAATTTGTTGGACATAACATTTTTGATTCGAATCGAAATGTTCTACAGAATTCAAATCAGAATTTCGATTGAAAATGCGAATCTCGAAATTCAATGTGTTGATTTGGACTAATCGTTAAATACCAACAAATTTTGTTCTGGCTAAAATTTCTACATTTTAAAATGCTACAAATCAGAAATTATAAACTGCAATCATGTTCTTCATCTTTTTTTTACGTTTGTTTTGTTTGCTTGCAGACATCTAAATGCATCAAAATAAAAGTGACTACCCTGGCTGGATCAAACTGAAATCTACGCTCAACTGGCTTTTGCTTAGTACTACGCTAATATTTTTTTTTTTTTTTTTTGGTTTCTTTTTTATTTTATCCCGTTAGTTTCGTTAGCATTTTGTTTTCCTTGTGCAGTTTTCCAAAGAAACAAAAAAAAAAAAATCCGTAAAAATTTAGATTAATTGCTTGTGTTCTCACTTTTGTTACAACAAATTGACTTAGTTTTCCTCTGTTCATTTTTTTTTATTGTTTTTTAAAACACATGCACAACTTAATTAATTGCTTTGAAGTCACGTGTGGAATTTATGTGTGCGCGTGGTTTTTTCTCTGTGTGTTTCTATTTCTATGTTTTTCTTGTTTTTTTTTTTTTATAATTCGCATTCAACAATCAACAAATAGGAAGAATGGAAATGCTCTCGTTTTTTTGCTTGCCTAATTTTTTGTTTGTTTGTTGTTTTTGTCTCTTTAATTTAACTTATAATAGGCGAAAAGGTAATTTTGTTACCCACCCCATAAAAATGTCGCATTCAGCCTCTCCATTGTAGTTTTTCTTTTATCAGCTGTTGAAAGTGATAAAAATAATTTCGCTATTCTTATCTGGTTTTCCATTTTTCTATCCTTTCTTTGCCTCTCGTTTATTTCTCGGATCACTTACATATTCCAATGCTGTCGCTGCTACTGTTATTTTTCCCATCCAAAAATCATCTTGCGCACTACGTCACATGAATCAGTCTCTGATCAATAAAATACAATACGTTCTATGACGAAGTGAGCGTGTTTTTTTTTTTTTTTTTTTTTTTTGTTGTTGGTGTATTTCTTCCTCCTTTGTAGCAGAGAAAAAATGCACGAGAATGACTTCAATGCAATGTTATGGTATTGTTATTGCTTTCATTCGAGGAATTATCGTCCATGGCGTGTAGATTTTGTGGCGCAACAGTTCCGACATCATTCTCATGGCTAAAACATGACGATTCCAAATGTTTATTCAGATAGGATTTCAGTGCGAATGTTTTGTGACATCGTTGGCATTCAAAATTCTTATCAGCCGAATGGGTTTGCATATGGGCACGAAGGTTTGAACGGTCAGCAAATGCTAATAATTTTAAAAAGAAAAAAAAAAACACAAAGTGGGAAATGAATAGAATTCAGAGAAGATACAAGAAGACACTGAAACGAATGATTTTTTCACGGAATGGTATTTTTGGCAAAAAAGCGGGAATATCATTGTATTGATTTGGGAAGAGAAAAAAATGTGATGTAAAAAGATATTGAGAAAGAGGAAGGGAGACCTAACGGTTGAATGATAGAGAGCGGGAGAAAAAAATGAGGAAAGTCAGACAATTACCTTTGCCGCAATGCGCACAGCCGTACCTATGGAAAAGTCGTACAGAAAAATGGTTTTTATAAAAACTGACTGTACAGTACACTCGTCATCATTGTGTTTCTTTCAAAGTTCCTTATTAAAAGGCCCTTCAAAAGATCCTTTACAATGAATGACTATCAAACATTCGCAAATATATTATGTTAGTTTTGATTTTGCAACCATACGCAAAATTCAAAAAAAAAAAAAATACAGAAATAACATCAACTAGAAATCGGTACATACGGTTTTTCTCCAGTGTGTGAACGTAAATGTCCTTGCAGTAGCCACGGTCGCGAAAATAATTTCCCACAAACGCCGCAGCTATGCGACAATTTATGCGTGAGTACGTGCATTGCAAGTGCCGGCATTGAAACATAAGCTTTACCACAGGTCATGCACTTTTTGGCCGATTGTGAATCCAAACTGCGATGAGTTTGTTTATGTCTCGATAAATTGCTTGATGTTGCATATTGTTTTCCGCATTCGGTGCACGTGTATTTTGATTTATTATCGATTGAATTGAGCACTTCGTTGGACGCCAAACCTTCTGGATTTGATTTCCGCTTAGATCGGCCATCGCTCACAAAGAACGCCTCATATGTGTACGCAACTGTTCGTGAGTTGGCCGTTTCAATTAGTTCATCAGTATTATCATCATCATTATTATTATTGTTAATGTTATTATTATTATTATTATTATTTTATTTTATTTGTATTTGTATTTGTATTTGTATTTGTATTTGTATTATTGTTAATGGCACCGTTGTCCAACGTACGTTTCAATCGATCGATTTGCTTTGTCGCACTCCCTGATGCGGTTTTCGATTTCATAAGCACATTTGTCAAATTGTTGTTGTTCTCATTTTGAATGTTTGCATCCATTTCGTTTGCTTTTGAATGGTTGTATTTTAAATTGTGGTTCATCAGCATATTAGCCGTTTGTTTCTTAAAACATTCTTCATCAGGTACAGTTTGGTGTGGCGAAACATTCGATTTACGTTGATGGTGTATTTGTAAGCTGTGAATCGTTTGGAGTTGATTTTGGTTCGGTTCAGTGATTGTAACCGATTGAATAGTGTGATTTGATGATGGCTGCTGCTGTTGCTGTTGTTGTTGTTGTTGTTGTTGTTCCGACTGCTGGTGTGACTCCTGATGTTGCTGTTGCTGCTGCTGTTGTTGTAAGTTTCGTGGTGGTAGAAATGCTGTGGACGCACTCAAATCGAGAATGGCATGTGCAGCGTGCAAATCTTCTTCGGCTGGTATTCGTAGACCATAGGGCCGTTGTGATGGTTTATCATCGAGTGAGTAAGGCCGGTAAATATCCTTTTTTTTTGGAGGAAGTGACAATGTGGCACCAGTCGATGTGAAGCACATCGACAACGATTTCCGTTGCAACGGATGCTGAATCGTTACGATTGGCATCGTTAAATTATTATTCTTCTGTTGGCAATATTCACCTGTTGGTATTACAGACGCCTGATTTGGATGTGATGTTATGGCACTGCTGCTATTCGTATTATTCAGGTTAGTTGGTGGATTTTCCGATTTATTTGATGTAACAGCCAATTCGTGTTCCATGCGCGGAAAATATGCAGTAAAATGCATTGAAATATCTTGTCCGTAACCTAGTTATTCGAATAAAAGAAGGAAAAAAAAACGTCAGGAAATAAATTCAGCAAACGGATTTCGGAATTTTACTTTTCTTATTTTGTTGGAAAACGAAAATTGACATCAAATTTATGTTTCGAACAGGAGAAAATAATCAATTGCTGGACATTTTTTTCGTCGAATATATATATGGGGACCATTTTTTTGGTCTCTACTGTCCAATGTTTTAACAATACAAGTTAAAAGGCGTTCACATATGAGAACGAAGACAAATTTTGAATGTACTTGCCATTATGGCAGCCTTAAAATAAGGTAATTGGAAACCACTCGTTATTTATATGCAATAATCATCCAGTAAAATCTAAATTTCACTCATTCACTCGCTTATTCGCTTTTTCCGGTTTGAGTTGAATTGCTGAGTGTAAAAGTGCGACATATTCTCGTGATTCATATAAATGAAAAATAAAAAGGTTTTTTGAAGTGAAAAATCGGCGTAAAGGTTCAACAAAGTGAAACACCGCATGTCTGACTTTTGCACTGAGCAATTCAGTTGTTGAACCATATTCATTATTACTATACATTTCGAATTCATTGGAACGCGATATGTTTTATGGGTGAAATTTAGACAGGCACAATATAAATTACGGCATTTAACAGGATGCCTGGCTATCGGTTTCGTAACATTTACTATTGCTTTATGTATTCGATTCATTCGGCGGATCGTACCAACAACAATGAGAAATATTATCGGATAAATGTAAAATAATCTCAGAAACAAATACATTTATTGAGAGTATTTTTCGGACTGGTTGAAAGATAAAATTTCGAATTCACTTCGAAACTGATTCATTTCATCGGCTTGGCGAAATTGTTAAGATACACGAGTGTTGGAAATGTTGGATCAGGCCAAGGATTAACACTCAATGTTATAAATGTAATCAACTTTTGTGAAATGCATGAAGGAAGCAACAGCAATAACAATGACAACTATGAGCATATTATCATCGAGCAACAGCTAACTGTAACGTTACGTAAACTTTCTTTACTCGACTAAGTCTTATTCAATCAGTTCTTTGGAATATGAGACGAACAAAATGATGATGTAAACGACGCCGACGATAAAGAGAACGATGAAGAGAATGATAGCAGGGTAGGTAAAGAAAAGAAGAAAAACAGTCCTCTGTTCGTCCATTAGTTAATTTCTTGATGTAAGCCAACACACACACAGACATAAATGAATACTTTTCAAAGGAAACCAATTTTCTTCCCCCATCTTCGCTACATTTTCAGTAATTTGACAAAGTTTTCCGCATTCTTCGTTTTTTTTCTTCATCTCGTTTTCTCATTTACTCCCATATTTTCTTTCAACTCTTAAGTTTTTCATCTGAGTCTAAGAAAATATTTTTCCTTTTTTTTTTTTGGTTGAATAAAAAGTTTCGAAAATGCGGTTCATTTCAAATACAAACAATTTCGTTATATGCGTATTTGTGAATCATTCAAAGTTCGGCCAAACATTGACTGAAACAATAGCAACAACATCAATATCAACAAAAATACAAAAGAATAAAAGTTGAAAGCAAATGTGTAAATGCCATTTCAATATATTTTGTATTTGGTTTGGAAAATGATGGTTTCAAACATAAAGAAAATACCATATTGAAACATTTATAAAATGTGGCAGATAGTGGCATATAAATTTCCCCTGTGTGTTTCGTTTCCTTTTTGGATGACTAATTTTACAATCAAGTAACATTTGTTGCTGTTGCTGTTGTGACACACGCATACGATAATGTCCAATGTCCAAAAACGTAAACGGTAAATTAATTTTAACCGAACGTTTGTTTGATAGAAAAAGTATATATGGGGATCCGTTGATTGTATTAAATTACGTAAAAAAAAACTACAACAACAACAAAAGCAACAACGATGATGATGACAATGAACGAAATGAATGGTGTATGGTTTACATTTCAAAGGGATGTACTGCGTTATTATCGAAAAATAAAAAGTAATTGAAATGGCATGTGAATGCCCTGCTGTCGATTTGCGTGGCAATGTCTTCAAAATGATTAAAACACCTAGTTTATGATTACACAACGGATGTCTAAACAAAAAGTGTGGAATTTCATTTTACCATTTTAAGGAAACTATTTGATTGAAAATTACGGTGTTCGATTCCCGATTTTCGTCAATATTGCATTCTGTCGTGCATTTGTTGCCTTCGGTTCGATTCACACATAAACACATATATAATGTGTAAAACAAACAAGAAATGAATAATTTTTATCATTTTGAAACGAGGCGAAGCAAGAGAATGGAAAATAAGAGGCGAATGAACACGAAAATACATCAAAAATGAACAGTTTCGACCAGTTCCGGAAACCTATCATTTTTATAAAGTGAAAGGGAGAGAGAGATAGAGACGGAGGACGCGTGAATCTGAAGGTTTCAATTCAAATAAAAACAGAGCAAAGACCAAAGAGAAGAAATAGAAGAAAAAACAAGCCATACGAATGAACATGCAATACATTGTTGCGCGCTGCTCCGTATACAAAATCGAGCAGGTCATGAAGACCGTTTCTGCGCTCCTTGTTGGAAATGCTCTCTTGCTACGATCTATCTCTTTCTCTTCCTCCCGCTATCTCTTGCGCTGTCGTTCTCGATGCTTTATATACAATGTGAATATCACGAATAAATTTTGTCAATAATGTTATATGGCGTACACACTCTCGCTTACTTGCTCTCATGTGTTATACATTTTGCTATGTTTTATGAAGGCGAGCAAGCGAATACATATCCATATGTAATACATCGCACATTTTCATTGTATTGCACGTTGTCGTAGTGCGGCTTTTGAGTGTAGTTTTTTTATTTCTTCTTATTCTTTTATTCTTTTATTCTTTTTTGGCACCGACATATCCGTCTGAATATAGCAACAATGTGCGGAATTTCAATGAATAATTGTCTAAGTGTAATAACCCTTAAACGCCTTCTGCATTTGAAATGAAAGTATTTGCAGATTTGTGAAAAGAATGGAACACAGACTATTGTCGACACAATTTCTTCTGGGATATTTTCAATCTTTATTTGATTGATAAAACAATTGATTTTCAAGGCAAAATCGCACCCTCAATTTATTTTTTTTTTCTCTCTTTATTTTTATTGTGGATGAGAAGCGAAAAAAGAAAAATGAATGAAAAGAAGAAATAGAAGAAGAAGAAGCAAAAGAAGAAAAGATTGAGAATAGAAAAGAGAACAGAGGATGGGAAAGTGAAATGAGGTAATTGATAGACAAGAGAGTGAGAAAGATCGCTTTAGCAATAACAGTAACAAGAGACTTTTTTTTTTTGAACTAATAACTTTAATAGAAAGAAAAGCAAAGAAAAGCAAAGAGAACCAAAACAGTTTGTAAAAGATCCAAAATCCAACGGTATTTTCAAGGAATAATAAATGTGCAGAATTCGAAACAACGCAGATTTCTTGTAATCAACACACGAAGCGCTCAAAAATAATGGAATTACTACAATTTCACATCAACATATGTGGTATATGGCAATGAATATAACACTAATTCAACCATATGAGTGCAAACAGGCAAGACAGAAATGGCAGAGTAGCAGTAATAATAACAGTAGCAGGAGCAACAGCAACAGCACAGTACAATGAAATAAATGAATGAACGAACGAACGAACGAAAAAAAAAATGCATCAGGCGTTTATATGAAACATTACCGTTGAAATATTGCTGTATTGTAATACGACTAGGGTAACTTTTAATACTCATTTCATACTCGCCACACAAGGCGACAATGTTTAAAGGCACCGTGCCTTAGGCATGACACTCTCCGAGAGATTAGGTGAGAGCGAGACAGAAAGAGAGAGAGAAAGAGGAAGAGAGAAAAATGAGCAGCAAAAAGCAAACAAAAACAAAATATACGTTGTACATCGTTCAAACTAAATGTTACTCTACTCTATGATACACAGTGAGCTAGCAAGCGAACAAAAAAACAAACGAACGAATGAGCGAGCGACTAAGCGAGAGAGTGCACGGTCTATGGGGCCATATCAATTCAAAGCAAAACACATTATACACATCAGACGCACACGCGCAGACGTACACGCGATCCATGTATACATGCATTAAAAAGTGAGACAAAAGAGAAACTATATACATTGTAATAGAGAAACTACACTAACATTCATTGCCATATTGCATAAAAGATTTTTTTTTCGTTTTTTCATATTTGTTTTTTTTTTGTTTCGTTGTTTTCCTGTTGTAAGTGGTAAATGCAGGAGTTACAACTCCCTATGTCCGCTACATATTCATATAAAATTTCTTTCTTACTATGTTTTTGTTTTTGTTCTTGTTTTTATTTTCATCCTTTTTTCATTCGTCGGGAATAGATCACATAACACACATTTCAGCCATGCATTGAAAATGCAATGCACTCAAACGCACCTTTTGCATTTGCTCAACTAGAACGCATTTCAATAAGTTGATGCATTTTTTTATTAATCGTTATCATCATCATCGTCGACGTCGTCATAGTCATCGTTGTTGTTATTACTTCTTTTTTTCGTTGCATTCGTTTTTGTTTTGTTTAAACAAAAACTCAGTAGACACCTCTTTTGAAACCGCAAACTAATTCAAAGTGTAATCGTGAGCTCATTGTAATTTAATGTTCTTTGAATTAAACAACACGCGCCCCTTCTCTCTCGTATATTCTTTGCTTCGTTTTCCTTCGATTTTCATCAAAACAGACACAATTGATTCACAACGAAATAATAAACGAATGAGTATGAATGTGTAAATTTGCTATTTTTAGGCTCTAGTTCCTAAGTTTCTAGTTTTAAATCCTCCGATTTGATTGCAATCTAGCCCAAGGAACTAGAGCCTTAAAGAAGAATTCTAAGGAAAAAATAAATATTCTTATTAGATCATTTTTGCCATCGTCGCCGCATCAGAATTGTGCACATGAATTTCAAAAATTTCTTAATAAGCGGTTATTGCTTTCATAGAAGGAACGAAGAAAAATAGGTACATAAAAGGAAAATTGAATAATAATTCTATGCTCCTTTTTTTATTTGAATGCGTATGAATATAATGAGGGGCGAAAAGCGAAGGAAAGAGAGAGAGAGAGAGAGAGAGAGAGAGAAAGAGAGAGAAAGAGAGAAAGAGAAAAAAAGGCGAAACGAGTGAATTTGCGTCGGTTGAAGAATACGTAAAAAAATACGTCTCTAAAATTTTTTTTTCTCCTCAAATGTAATAAAGTTGTGCGATCAATAGAAGATTTACGTCATGAATTATGCCATAATCGCTCAATTATCTACTTTAAAGAGGATTGGAATGTAATAATGCCCATGTGGGGTTTGTGAGAAAGTGTTCACCAATGCAAATCAAATTTGATTCAGTTTGAATCGTTATCATTTATGTGGATAGTCCGAAAGGTATCGTTTTAAAATTGAATCCAATTCTATTGGAACCATAACGCAAATAGGATATACAAAATAGGATTATCGTACGTTAAAAACATACTTTTCATTTCGCATACATTTTAAATAATGTACTCATAACTGTGAGTGTGTGATTGTGATTGTGACTGTGTTTATGTTGAATGATTGACACGCGACATTCAGGCATTGAAATGATCGGGGAACAAATTCTGGTAATTTTCTTCTCTTCATATTGTTGCATTCCTCGAAAAAATGTTTATCAAATGTTATATTTGGCCAAATGAATTTAAATTTTATAAAACGAACACAAATGGCATTGTCCAAATGATTTTCAAAAGTTGTTAACTAATTTTATATTAATAATAATTGGAAAAAAATAAATTTTTATTAAATATAGATTTCCATGACGAGTATGAATGATGAATATATTGACGAATATTTCTTAGTTAGATATGAATCTAGTTATGATTCTAAATATTTTGTTCTCGAGATGTAGTAATTCGAGCGCATTTGTCCATTGTATGCATACAAGTGTTTTTAACGTGTTGATAAGGTCTCAATGTTGCATCGCAAAGGATATGAGTGGAATGGTTTATTCGAACTTTTGGTTGGATAATCGAGTGATTGCATGTCACTGTTAATGGATTTCAATTTAGATCGAAAACAAAAGCTTACATATGCAACAACCGTGTGGAATGAATCAACGCTAGTACTACTATCTATATGGAATCCACCCAATGAATATGGAATTGAATAAGTCCCACATACCGTTATATAAAACCGTTGAACCTCGCGTGGTTTCTTCCGATGAATGTGCTTCTTCAGCAGTTGTGCCAGCAGTGGGCGATGATGGTCCCCAACAAGTTGGAATTGGAATGATCGATGTTTTGCCAACAATTACCGATGAATTCGATTGCTGTTGTTGTTGTTGTTGTTGTGTGTCAAGATTTGCAGGAAAGCTATTGTGGTTGTTAGTATTACTGTGATTGACCCCAGCTGATGAGGATGAAGCATTCGCAGTTGGTGAATCACCAACAACGTCAATTTCTTCGTCCTCTTCAATGACAGCAGTTGGAATTGTATCGGTAATATTTTGTTCGGTAGTTGTAATCACCGTTGTGTTTGTAATGTCGGCGATTTGTTGTTGTTGTTGATTTGTTATGGTATTTTCAGCACGATCTTGCCACGGGTAAGCTTTCCACTTTTTTGCCATTAAACAACGAGGCATTGTCTCTCTCAATTTAAATCGAGACGATGAATTTGAAATTTGGGAAAGAATCCCAGTATTTTCTCTTCACTGAGATATCTCACGATTTGATTAGCGATTTTTATTCACGTTATTTAACCACCAAGAAAATCAAAACGCGCACACACAATTTCTCTCAATTTTACAATGGATTTCGCCTCTCCTTTTTTTTGTTTTTTTATGCCTTTATTTTTTTCTCTGTTTTATCTCACAAACAATACATCAAACATCTCATTTATTTACATATAAATTTATTTTGCTTGTGATTTCTTGTGTGTGTGTGTGTGTGAGTGTGTGTGATTTCTTGTTGCATCAATCGTTGTCCTTTTTTCTCTCTCTTTCAACTTATTTGTTGATAATTTTGTTTTATGTGTTGTTGTTATATTATTAAACTTAAATATAAAAGGGTAATATTGCTTTTTTCGATGTTTCGATTTTTTTTTAAAAAAAATGGCACTTTAAAATAATTAAAAAAATTTTGTTGGAATTTTTTTGTTTGTTTTGTTGCTGTTTTTGTGTTGTTGTATGATGTGAATTTTCCTTTCGAGCACGCGGAGAATTTGACGTTCACATTTTATGTGCGTATCTGTTACGATGGTTTCTGTTTTTTTTTTTTTTTTGTTCTTTATATAGTGCTTTCTGTTTTGCTGCTTTCTTTTTGCTCGAAAACTCAATCAATCGCTTTGACAAGTTTTCCAATTGCCAAAAAAACTCTATTTCAAATCGCTTTGATTTGCTTCTAAATTTCTTCGTTATTCTGTTGTTGATAATTCTCAATAATCTCGTCTCGAACGATGGTTTTCGTGGTTACAATTCCAAGTGTAGTTTGTTTTTATTAATTTGCTTTTGTTTCGATAATCATTTAATTGACCAACAAAATTGACTTATTATACTCATATAAAACTTGGTATAACTTTACAGACTTTTCATCATTTATTTTTATTATTTTTTTTGTTTAATTATGCATATAAAAAACAACTTGAAATGCTCCAAACAAAAACAAAATTTTCCTTTATTTCCTTTTTTGAGTTTAAAAACGAGATTTTTTTGTTTTGCTTTTTTGGTGTGTGTAATTTGGTTTAAAATATGATTTTTTTTCGTTGTTCTATTATTTATATTTTATATATAACAAATTATTGTTGTATTTTTGGTTTCGATTTTTTTTTTCTTTTTTTTTTTTTTTTGATTTATTGAAAAAAATGAAACATAAAGTGTATGAAAGTGAGCACGAAAATTAAAAGGAATAGAAATAGAAGTTACTTGAGAACTGAGGTACACACGCGACAAGGAAAAAAACACGAATTGTTCGAAAATGTTTTTGTTCAGTTTATAATGTGATTACAAATATAATTTATTTTGGTTGTTGTTGTTTCGTTGTTTTTTTTTTTTTTTTTTTTTTTGTTTGGTTTTATTATTATTGACAATTTTGTTTGTTGTTTTGTTATATATTATATATTATATATATATAGATGGATATATAATATAATTTTTTTTTATCGCTGAATTCGATGTAAATACATGCATGTATTTTTGTTGTTGTTGTTATATTTATTTATTTTTTATTTGTGTATATTATTGCTAATTGAAATTTGTGAGAAAAATCGTTTTTAAACAACAGCGCACACAGAAGAAAGAGTGAGAGATACATAAAACTGAACGACGAGAAAAAAAAATAAAAGTATAGTGTAAGTAAATGCGAGAGGTGACAATCGAATTGTTTCACATCCGACTTGATTCTGATTGCGGGACTCGTTCGATATTGCAAACTGAGTGGTCGTGTCGGGGTGGTTGATGTGAAATGCGCTGCTTCATATTCGCTTTATGCTTGTTGTTTTTTACGTCTTTTTTCTTTTTCTTCTTCTTCTTCTTCCTTTCGTTCTCTTTTCAGCACTCTTCCATTCACCCCATCATCTCTTTTACTATGCATACATATGCATTTGTATGGCACAACATATACAATATACGAATACATACAGAGCAAGAAAGAGAAATATATACGAATTCCATCCCGCTGGGGTAACATTTTACACAGAGCTCCAATACAATGAAGTTTTGTCGCGCGCGACACACCACCAATATTTGAAATGTATGTGCCCTTCAGTTACACAACATACAATACACTCAAAACACGCACTAATAAGAAATGCGCGCGTGCTATGGCTCAATTGTTGTGTTGCGTCGATGTTACTTCATCATGTTTATTTTGTTTTTGTTGTTATTTCTGTTGCTCTTGTTGATATTGTTGCTGTTGCTGCTGTTTTTGATTGTGTGCTGTTTTTGATTGTTCATTCTTTTTCTCCCTTTCTTTATCACTCTAACACTGTCGATTAATTTCATGTACACAAATGATATGTATTGTATATTATACTTGAAGGAATACAATAGCATAAAACGGTAAATGTCTATGTAGTCGCGCATTCAACAATGCACTTTGATAATTATTCGTCTATGAATGAAAGAGAGAAAGGAAGAGCGAAAAATAATATGAGAGAAAGATCTATACAGCAAGACAGACAAAGAGGTAGAAAGAGACTAACAGAGGCAAAAAAGAGAAAGAGAAAGAGAAAGAGAAAGAGAAAGAGAAAGAGAGAAAGAGAGAGAGAGCGAAGCTAAGGAAATTTTCCTTTTTGCTTTTTGGGAAATTATCATCGCATAATGATGTCTGTTTTCGGAATAACAATGAGTGAATGCGGCACCCCATCCACCAAAAAATAAACAATAGAAAAAGCAGAAACACTACTGTTGCATAAAAAAGCTTTTTAAGCGTTTCAATTTTGCTGGCTTTTGTTTTATTTCTTTATTTTTTCTGTTTTGTTTTGTTTTGTTTTGTTTTTTTCAATTGATGATGTTTGTATATCATGTATGAAATAGCGAGAATTAGAATTGACCATCGTTGGAAATAATACATAATTGCTCTTTATTCGTGCAAAGAAATTATGCTTATTTTTTCCGTAAATGTCTACAATATTTTGTGTGGCAAAGACAAACAATAAAATCAATTTTATTGCATCTAGATATGAAGAGACGAAGAATGATTGGGAAAACTTAATATCCAAACGATAAATAATGAAAGGAATAAAGTGTTGGTCGTAATTTTTTCGCAGCCTTAAAAGCTTCTCTCTGTTGAATGCGCAAATAAAGTGAAATATGAAATGTACGCACGCAATGCACAGTGTAAATCAATTGTGTGTAGATTTGTTGATTCCGAAAAAACGAGCCTCGTCTGCTCGGCAAATTTTGTGTTTGTTTGTGAGTGTAAGTGTGAGTGTGAGTGTAGTGAGTGTGAGTGTGAGTGTGAGTGTGAGTGTGAGTGTGGTTGTGAGTGTTTGTTTCCAGTGGATTGTTATTGCTCGTGTAGACGTAGTATACATTTTAGTGGGGATGGATTCATGTGATTGCGCATAAAGCATTACTCGATGTGTGTATCGCGCTCTTTGAAATCTCTTTTCATGTTTTTAATGGATTTTATTTTCGTTTTACTTTTTGTTGTACACTTGTTTTTCTTCTTTCTTTGTATCATTGATTGATTTATTGTAAATATTTTCAATGGATTGGAGTTTACAAGAAGGTGACAGCGGTATGGTCGCGCGCAATTCGGGAAAATTTACGCGTGCACAATAAACAATTGGCCTGTTGGTGTCGAAAAATTATTATAATGCAATGGAATAGAAATGGAAATGAAAGTATTTTATCGAGTGGCGAATATTGTGTGAGTCATAATACATTCATTAATTTCAATTTTGCGTTTGTATTTCGATTTCGATGTGTTTGATTGTACCTCATAGATTTTACTTCGTTTTATTATTGTTTTTCTTTTTCTTTTTCTTTTTCTTCGGCTGCCTTTTAATTTTGACCAAAATGCGTGTGTTGCGTGCGATAAATGTCCAATTTCATGGACTAAAAAATGTTATCACGCGCTACGATGCGATTCACAATTGACTAAACCAACTATATAGCTATATGTGCGCTTTGAATACATACAAGCGAATTATAGCGTGCACATGAATCGACTAAACAATACCGAATTACGCATATCGCCACAAGCATTACCGAACACCAGCCATATCTGCAACCCTCGATCTTTCACATTTCGATACGGCTATCATTTTTTTTAGCATTGAATAGCATTGTGCCATCAACACAAGACATACAGCCGATAAACATGTAATACATGCACACCGATAGAAAGGGAGTGCGAGTGAGAGGGAGAGAGAGAGTGAATTTTCACCGTCATTCATTGCCGTTCTTTACTGGAACACACACAATGTACATTTTTCTCATACAGTTTTGAATCTATTGACGTATTAATATGGTTCAGGTATTAATTCAGCCCATATTCAGTTACTTTGCACAGTGATTTTGTTTTCACAGTTTTGTGGATTTTCTTTTCGTTTTTGTCGTTGCTGCACACACGCGTTCCTTGTTTCTTGTTCCGTTTTTCTTTGTTCCTTGTTACTTGTGTATTTTGAATTTTCCCAACTCGACCTTTTTCTTTATTTTATACGTAAATTCCCCCGAAACAAAATAATTTTGAGCGAATTGTTTGTGTTCGAAACACTGCAGTTGCAAAATTATACAATTTGATTTATGACTGCTTTTTTTAACGGGGGTGTTGGTGTTTCATTTCCGATCATACGATATTCGACATTTTCCACCGGTGGCTCACTATTTCCCATTCTCTATCCGTCTATCTTTATATTTCTCTTTCGCTGTCTTAAAATCACTCTCTCTTGCTTTCTCCCTTTTCCTAACTCAATTTGGTTCGTTTTTGATTTCAATCGCATTAAATATCCATTATTTTCCACAGTTGCTATGTTACGCAACGACAACCTACCTATCATCATCAATAACATCGACCAAATTCATTCTGAAACGGGCGCTATATTGGCTTTAATTCACGATTAGTAAAACCAATTTGGCCAAACAATAGCAAATGAATGAAAAATTTACTTGTTTTCCTCGATAAAAATTTTGTTTTTTCTGTGAATAAATGAGAAAAAACAAAATTGCATTTTTATGTAAAAATTAGAATTTAGATCAATATAAATTACAGAGAGCAACAGGTAGATTTTCATATGTGAATAATCACGTGGAATCGATCGATTTAGAAAACAAAAAGTTTTCTCTATTTTTCTCTTTATTGTCATACAACAATACTAAATTATTAAGAATATGGTACGATGACAGTTATACAAACGAATTCTATTTTCAGTTTTTTACTCTTTATCTCTCTTTCTCTCTCTCTCTCTCTCTTTCTCTCTTTCTCTTTCTCTCGGTTGGGGAACATGAGGATGTATTGCCACAAATTTCACTAATATCGATATTAAATTTATTACTAATTAACCTAAATTTGTTGTGGTTGATTTCAAATTTATCATCAATAATTGTAAATTCAACTAATTACCGCCATATTTGAAGGATATATATATATATATATATAAACAAATATTGGTTTAATTTTGAAAAATAGGCAATTGGATAGAAATTGATATAAACGAAAATTGTGTGTCTAGCCATTTCTGTGTAAATACGATTTTGAGGGTAACATAAACGTGGTTGATTTTGAATGTATTTAAAAATTTATCCACTTTGGTATCACTCACTATATTTATGGAATTTGCTATGCATATATGCGTAGTCAAAGGCATTTCACCAAACGACAAATGTCTATTCGAACGAAATTTTATTCGTCGAAAGTTTTCCTTACATACATTTTTCTAAATGCGAATAAGTCAATGCAAAATGTCACCCCGATTTGATTTCTTTATAAATAATAAATTAATGTACTGAACATCTTGTAAGTGTGAGTGTGCGTGTGCGTGAGTGCGTATGAGTGCTTGTGAGTGTATGGTAGTTGAACAGATTTACGTCTCATTCAAATGTATGTACACATATTCAAAGAGAGTGAACTAGAGAGATTTGTGAAAGAATGTAAATAATTTATGTCCGTTTCATTGTTGCATTCGAGTACTTATTTCGAATAGCAGCACAGTAACTCGATGCTTGTTTTCTTTTGCAATAAATTAATTCATTCCGTTGAACTGTTGCGAAAATACAGTTTATGACTTCAGACCGCTGTCTGTGTTCTTTTTGTCATTGCAGTTTGTTATTGGTATAGCTTTTGCTTTTCAGTTTGCTTGCTTCTCGAATAATTGTCGACAACATTCTGCTACATTGTATCCAAAATTTGTGTGCGCTGAGAATCTTTTGAATTGAGCATAATGGCAAAAATTCGATAATTGAATGCAGTCGAATATCATTTGGCCCCTTTCAACCGAATAAAAGAAAAAAGAAATGTGCATCATTGCAGAAATTCATTAGTCATAGTCAAGTGCTGCATGATAAGTGCCATTATAAAAATAACCGAAAATTGCTTGTGGCATCCATAGGTTTGATTTCTTTTCCGAGATTTTTTTTCTTCTTTTCAGCACGGTTATAAGTCCGCGGTTATGAACATTTATGAAATAACTTACTTATATGTATTCAATTTGTCTGCGGCATTATATTACTAGGAGAATTGGATTGCTCGATGAAAATATAAAATTCATGAATATGATTGATTTATTTATTTGTAAATTTATTGGTACACAAATCCATTTGTTATAGTTATAAGTTTCAAAATTAGTATTTTAATCCATTTTTCCCGTTTAGTAAGACGACAAGAGAAATAGATATTCATCGGCGGACTAATGTCTCCCGCCGATATTCCAATTTGTCACACACTTCAATACTTCTTGTTGAGAATCTGCTGTGTAGTACAGTGTGTACTGTACAATCTTAATGCATTTTAAGGGGGTCAAAAGAGCTTGTTCATCAATTGTGTTGGCAAAGCCAAAAGCATTTACGATCTTTGCATTGCATGGAATGAAATGAAATACAAATTTCAAAAATATTACAATATTTACGGATAGATATTTTTGCTTTGTTCGAAATAAAAAGAAATATCGAATCGCAGTTTTGTTATTATTGCCGTTGTTGTTGTTTGATTCACGATGAATTTGTGTGGCGACAAATATATCATGGATATTTCTTATCCTTTGTTGAACTCTATCAAAGCGAAAACTAATGATGGACAAATGGATAAATCATAATGCCACCAATCTACCTGAAGCGCAATATGTCCAAGAATGGGTAAAGAGTGGATTTGGACGGGCAACATTGGTCATTCATGAAATTTCAATGAATTTCACACTTGGTTCGTTTATGCCATTGTCAATTGTGTATAGCTTTGTTTTCTTTTTTCTTTTTTCATTTTTTATTCTTTCGCCCTCACTTTTTATCATTTTCTCGTTTCTGGATATTTTTTTTTTTTTTTTTTCATTTCTCATTCCATCGCCTTGATGGTTCAAGAACTAAAAATGTCAGAATGGCGCATTTTCTATCGGATTACATATTATAACAAAATAAGAGTGGATGTGGAAGATAAAATGGAAGAAAAAGCGAACAAAATGCAAAACAAGAGGAAAAAAACGCCTCTGCTATGTCAAAGCTCCGAACGATAACGCAAATTCTGGAAATGCTTTGCATATCAATTCAGCAAACGCATTTGGTTAAGTTGCCTAACACGGGTTTTCCAGACAAATTTAGCAAATACATTTCTTTGATTTATTGCTGTTAGAAATAGGAATAGAGTAAAAAATGAATAGATAGAAGGAAAAGCAAACACACGAAAGAAGAATTATATACAAACACACAAAAAGTGGAGATGATACGCAATTTATTTTGCGACCGAATATGAAAGCGGAGTGCTTTGGATTTGTTGACGGGCCTACTACCTTATTCGGTTACATTCATGTAGGCATTGATATTGCTGGTTCTCGTAAAAATGCAGCGTACTGTTATTGTTATTATTGTTATTGACTGTACAAATTAAAAACCGGATTTTCACTACAGATGTCCTCCTTGCAAATGCATATAATATTTCAACACCATACATATTGGTGGGATCAGAAGGGTATATTGTATTCTGAGCTGCTAAAACCGGCACGTTACCGACAAAAACTCATCAAATTTAGGGCAGAAATCGAACAAAAATCATTCATTGATTTTCCATCATGACTATGTTCTGTCAAAAGTTCGCTAACCGTCAGATGGGATTCACTCTTTTTTCATTGAAAAAATCCCGTTTTTTATTTGTACAACCAATATTATTATTGCGTACCTTTATATGTGAATTTGCACGCTTGAATACAGGTTTAGTTGGCCCGCAGCCTATCACTGAATATAGTATTAGTCAAATGGTGTTGATAAAAAGAACAAACACAAACAGCCAAATTTATTGGCGTATTTCGTGAATAAATACAAACAGATACTATAAATATAAAATGGGTACCATTTGGCCTGCATTTCTGTAGACCCACCAACATAACGTTCCCTTTTCCCACCAAACCAAATTGTTTGACCATCAAATATCCATTTTCAAGTCAACAGACCAGTTTTATGAATTTACGAAACTTTTCCAAGACGATTTTGGTCGTCGAATTGAAGCTTTCGTTCGTCTATTTACTCTTCAATCCGAATTCAAGTTAGAGTTTTTTATCAATTCATCAACAGAATATCAGTGGATCTATTAGCTGCAATTCGTGGATCTATTAGTTGCTTTGATTGTAAACATATAAACAAATCATAGATAGAACCATTTGCAAAACATTATTTATTTTTGTAAATATTTTCTCGTATGTTTTTAAAATTCTTCCTCAACAGCCGGCCAAAATTCCATTGAGCGTTCCCATCCAGAAGAAAAGGTAAAGATCGAAAGCGGTCAAAAATCTTTAAAATTCTGTGAATTCTATGAGGGATTTAAGAGCAACAGGGGTTGAAAATCAAACATACGGTGCGCTTTGTCATTCGACAGCAAGAGCATTCGTGCTGCTATCGAAAGTTCGTTCAATTACAAGATGTTTTTGTCTAGTGAGAGTGAAATCATATTCTTCATCTCAACTGTTTCATATAAAATCAGAAACCAAAACAATGTTTTTCTTTGTTTTGTTAGTGTAATACGCGCCCTGTGAAATCAAACCTTTCTTTATCATATGGTTATGCAATATTTCGAATGGTGTTCTGTGCATACAAAGGACGCAATATTTGATATGGCATGACATCAATCGACTTATTTGTCCGGCTGGTGATAGTTTGGTGTAATCATATCGGTCGTTATAACGCGATAAGTTTATATAATTCAATTCTCTGCAGTGCGATAGCTCATTTGGTTTATTCGTATATGAATTCATTATTTTTGTATTTTTGCTTTCCCTCGTGTGATTCTGATGTGATTTTATAGTTGTTGCTTCAGTTCGAGCGCTTTTGCGCACAATAATACTATTGAAACACAATTATAATGAAACGCAGAGGCCAAACTTAACGAATCTTTCCAAAAGTAGAGTGCCTCTGCGCTGTATATGAAGTACCCATTGATATTGTTTGGCACACGCTGTTTATATATATAAATCTTGTAGTAATCACATCCATCTGTAATAAAATCATCAAAATGTGTATAGTAATGAATGGATTTTTCATCGTCAGTAAAATCCACATCCTCCGATGATCTGTTTTGAACATTTTTCATGGGTTTAAGTATTCATCTATTATTAAAATTCGTACAAATTTCATTTCTACTGTGGAATTTTTTTTTTTTTTTTTTTTTTTTCAAACGAATGTTCGTGTAATTTTTTACTCTTTTCGAACGAACGAACGAACAATGCTCTTGTTCGTGAGTTGTCAACATATTGTTGTTAATGCCTTTCCGATGCAATTTTCTTTGGTTTTTCATTTTTTTGCACTTTTAGTGTACGTATTAAAAACGTACACTACTGTGGGTAAAAATTAGTAAGATGCCAAATTAAAAATTTCGCTCCAATAATCGTATTCGAATTTTCTTCTTTTTTTTTTTGTATTGGTATTACTGTCACTGATATTTCTTATGTATATGTACTCTGCATATATTTGTATGTACTGCAATGTATTCCAAAGTACTGCGGACATACAATTCACAGCATAATTTGGATGTTTCTTATTCTTCAGACCGATTTTTCTGGATTTTCCGATCGGAAAATCGAAAAAATATCAAAATTTTGCCAGCCATGTTTTGCCCCCATGTATGCCCAACCTTTATAATTACATTGGACCATTGGCTAGAAGTGAATCCTGAGGAGCCGGTGGACCCAACCTGGCCCAATGTGATTTAAAGATTGAAAAAGCGAGAAAAATCAGTCTGAAGAATAAGAAAAATTCAAATTATGCTGTGAATTGTATGTACAAATATATGCAGAGTACATATACATAAGAAGAGTGTACCGCAGTAGTCGTTATGCCTTGCATCTCTCAAGTTTCAAATCATTATTCTCATTACTTCAATGGTTGCTGTTGTGTTTTCTGAACAGCTAAAAGTGAGTTCGGCAATTTTTACAATGTCTGAAATGTGGCTTATTTTTTTCGGAAAAACTGTTCATGTACCAACAGTGGCAAAACTGCTATGACAAATGGTTCGAACGCAAGCAAAAGTGTATTAATTATCATGGAGAATATTTCGAAAAACAATAAAGCTATTTCCAACCATAACTAAATTATTTTTCTTACTTTTTGAAAGAATATAAATAGCAAACCACGTATAACTCTATGTTTAAATTTGAGCTTTTTCTCTGTTTATAAATTGTTCTTAATAAGATGTCAGCCTCCCAATAATTCCAACAACTTGCATTTCTATGAATAAATCGATTTGGTGCTATTATTATACTGTTGTGTTTTTTTTCATAAGATTGTGTGTTTTTTTTTGTCAGTATTTTGGTTTTCCGATTTTTTACGTAATTGTTGTAATCATATTCTCGTTGAATATAATCATAGTAGTAATTTACAGATTATCTATGCCACTTCATCATAATGTTTGATGTTTAAGTGGCTTCATTCATTTTTTCCTTCTTGTTATTTCTTTACTTATCTATCATCCAAAACGCGAATGTACTTCCATCTTATTCAAAAATGCATATTTACCGCACTATCCCAAATGAAATTTATAATATAATTATATTTTGTCGTAGATTTAATATTATTTCCTCTTTGTGATACTTTTATTATGCTGAAGGCTATAAGGAGGCAAGGAAATATAACGCAACATTAGTAATTTGGTCCATCCAAAATGGGTACTCATTGTTGTTTACTCAAATAGCAATTGAAAATGTGCTTGAAAGGCAGTTGAAGGGACTCTTTCATTCTTTCTCTCTCTTTTTCTCACTTTCTTCCTTCCTTCATTTTCGCTATCTTTTGTTCTATTTTTTCTCGTTCTTCAATCCTCTTCTACTCTTTTTTCGATTGTACAATATTTTTTTTTTTCATTTCAAATTTGTTCGTAATTGCTTAATTACTCCGTACGAAATGCCATAATTGGAGAAATAAATAATGGATAATAGCCATAATTGTTGGTTTTACCTCAATAAAAATAGAGAGAGAGTGAGGGTGAGAGTGAGAGTGAGAGAGAGAGAGAGAGAGAAAGAGAGTGAGAGGAGAGAGAAAGAGAGAGCAGAAAACGCACCAGGAAAATAACAACAGAAAGTACTCTTCGCGTGTGATTGCGTGCAACAGTGAATGTGTGTGCTTGTATGTTGGTGACGAAAGGAAGTGCGACAAGCATAAATGAAGCACCAAGTCACATTTCAAGAGTTAGAATATTCTAAGTGGAATATAATTAATTGTTTTCGTGTTTTCTTTGATTTTATCTGCAAAAATGCAAATCACGTACTGAAACGGTCGTGCAAAAACAACAAATCAATGGCATATATAACGAAAAATCAAAGTCAGAAAGAGAAATAAAATGAGCGTAATTTGCACAAATGGTTTTGCTCTCTCTCCGTTTGAAACATACACCTTGATTACAAATATTTACTAACAAACAGAGAATGTACTGTGACATTTGCAATAGCGATATCTGAAAATATTCAGATAAATATCCAACAGATAGAGTAAAGCAACGAATGTATTATGCGTACCGTTTTGCATGTTTATTCCGAATGGGATTCAAAATCGTGTTTCAATTACTAGGAGTAATGCAACGACGCCATCTGCTAAATATCGCTATTGAAATTATCACAGTATATTCACTGCGTAGCAAATAATATTAATTAATTAACCACAATAAACTTTGTATATATTTTGGCTAACACATTTTGTGGTATTCTTGATGATGGTGAAATTTTCAGCCAAACTTGTAATTATATAGTGATAGCGTGTCTCAGCTGTTAAACAAAATTGAAAATTTCCTCTCGTTCAAATGAAATTCTATAAAGGTATGAAAAAAATTTAAAAAAATCAAATTCGATTACAGATTTCAAATAATGAATTATTTGTAATTGATGACATTCTTCACATAATGTACTTGGAGAGCAATTGTCAATCGCTCTCTCTTTCTCTCCCTTTCTCTCACGCAATCTATTTATTTTGCTATCTAGTATCCATCTATTTGCCTATCACTATACGTATACGAAGTCATCATTTCATTTGTAATCAAACATGTAATACCCTTCGTTTCATGCTCAGTACAATTACGATTTAAATTGCATACAGACAATGTGAAATACACAGGAGAGATGCGAACATCAACACAATTACAATGAAACAGCTATTGAGTATGTGAATGAAATGGAAAGAAAAATTGTTACCCGGAAAGAGAGCAAGCGTTTCTTTGTGGAGTGTAAGTAAGCTGCATCAGCAACAGCGGCACCAACAGTAACATTAAAATCAAGAAAAATAACAAAGTAAACACTCGATGTTTGAAAACATTTGCACCAATTTTTTATTCAACACCCATAGTCGCAAAACGATATTGAACATCATGTTTAACATAGCCACCAGAAAATCCAATAAGTAAACATAGTATCGTCGTTGTTATCGGTGTCGGTGTCGGTGTCGGTGTCGGTGTCGTTGTCGTTGTCGTTGTCGTTGTCGTTGTCGTTGTCGTTGTCGTTGTCGTTGTCGTTGTCGTCATCATTGTTGTCGTTTATCAACAGAGAAAACTGAATACGCAAATATGTATGGTTACGTAAACTACACTAATGAATACAACACAAAT
Organism: Resseliella maxima; assembly: GCA_029041755.1. Taxonomy (NCBI): domain Eukaryota; kingdom Metazoa; phylum Arthropoda; class Insecta; order Diptera; family Cecidomyiidae; genus Resseliella; species Resseliella maxima. The sequence goes on from JAQOWM010000090.1 coordinate 816,705, forward strand.
GTGATGATCGGTTAGGAACAATTTATATGGAATACATCCCGGAACTAAAAATGACGATGTGAAAGTAAACGGAAAAAGACAAAAATTCATTCAAGTCCGACAAATACAAGAATCGTTAGATATTACATTCGATATGCGTTCTATAATTTTGGTGCTGACTTTCTGATTTTTCTCTTCCTTGTGTGTGTGTGTGTGTGTGTGTGTGATCATAAGAAAATTTGATTCATTGATCAAATGTTTGAGAAGTAAATATTTCATTTGCATTGTTAACAACTAGAAACAGAAAATTGAAAAAAACACTCAACAATTGCCTTTAAAAAATTCTGTAACACGTAAGCAAAGTGAGTGTAGCAGCAACGGTTATGCAATTTTTCGTATGTAAAGAATATACAACGTTTTTGTTGCGCCAATGTAGCATTGTATTGTATACAAAAACTGTATTCAACATATGACAACTACTGAATGCAAATGTGTCTGCGCAAACTCCGCATTTCTTTCCATTTTCATCGGTTGAACCCGAAATCTATTCACCCTCCAATGTATAAAAACCAATCTCTGATGCAAATTTTAATCTGTTGAACCGTCAAACAAGTGTTCACCCTATTCACATCGTGCAATGCGAAATTTGCCATAAAAAGTAGTATAGAAAGAGAAAGAGAGAGAGAGAGAGAGAGAGAGAGAGAGAGAGAAAGATACACACAAACACATATATAGAACAGTACAAATACAAATACGTGTACACAATGTGTACTACACACACATACATATGCATATGCAACTGCGAAATATAACAAGTTCGGGGATCTAATATAGTAATTTATGATAATGGGATTTTTGAAATTGAAAATTCGGATATTTTTATTTATAACATTTTGTTTTTCATATTTTTTTTCACCGATTTTTCGATTTTAGGTGGTGCGAGCGACGCAGTTGGTGATTTGCGCCATTTCTTTTTTTGAAATATACAGCAGATATTGTTGAATTTGAATTAATTTTCACAGCTCAGAAGTGGATCATGAGTTATAGTTTTTTTATGTAAATGTGTTCATTATATGGAATATGGCTGGAAGCAGCAACATCAAGAGATATCATCCATTGAATAACACATAGTGCATAAGCAGCGGTTTGAAACCTGTGTGTAAGTTATTAGGAGATTTTCACGCCAACCCAAATACACTCTATAAATATCCAATCCAGAAAATATAACGTATATATAGGTATAATGGCAAATCCAAAGCCAAAGCCAATCTCACAAACACGGATGTATTGTTCGTCTTAGGAGTAATTGCTTTGGTGCTACAGGCAAATAGGCAACTTCAGAAAGAAAACTAGCAACAAAAATGTGATTGCATGGCGCAATCAAAAGCATAGAGCATATATTTCAACTGCTACATATCGGGTTACTATCCCTCTCTCATTTTCTTTCTATCTCTTTCCATCTCGACAATTTCCCTATCGCCTTCTTCATCTCCCGCTTTCTTTCTCTATATTGATACTATCTATTTAGTGCAAAGTACAAACGGTGTACGCGTGTACACACACATACACACAAACACATATATATACAATTTTCACCGAAAGAGAAAGCATGGGACGAATGGGTGTAAAATCAACCCCGATTTAGATATATTCGGTTCGCGCGCTATGGTGGAAAAGCCACAGGCAGGCCGATATATCGACCGACAACAACAACAAGAAAAACGACGACGACGACGACGACGACGACGACGACGACGACGACGAATGCCACAGTGTAGCATCCAACACAACCAACTGTTCCACAGAAAAATTCTGCACTCCAGTTAGTAACTAGGGAGTGGTATGTCAAAACTGACGCACACATCACATCGTCATCGAATTATTCAAAATAATTTTCTTTATTTTTTTCTTTTGTTTTTTTCCTTAGTTTTTTTCATTTTCTTCGTGTTCTTTTATTCGATCAAAAGTAAATGATAATGCTGCGAAGACGTTAATTGTTAAATTGAAAGTAAGGAAGAAAAAAAAAAAAACAATACAGCAACAGTGAGTAAGAGAAAAAGAATCTACATTGGAAATTCGAATGAATAAATTATTGAATGTAAAACCAGTTAAAGAATTAAATAAATTTGTTTAAACGATTTTTGTTGATGAAAAATGTCTAGTTTAATTGTTGTGCATTTCGATTATTATTCTGACACTATAATCAATGAGTGAATGAGAGTGATATGTGTGTGGGAAATTGTGAATAGAAAAAAATAACAAACAAATGCATGGTCGTCGGTGTTTCCAATTTCGTTGACAATTTTTTTTAGTTAATTTTTGGACATTCATATGAATCTGTACTCAAATACATTTTACTGTGTAAATGTTGCTGTATTTACACAAAACTTTTTGACCGAAAATCAATTTGAAGCGCAACTGTAAAACGGAACATTTAGTGAGTTTACATTTTCTTTCTTCTTTCTTTTCAAGCCATTTCTTATGTTCGCATTCAATTTGTATTTATTCGCAATGTACATATGTAGTCAAGAAAAAAAACTAAACCTAAGGTATGTGTATAGTGTAACTTGATGCTTATGTTTTGAATGAGCTGTCGAATCGATAGAATGCAACGTAATAGGCAAAGAGGCAATGTGTGTGTGAGCTATTTTTCCTCTGCATCATTTGTCTTATATTTTCTTTTCAAAAATTAATGAATGCAAAACACAAATACTCGCTCTTTCTTCCTTCCTTTCTCCCCATCGCTCGCATACACACACAAAAAGAAAAAGAGAGATGGACAGAGAGAAGGGGAGAGAGTGAGAGAGAGAGATACACATTCACTTGGCACGCACTGGATTAAATGCGCTAGCAGTTCGGAAAAAGGAAAAGGAAAAGGACAGAAAGGGATATTAACCTCCGTTGAATGCAACTAACAACACTACAAACGCCAGTTGAATGTGTTCTGATAAATTGAAAATGTTTACAACTTTCAACTTTGCAATTCGTATGTGCATGTATCTGTGTGTCTATGTTGTTATTGTTGTTGTTAGTTCGTTTTTCTTCTCTTTTTTTTATGTTGTCGTTGTGCGATTGTATATGTTCAAGTTTGTATGCGTGCTCCGTATTTGACATCCGCTTATTTGTTTATTTTGTCTGCATATTTATGTATGCATAGACCTATTACATTTTCGCAACATTCCCAATCATCCTTCCGCATTTTCCATTGCACTTTTCGAATTCCTTTTGCACACAACGCGCATTTTCCCATTTCGGCTGTGTGCGCTGCATTCGTTGTCTCAATGTGCTGGAACGGTTTTTTTTTCTTTGCATAGAGTTAGGCAAATTTTTTGATGAAAAACATTTTGATGCTTGAAATCTTGGAATTCATTCTATTGTTTTTGTCATGTTTCATTGTTAATAGTCCGTTCGATTTTATCTTCAAACAATGAAATTTCAATCGATTCAAATCGTCTGTTATCTAATAATTTATTGATAGAGTTTATTTTTGAACTTGAACAGACAATTTTTCGATTTTCAACACGAACAGTTTAGAAATTTCAATTTATTCGAATTAAATTACTTTTTCTTTCAATTGATGCTATTAAAACAATATTTGTGTTTTATTTTCAAAACGGTTCATTGGCAAAAAATGCGGTATGAAGCGAATAGAAGATGATTAGGAGCAATTTGGCGTCATTTCCAACAAAAAGCTCTCTTTCCCTATGTTTTTTTGTTTGTTTGATTTTCCTTCATTTCTACTATTTTTCTTTTTCTGTATTTTTATCCCATCATTCCTTGGAATATGACGGGATTGCCGTTTATCCTGGTCAATCCGATTAGAAGCGAACAATAATTTTTGTCATTAATAACATTCATTAGAGATGCAAAAGAAGATCATTTATCTTATAAAGCCGCACATCAATTTTAACTGATTATATAAAATATCTGTAATTTCACCCTATGATTTAGGTAGCTGTTGCTCTCCCACACTTGCTTTGGTTGTCTATTTTTGTTCCACTTCTTTTCTTTGTACTCCAGTGGTTGTTGTTTTGTGTGTGTGTGTGTGTGTGTGTGTGTGTGTGTGTGTGCGTGTTAGTGAGTGTTTGTGTAAGTATGTTTGTATTTGTATAAGTTTTACTTGAATAATACGGTTGCCGGTTTTCCATTCCAAACATATATATTGTAAATCAACAGCGATCGCATTTTGTATATTGATTTTGAATGGTTCCACTGTGACGCAAGAATAATTATTGATTTTGGAAGGTATATTTAGTATAAGAAGAATAAAGAGCAAAGCACTACATGAAAAGAAAATGGAACACTGTGTTATTGTTGCGTAAATGCTTAACATTTATATTATATGTGGTGCAAACAAGTTGCTTACAAATTTAATAATAAACTTATAAATGAATCTATTCAAGCATTGTTATTCAGTACAATGAAGATTTATCAACATTTTTCCCAAAGAAAGTATTACGTATTTTTAATTAGCATTCATAATTTGGGTATGACGAAATAAATGGACATTTTTTTGCATTTTTTAATGAAAAATAGAAAATAAGTGTGACAAAATGGTATTTACATTCGTATTATATTGTGCAAAAATTTTGATCAGCTAAATCAGATGTACAACAATTTCGAAATATGTGAATCAAATACAAATTGGCTATGATTAACAAATAGTTTGTACTCCGTCTTTCATATTAATATGTTTAATTTTCAAAATGTCTATTCTTTTCATTACAGTGTACGCATTGATTTAATCGGTTACGGTGCAAAAGGTTTTGACACATTTACATGTATAGCTTGGAACAAATTTACACTTTTAAATTAAAACAGAATGAGGCAACCAATTACATCAAAAACATCGCATTTGATGAATAAAGAACCAATGATAATATGAATTAGTGATGTTTTATATATACAAAGGATCAATAAATAAGCATTTGCAGTGGTTCTTTTATGGCATAAAAGACAATTAACGGGAATTTTCATCCATAAAAAAAGAGTATCAGTCGTTGATAATAGATGCTGCTGGTAGTTGTGAAGATGAATTAGTGAAAAGAATTAAAACTAAGATCGATTACCTTTATCGTTATGAATATGAATATAATGATTGATATCATTTTCTATATTTAATAGCTAAATTTCCATATCGGTTTGTCTGCATCACATATAGTCGATTTATTTGCATATAAATTTTTTAAAAAAAAGTGTATTTATGTTTCGATCGTGCGCGAGCGCGTTACCAACATTTGCGCGTTCCTCTGCAAAAGCTACATTTACATACAGAATGTTTATTATACAAGTTATTAATATAAACATTCACAAAAAAACACCTATTTTTCTAAAAATAAACCTAAATTTAACAAAAGTTTGAACAAGTTAAGGACTTCAAATAAATAAAAACAGCAAAATTTAAAATATATAAAAACAACAATAACAAATTACAAACAAAAACATGCAAAATAAACACAAACAACGAAAGCAATATTACCCATCCTGTGCAATTCTTTTCTTAATCCAATTCAAATTTATCTAAGGCTATTATAATATTCAATAAAAAATCTAACCCAACTAATAAAAAAGTTCATTCGATTGAAGGAAAAGCAAAGAAAAAAAAAGCAAAAAGCAAAAAATATAACATGCTGGAGAGAAAACTACCAAAAAATATGTGTGGAAGCAAAATAACTTTCAAGTGATATTATCAATTTTAATGGAAGTTTCATACCGATGCTGAGAAACGATCAAAAAGACTATAAAAGAAACTATTGCTTGTTAATCTTCTTTATCTATTGTTGATGTTGTAGAAAGAAAGAATGAAAGAAAAAAAGAAACCATACACACATGGCGAAAGAAAGAAATAGACAAGTGGAAGAGAGATGCCGAACAAAATATACCAACCAAAACTAGAAAAGATAGATAGAAAGAAAAAACAAACTCCAAAAGTGATTTCGATGGGGCACTTAACGTCAGTAAGGATTTACATTGGCAGACAAAATGAGATGAAATAAGTCGTGCAGAAAATAAGTGGCGAAACCATAACAAAGGATATCATTGTACAATAAATTTAGAGTGAGACGACGGCAAATTGAGTAAAAGAGAAAGAAAGAAAGCGAGAAAAAATAGAGATACAGAAGAAGAAAAAAAAAAATTCAAAGAAAATCTTAACATAATTAATTACCTAGAGCAGGAGGTGAACGGAAGAAAAGGAAGAAGCAAAAGCGGAGGGAATCCAACTGACGAGAGCAAGAGGAACTGTAAAACCATGCCTCGTTGTTTTACAGTAAGAAAACACCGTGCTGAGCACAATTCCATCCAGCCGCAGAGCAAAAAAATCGCTAACAGAGGCTCCAGTGAAAAAAGCAGTGAACACTGTGATGGTAAAAAACCGCACAGAAAAGTAGCTGTTATACAGGTACAAAAACAGAAACCGTTTTTCATTTTGTCTCGTTATATTTTTTTTTCCTTCTTTTTCGTTCCGTTTTTTTTTTATCGCTGTCATTCGTTCTCACTTTTTCCTGTTGGCATTGGTTTATTAGCACATGCAATATGAACACATACATTCAGTTGGCTTACAGCTTGAAATTGTCATAAATAACCCACACAACACGAGCTTACGCCCGCATTGAACAGTAATTGCCCATCTTTGCAAAATATAATGAGCACCATATTTCTTTTATCGGTTTCGTATTAAAATAAAAAAAAAAGTTCTCGAAACTCTCAAATTCTCAACCAATTCGAAAATCTGTTTTAATTATAGATACATTGATAATACAAAGTGAAAGAATTCATCATTTTATTTGGATAATTTTCAGTATAATCACCATTTTTTTATTTTTATTCTTCTCAATTCTAGAGAGCTTCATCGCGAACTACCATAAAGAAATTTCAATCCAAAAGTAAAAATATTGTCAATGGTTACGATTTACACGATAATCGTGAATCAAACGTTGATGATACGGTGGAATGGAAATCAACCATAATGCAGAGAAAGAAGCTTATGAATTCGACCAATGCGGCCGTTCAACATCAATGTAAAGCCTCGGGCCCAACAAGTCCAACTGAAGCAACAACTGCACCAACAACCATTTATTTTAATGGATCTACGAATGATGCTAGAAATGGTAAGTTTATTTTGGACATTTCTTTTGATCAACTTAGAAAACATCTGAAGAAGCATAGATAAAAAAAAAAGAAAAACGAATTTCCTCTTTTCCAGAAGGCGTTATCATTTCATCGAAAACGAATGGGTTTGAACGATTAATATACTCAACGAAAGAAAGCTATGAGTTATCAAATTACACGGAAAAATCATCGGAATATGTTCGATTTGAAGTATCGAATCCGAATCCGAATCCGAATCCGAATCCGAATCCTATGTCAATTACAATAAAAAATGGTTTGTCAATAATTGCAAATGAAGTGATACATGAAGTCAACAATTCTGTATCGTCGTCATTGTCATCATTACATCACATGTCATCCACAATTGTTCAGAAACCATTACAGAGTGTTATTCAATCGACCAATTCGGATGGTCAAATTGTAGCTCCCATGAGTATTTCTCATGAATCATCAATTAATCCAGTCACTCGAGGACAGAAAAAAGGCGAATATCACAAAGATCCATCTCAACAACAACAACAAGAGCATTTAAATCAATACTTTGCATTGCGATCATCGATCGATGGTAATACTTTGAATGATCAACCACCATCTTATCGTGAACGCAGTATTGAAGAAACCGAAGCCGCACATGATCTTTTATCACTATCACAAAGCCTACCACCACTTCCAGCACCATGTGTCGTTACCATTTTACATCCAGATACCAATAATTATAATGTCAATTCACCCGATGTTCAAGAAATCACGCCAAGTCGACCATCAAAAAAAGAATACATTACATACACATGTGGCCGGAACAATAACAATTCATCCGTTCGAACGGAATTTAATGCGAGAAATAAAAAGAATGTTAGCACACAATTTGATGCTGATATGCTTCCTGACGATATTTCGAACTATAGTTCCAGTTCTGGTGAGTTTTATTTCAAATCAAATTTTTTGAAAAAAAATGCACTCTATTTCACATACATTTTCATTTAAATATACAGATGCAAATCCGCAAATAACACCATTGACACCACCAACATCCGAATCATCATCGTCTGATGTTGAATTTTTGCAGGAAGATGTAATCAGAGAAGATGCATCATCATCAACATCACGAATAAATGTAGAGGATGGAAATGAAAAATCTCAAAAATCAAAATCCGCCCAAGTATTTGGAATGACCATTTTTGATGCGGTCATGATAAATGATGGTCGATCAAAGAAGGGAAATGGTGATGCTGAGGTGATTCACATTGAAGAACGTCGAAAAGGACGATATAAATGTCCGCAATGTGGTAAACAATATGCAACATCAAGCAATTTAAGTCGTCACAAGCAAACACATCGTAGTTTGGACTCACAATCAGCCAAAAAGTGCAATACATGCGGAAAAGCTTACGTTTCGATGCCGGCCTTAGCAATGCATTTGCTAACACATAAACTAACTCACAGTTGTGATGTTTGTGGAAAATTATTTTCGCGACCATGGCTACTGCAAGGACATTTACGTTCACACACCGGTGAAAAACCTTACGGTAAATTTGAAATACAAAAATTTCTTAAATAGTTAGTTTCAATATTAATTGAAATTATTGGTTTGGAATGTGGTTATTTCTTTGGAACAAAGATTGAAATTGTCATCGATTCACTTTTTAAATTTCTTATATGAAATAACCCCTTCAATTTCAATTTCTTAAATTCATCCAAATAATTCTAATCTCGTGATTTATAAATTATTTGCACTTTTTTTTTGTTACTGCAAAACAGGTTGTGCGCATTGTGGCAAAGGTAATTTTTATACACAACTAACTGTTTTTATTACACTAACATGTGTTTCAGTGAACAAAACCTGGAAAACTCAAATTTTTTGTTTTTAATATTTCAGCTTTCGCCGATCGATCGAATCTTCGTGCACATATGCAAACGCATTCAGTGAATAAGCAATTTGAATGTTCAAAATGCCGAAAAACATTTGCATTAAAATCGTATCTAAATAAACATTTAGAATCATCATGCTTACGAGAAGAGTTCAAAAAGACGTACGATGGAAAAAAGAAATGCGATTCAATGGAAAATACAACAGACATTTCAATGGATGCCGATACAATTGATGTGACTCAATGTTCGCCGAGACTTGCGAACTCAGGTGATGATTTTGATGATGATGATGATTATGATGAAGACGAAGACATTATCGTAACTTGAACACTGAATTTGGTTTTTTAACACATAAGCATTAGAGTATTGAAATTCACTTTCCTGTATTTAAAATGGAGGGTAAATATTGTAAACAGAAAAATGAAACACAAAATTTGTGACAAAGACACAGAATTTTAGCCGAACTCAATAAGACTACTTTTATATATACATACATATAACAGCAATTATACAGACATTTACCAGTTTGAAAATTTTCTTATAAGTAAAGCTGAACTTAAACGGTTTAACCAGAAATATTGTATAAAAATTTGATCATCGATCGAAGTAAGACAGATCTCCAAAAGAAGACAACAGCATATTTTTTTTAAAACAAATTGGTGCAATTATTAGAAATGATACAAAAACAACAACTAAAAAAAATTAGAAACGTATTCAATTGGCTCATGTTCATTGGGGATTTTTCGTGTTTTTTGATATTAAAAATATACTTTTACACGCTCCACAAATGGGAGATTGTGCAAATTTTCATTTTTTTGATATGACAACTAAAACAAACAAAAAAATATATAAAAAAAATACGTTTAGTTTTCGGAAATTGGTTAATATTTTTAAGAAAAAAAAACTCCGTAGAAATATTTTTTATAAATAACTACAAAAACAACAAACAAAAATGCCAGTTTCTTGATTTTTACATATTAAATTTAGTGCTTAGCTCTTAATAGCAATTAGAATTCAACTGCGCATATTAGTAGAAATTATTTTAGAGATACAATTTACGGATTGAACAATAAACAATGGAAAATATGATGGCACCATTATTCGATGCAAACAATTCAATAAGACAACAAAATTCTATTTTAAAGGAGCAGGAAACAAAGTAGTGAAGAAAAAAGTAGGAAGAAGCAGAAAGAATAATCAAGAAAAAAGTATGCAGAGATGGACAAGAGGAAGGAAAAAAGAAAATAAGAAAATACCATGAAAAAAAAAAATGAAGAATATAAGTGATTTTTAGAGGCTGTATTGAATTTTCATTTTTCTTTATCATATCTTAAATTCAGCATTAGGAAGATTTAATTAACTCAACTTAAAAAAAAAATTCTTCAGAAGTAAACCGCGTAATAAGAAGAAGAAAAAGAGAATGAAAGAAGAATAAGATGAGCAAATGATATTAATAAAATAATAATATAAATTGAAACTCACAAAATTCAGAAGCAATACTAAATTATTTATAAGAATTATGTTTAGAAACAAAGATTTTGAATGCAAACGAATAAAAGAAAATCGTAGAATACTATGAGACAAAGAAAAAACTTTAAATAAAATGATAAAATGATAAAAAAATTGTTAGAATTTAGAGATTAAATGCTATACAGTATACACAACACTCACGTCATATACCGATAAATTTCTCTTTGATATTTAATTGAACAGAAATCAACTGAAAATAAACTCACACATTATACGTATTTAATATATTCAAGTATAGATGAAATGGATTCTGAATGGTTAGCCCCAAGTGGATTTTATTGAAAGAGACAAATTTACAAAATGTGTCAAGATGAGTTGACAATGTGTTCGATTGGTTTTAGAGATATTTTTGCGCCATGAAGTGTGTAGAGAGTGTCCAAAAATTGATTCAATCCAAAATTGTTCTAACAGAAATAATTTGTCAAACATTTTTTTTATTTGGCAAAAACCGATTTACATTCTTGAATTAATTTTCAATTTCCAATGTCAATTATTTTAAAATCGAACTGAAATTTTGATGATCACTTTAATTAAGTGTATTCAATTCCAATCTACACAAAAAAGAAACAATAAATCTATCTGTGAAAACGATTGAACTCAAAGTTTTAAATCTCATTAAGTGAGCAAACAAATTATTTATACACCATTTAGTATTTTATTCCAAAAAAAAAAAAAAAAAATGTGAAATAAAGCATCTAGAAAGAATAGAAAACAGCAAGAGGCAGAAATGAAAGATGAAAACTAACAATCGTTTTGAAATATAGTTATTTAGCGTATTGAGTAAAAAAAAATCCGTAGGCATTTTAAATAATTAGAAAAGTAATGATCCTTATCTTATTAGTGGAAAATCACGCTAACCATCACAAGTGAAAACACAAATTACACAGTGAAAAAAAAAAAAAAATTCATTGAGAACGGCGTCCATATAATGGAAAATGGAAGGAACAATATACAAAATCATTTTGCTTTCTCTCTTTTTATACCAATGTATTTGAGTTCAAAATATTTATCACAAATTGCATATGCCAATCTTAACAATAATATTTTATGAGAATGGAACAGATTAAATTGAGATCAATTAACAAAATTAATTTTCAAAAACAAAAAAACAACAAAATCGAATGAATATTTCTAAGCTCAGAATTCAATGCAACTTCTATGAAAGCATTTTCGTATCAATTCCATCACACGGCAGCTGACCTCATCAATTAAAAAATTCAAAAGCAAAAATGGAATTTCGAGTTTAAGCTTTCATCGTTCATATGAATAATATGAGTAAAAAAAAATTGAGACAAATAAAAATCTAATTAAAAATGAATTGCAAGTAAGCGACAATAGACATTTTTTTAAAAAAAAATCTCATAAATTACCTGAACTGTATTTATACATATAATTTAATATTCCTGATCCAAGCAATCAATTATTTTACAAAAATATGCGCATTCATATACTTTTACTCTGTTATAATTAACGTTCATATGTTGGATAATTATCATATTCAATTGGAAAAAAATTCGAATTAGTGCACTTAGAGCAAATGCCCTGAGTTTTGCCTATATTAAAATATCAATTGATGAAGAAAAACTAAGATGAGACGTGAAAAATGTTATAAACTCCACTCTGTAATCGTATTATTGAAATGAACCACTGCCCTCCCGAACTGAATCAACTATGTGCTTTTTTTCCGTAAATTTTTGTGATTGATTCAAAATGAGCCGTGTCTCGTTGAAAACTCATTCAAGGGGAAAGTAATGTGATAAAGCCATTTTGATGAGGATTTTCTTAATCTGAGTTTAATTTTGAGTTGGTAACCCTAATTGAATTGGAAAAAAATCTTAAGAATGAATTATTATAATATTTTGAATATGTTAATTTTCACTATAAAAGAGAAGATAGATGAAGAAAAAACATCTAGCCTTGGATGCCTAACATATAGCCTTTCATTGCTAAATTAATTATTATTGAAATGACACATTTTGCCATCAATAAAATAATTAAAAAGAAGAAGAAAAAATAACATTTAAATTATACGAATCAAGCCATATCATTTTCTCTTGCATCTTGGTGATATTTTATAAAGCGAATGCTGTTCACGTTCATAATGCATATAAAATTGAATTCAATTTGATTCAAATGCTTTCTTTCATTTATTTATTTATTTATTTATTTATTTATTAATTCATTAAACTTTTTCTATTGCTTATATCCTTTTCCCCTGAATATATCCAACAGCCATTGGTCAATTATATTATCCACTGTCGTCTGATACAATTTTAATCAATCAAAAACGACAAAAATAAACAGAAATAAAAAAAAATTCACGTGTTCAAGCATATTATTGCTTTTTATAAAATATTATTGTTTTGCAAGAGATATTCATCAAAGCGATAGATTTATTTACAAATCATAAACAAATTTAAAATTTATTCGAAAGCAATTCGGAGGAGATGCAGTGACCGTGGATAGAAAAATGATGAGAGAGAGAGAGAGAGAGAGAGAGAGACGAAGCTCTAGGGAGCAAAAGAAGGCAAAAGAAACAAAGGGAAAGAATAGAGAGTAAAACAGAAATAGAAATACTAATTAAGCATAAAAACATACCAGCAACGGACCGTGGTCGAAATGAAAAAAAAAAGAAAAGAATTTGCAATAAAATGAATACTGAATACTGGACAATTGTGCAACGAATATATTATACATAAAATTATATATTTAAACTTCACTAGCCATTTCAAGCGCTAGTCATTTTAAAACTACGTATTTAATATTTTTTGCATTGTAAACAGAGAAAACAAAACAAATAAAATTAATTTTGAATAAGTACTGTAATCAATTAAGAAAAATAACAAAATGAAATGTCTAGATGTAAGAGCCACAGTACGAATGAAAATCAAATGAAGAAATTTTCCATTGAGAAATATTTCATTATGATTTCAAAAGTACTTTCGTTCCAACATGTAGATTTGTTCTTAATTTTTACTCACCATCCACGATCAATTAATTTCAATTCAATTATTTCTATGAAATTGCCATGTGTTTCAATACTTAAAACACACACACTCACACATTTATATGTATATATATCTGATATATCTATCTATTGCGTACATCGAGAGTACGTAAAAAATTCAAATAAATTTTGAAAAAAGAGAATATGGAAAATATAAATTCGGCTATACTGATATTCGGACTTAATTACTAAATCCAATGCAAAATCGTAAAATCCGTAGTCTAAAATCGTAACCATTTTTTGTGTTACAATTACTTACTCTCCTTTTTCGCTATAAAGTCAAATGAATATACTCTCCTCTCGATCTACTCAATAGATGTATATATATATTATATATCTAAATGAATGTGAACAACAAAAATGCATTTTTATTGTCTTAAATAACTAACAATCTGGGATTTATTACAGTGAACTTTGAATTATTAAAAAAAAAACGTTGTCAACTATTCAAATCATTCAAATTAATGCACAGACTTGCTAAGAATATTTTCTGCATTTTTTATGAAGAAGCCATTTTCTTATGTTTTCTTTTCTTGATTCTCGCTGGTGGTTGTTTCGGTTGACTTTTCATCGACTGGTTTTGGTGGTTTAACTTCTGCATTTTTTTCTTTGTTCCAATTTTTTAAACTTTCTGGCAATGTGGTATCTTCTTCAAATGATCCAGTACCTTCAACAAACTCTTCGTATGTGGATTTCTCTTTAAATGGACGTGGACCAAGCAACTCAATCATATCTTCACGTTTTAACACTTCATTTTTTAATAAACGTTCTGCGACTTTTTCTACATCGCTTTTATGCTTTTTAAGTAATTCGGTTGTACGTTTGTGCGCTGAATCAATCAGTTTGCGAACTTCTTCGTCAATTAATTGAGCCGTTTGTTCGGAATATGGTTTCGTAACACGTTCCTGTGTATCAAAGCTAACATTACCCACTTTTGGATTCATTCCATAAACGGCAATTTGGGAATATGCGATTTGTGTTATCTTTTGTAAATCATCTTGTGCACCGGTTGTAATACGCCCAATAAACATTTCTTCTGATACTCGACCACCCATTGTCATACACATTCGATCAAATAATTGCTCTTTGGTCAATAGATACTGATCTTTTGGCAAATATTGTGCATATCCAAGACCTTTACCACGTGGTATTATTGATACCTTCAACAATGGATCTGCAAATTCCAAAAACCATCCGGCAGTAGCATGACCCGCTTCATGGTAAGCAACAGTTCGTTTTTCACCTGGCGATAAGACGTTTGTTTTCTTTTCCATACCAGCAATAACACGTTCAATTGCTTGTTCGAAATGCTTCATTATGATGGATTCATTTGAATCACGAGCAGCAATCAATGCTGCTTCATTACAAACATTCGCAATATCGGCACCGGTGAAACCAGGCGTTAATGCAGCCATTTTACGTGATAATTCAACTTTGTCCAAATCGGTTTTCAATGGGCCCAAATGCACTTTAAATATACTCGCACGACCTTTTATAGGTTTAAAAATTAAAAAAAAGAGGAGAATTAAATAAATAATTTTCAAGTAATTAAACGTGCCACAATGATGTGTTAAGTTACCTTTTATATCGGGCGCTGGTACGAAAATTTGACGATCAAATCGACCAGGACGCAATAATGCTTTGTCCAATATATCAACACGATTGGTAGCTGCCAATACGACTACGTTTGTAGTTGTATTAAAACCATCCATTTCAACCAAAAGCTTTAACAGAGAAAATAATTTTCATTTAGCTAAAGTCACACACACTGAATTAATTAAATTTTAATTTGAATTTGGGAATTTCATATAATACCTGATTTAAGGTATTTTCAGCCTCTGAATGACCACCAAAATTTTTACCACCACGTTTTCGACCGACCGCATCAATTTCGTCAATGAATAATATGCATGGGGCATTTTTTCGTGCTGTTGCAAACATATCACGAACACGTGATGGACCTACACCAACAAACATTTCTAAAAACTCCGAACCAGATACAGAAATGAACGGCACATTGGCTTCACCAGCAGTGGCTTTGGCTAGCAAAGTTTTACCGGTACCTGTGAACGTGAAAAAGGATGTAATAAAGCAGAAAAAAATTCTTCCAAATGACTTTTCGATTTTTGATATTTTTTTTATAATTTTCGTTTATTACCTGGAGGTCCAGTCAACATTGCTCCTTTTGGAATTTTAGCACCTAATTTAATATACTGATCTGGATTTTTCAAAAAGTTTACAAATTCCATAATTTCGATTTTAGCTTCCTCACATCCGGCCACATCTCTGATTCAAAAATATACAATCAAATGAGACATTGAAATCAGGGAAGTGATCGAGAAATTGTACTATGTGTGTTCGATGAAACGAAAGTGGAACTCACTTGAAACGAACTTGAATTTCGCTTGGATTAATAAGTTTGGCAGTTGATTGCATAACTCCACCGAATAGTCCACCACCTTTTCCACTCATCATCGATGCTGATTTTCGCATCATAAAAATTATTGAACCAATAATAAGTAATGTTGGGATAAATGATGCTAAACTTTCTGGTTCAAACTGAGTTTTATAAATGACATTCACATGGTGATTTGGATCAATATTGAGATCGAGTTGAACATTTTCCAAATTTCGTTCGAGAGAATCAACGCTGCCAATATTAAACCAAATGGTTTTCTATAGAAATTTTTCAAATTTTCAAAATTTTTACATAAAATTTTATTTATAATTAATATCAATTGATTCACTTACGGTCGATGTTTCCGTTCCCGGTACCATAACAACTCGTACCCATTTTTTATTGATAACTTCTAATCGGTCAATGTTACCTTTGGCGATCAAACTAAAAGGAACAATAGCATTATTTATTGACCAAATACAAACACAAAAATACGTCCACTGAATTTGTTTCACAACATTCATTCAATCAAAATTATGTTAATTACTTTGTTAAATCTTTCCACGTAATTTCTTGGAACGCATATCCATAATATGTGATAAATGCAATGATGAGTGCTGATCCAATCATGCCTACTGTAAACCATTTTTCCCTTTCTGCATCGTTTCCGCCAGGTCTTTTGCCATCAGATCCTTTGTTGCCGCCAAATGTGTATTTAAATGAAAAATCGAAATCGCCTTTTGTCGTTTTTTTTGCTTTGGATGGTGGTGCTTTGACTGTTTCATTTTTGCTTGAACTGTCATTCTCTACTTTTGGTGGTGAATTTGTATTACGTTCTCCAAAGAATTTACCAAATCCTTTTGGGGATTTTTCACTAAATAACGTCAAGTATTTATTTAATAACAATTGCACACTTGTACACGCTTGCACCCGATCTTGTGTATGCAAACCACCAATTTTCTGCAGCTATAAAGAAAACGCAAACCAATTAATCTATATAAACGCAAACCAATTATATACTTACAGATTTATCTGAGATAGATGTTAATCTCCGAAAGCCGTATAATGTTTTCGGTTCAAGTCTTGATATTGTCTGTAACATTCGGTATGATGACATATTGATAAATGTTGAATTTTTTAAAAAAAATTTGTTATTGTATAAGTGACTATTGTCAAGCAATGTATTTTATTTATGCCGATGTTCGTATTGATGGGTTTTTGTTACTTAAGCAATTTCACATTTCATTCATTTAATTTCATTAGCACTGGGGTTTCTCTTCGTTGAATACCGTCACTCGTTGAACCTCACTTTTTACTATTAGAAAAGTTTCATATCTACGGTGTTCAGATGTCAAATGTCTCCATTTATGACATTTTAATTATGTGGTAAACTTCGTCGATAAACATGACCGGAATGAAGTTGGTGCGCCTTTTAATTAGAATCTTATTGAATTGTGCGGTTTTCAATGCGAATTTCCATTTAAATCTTCAGTATCGAATTTATGCACATCTGTTCAATTTATATTAGATAATTTTTGATTTATTGAAATTTTATCAAAATTTCAAACAGAATATTTTCTCCAATTTAAATGGATTATATAAGCCGTCATAATGAATTTTGAATTTATTCGACATGGTAACATTTTCCAGAATTTTTGTTCATTGTTAGAATTTTCCACTTGTTTTACCTGTCAAACCTAACCGTCTGCACATTTGAAACGGCATAACAACAAAACTGACAGATTTGACCGTTTGTGTATCGCATTCATCAGTTGTAATGGTGTCCAACAGATCAAGCAATAGTGATTTCCATGTAAACAAGTAAAAAACAACGGAATTTGTTTTGTTGTTGCGTAAAAAACTTTTTTGAAAAAACGAAATGAATTCAAGTAAAGTGTCGCAAGCTGAATTGAATTTAAGTGTCGTTGCTGATGGAATTGTAACAAATGCTGGATTAGTATCGTATCATTTGTTTTGTCCATTTTGTGCTGATTTCTATTTGTTTGAATTCACACTGAAAGATCATCTAAAACGTGAGCATTCATCGTTGATTCAAAAACATTTTAAAAATGTGTGTTCAAGTGAAAATCAAATAAATACCTCACATTGTGATGAATCGATGCGAATACGTTTTCTCAATGAATTTAATCATGTGTGCGATTTATGCGGTGCAATGTTCATGAGAGCAAGTCTTATTTCCAAGCACATTATTAATTATCACGGTGCAAATTGTTTCGCAGTATGGAGACAACAACAGCAAAAATCGGGAAAATTGAAAAATATTGAAAATATTTGTGAAACATTCAAGAATATTTGCGAAACAAAGCAAGATCCTTCAAATGGCAAATACAGCCAGAATTCGCCGGGTTTGAGTGAGATGTTTAAAGGCATTTCAACACATGATAACGATGATTTTACCATTGATCGTACACCGATTAAAAGTATATTGAAGAAATCAGCATCAAAATCAGCACGCATCATTAGTTCACCATCGTCATCGAGCATTCGACGCATCAAAAATAGTACATCTATTAAAAGAACATCGTCTGCACGTCGTGTGTTACGTTTTGATATCGTCAAAACATCACCAATAGATTTGGAAAATATACCATTCGGTAGTAAAAAACGAAAATCGAAAAAATCCGTTGGGAAAATTGTTCGTCGTATACTGTTCGGACAATGCGGCGGCGTGTCAAAGACGGAAAAATCCTCGCATCGCTACACAGTAACCTGTGCACCAGCTAATTTAATTGATGATGCATTTTAAAATGAAATTATTTCGAAAAATATTGCAAATGCAAATGTTTGATTTAATATTTTGGTTAATTAATCTTAAATTCCATTATAAAAATTGAAATTGAAATTGAAATTGAATAAATTAAACAAAAAAAGAATTGGGTTTCACAACCGTCTCCATTTGGAAAAAAAATATGTCTCACAAAATCATACTTTAGTAACCAACTTCATAGCAGAAATGAATTGGCCTGTATTGTATTCTGATCACTATTTATCAAAACAAAACGTCAAAATGTACAATCATCATTAACTGTAAGAAGAGTAAAAAAAATCTGAAGAATTTTGTGTATTTTGAAGCGTTTTTATTCAAAGTAAAAAGCTTTCTTTTTCTATGTGGAATTTCATAGATTTTCGATAAAAGAAAACGTGTTTTCTTTCTTTCATTCTCTACAAACTGAAATGGATGCAATTATTCAACATCAGTCGCAAACAACGAAAACATTCGAGTATAGCTATACCGATGTTGATGGTACAAATAAAACAATTTCATATCCAATATTATTTCCATTGCAAAATGAAACGATTGGTGAATTGGCCCACCGAATTGTAAATGAAACAATGAATCCATTAATGGCTGCATTAGATACACACGTAAAAGTTTGTGATGAATTGAAAAAATTCTATTTGTCAGAACGAAAACGGCAACGTTGTGATGATGATGATAAAATTTTAGCCGAAATGCAAACGGAAGACTTTGATCTAGATAAATTGGTAAATAAAATTGATAATTGGCATAAAGATGAAATACTTGAATGTACAACAAAAGTTGGGCCTAGTGACGAAGAGATATTTGCACAATCATTTCATCGGCTTGTACATTCCTCACAATTGATGGAGATTTTATTAAAAGAACAAACATATGCAAAATCAATTATCGATATAAATAACCAACGTGATGAACAAATTCGTTCACTTATCAGTGAGCAACAAATTGAAATGGAGAAAAAAATCGATCAATTAGACGATGGCATAACATCTGAAGATATAAACAATTTACTGAGCCAACATTATAGTCGACAAAATTTATTACAACGACAATGGGAATCAGAACTGGAAGCAAAAATGGGTCATCAAAAAAATGATTTTCGCAACTGGATTGTCAGTTTACTTGGTCAAACATTATATTCAATGGGTGAACGTCAACTTAGCAACAATTCAAATGATACCGATAACGTGTCAATGTTTTACATTCAACCGCCCACTTTTGAAGAGAGTTTTACTATCTATTTGGGTAATATCCTTTCTTATATATATATATACATTTTGTAGATATTTTAAAGATTCACGCGAAATTTAAATATTTCAAATGTCTAGCGAATATTCAATTCAAATTTCTAGCGAAAATGAAAACATTGTCGCAATGGCAAAATAAGTATTGCTTAAAATTGAGATTTGGTAGCTGAAATCAACTCAACATTCAACATGGCATCATCACGACACAATCACATAATAGAAAGAAAGAAGAAAACAGATACAGCATATTCATAGCATTAGTGAGTTTTTTTTTACCAAATTTAACATTTACAATACTTGAATGGAAGAAACACAATTGTGCGAATCACAAACAATGGTAAATTCGTCTAATTCTTTTAGTATTTGTTTCTCATGCTCCAGTCGGCAACGACAACAATGGAGAACTCACGTCAAGACAATAACTAATTAGCTAACCAAATTGGTAACCAAAATGGGACGCATGTGAAATTGTCATAATGAATTCTATTTACTACTAATCGTCTCTTCTTCTTTTTCCACACCAACAGATCTCTGCTACCAAATCAAAACCAAATTCAAATTCAAATTCGAGTTCAAATTCAAATTTAAAAGAAATTTTAAGTAACGTTTTTGCTATCGCAGCTTAAGTACATTCGAAAGTTTTCATTCAAGATTTTAGCTTTTAAGCTTATGTGGTCGCCCTAATTCGATTTATCGTTAATAGTTAATAGTAGATAGTTAATAGTTAATAGTGTATACGACGATAACTAAGTGAACATATATAAGTTTGGTATTCATACATTTGAATATTCTAAAATATTCATGCTAATATGACAGTTATTTAGATATTTAGATACTTTTATTTAGAAACATTCACAATATCTACTGAATATTTGTTAACATTTTCTTTATTGTTTCCCCCTAGGTTCACAGCTTAAGCATATGCATAATATGCGTTTAATTGCAGCAAATATTTACGATTTTTGTGATGCATTGCATATAAATGAAAGTATAAGTGGTGCTAATGTAGCACTTGGACTATATTCATCATCATTATCCGGTATCATTTTGTTAACACCATCCGGTCAAGTAAGAACGAATCGCGATTTGTGCAAAAATGCTTCTATGTCAACGGAATTTCATTTTCATTCGATTGGACAGCAAATTGAAGATATCCAAAATGAATTAAAAGTGGTCAACGAACGAAGTGGATGTAAATTAAAACCGGGCGATTTTTTCATTACACGTCACTCGAATTTATCGCAAACTCATGTTATATTTCATTTAATATCGGACGAAGCATCAAACAGTCCAGAAGATATAACATCAAGGCATCCAGTTATATTAGGTTTACGAAATATACTGAAAACGGCCAGTCGTTATGATGTTACCAATTTGTCAATACCAGCACTTTTACGGCATGAAATGTCCGAAGATATGACAGTACCGTGGTGCAATCGACGTGCCGATTTAGTATTTAAATGTGCCAAAGGATTTATCATCGAATCAGCATCCTGGGGAGGATCCGAATTAAATACCTTACAATTGGTGTTACCGCAAGATATTTCATATGAACTATTTACAATGCTATCAAATACTGTTCCACAAGTTTTTCGTTTGGCAAACGCTAAAATTTTTTCCACATCGATTAAATAATCAAAACTGTAATCATTGTTGAATTATCTAGCCAGGCGTAGATACACACACATAAATTCTACTGTCAAATACACAACTGTCAGTTTGAAATAGCTGGTTTCCAACGAAAGTTGGACATTTCACAACTTTTTCTGCGCATTTTATATACACATATATATGTATTGGTGTGCAGAAAATATTGTGAAATGTCCAACTTTCGTTGGAAACCAGCCATTTCAAACTGACAGTTGTGTATTTGACAGTAGAATTAATGTGTGTGTAGTACTATGACAAGAAAGAAAATGTTTTTAAAATACCATAGGGATTTCCCATCAAATTTTGATGATATTTTGTGATAAATTTTCTGTAAAATAGATAATGCATTAAAAAAAAATCTTGAACAATTGAATCTAAACGCTGTTTTTTATTAGCTTTATTTACATCCATAATTTGGCTTTTATAAAATACATTGATCTTGAAATGTCTACATGATGAGAAGAAAAAAATGTTTTTAGTTTCTATTTTCTAAGGCTAGAAATTTTTTTATCGACGATCTGTTTTATACTGTTTCATTTATGATTCGATCCTTTGGAATCCGTTTTTCTTCATTAATTAAAATTTTCTATAATCATTGGGTTGTGTGTGTGTGTGTGTGTAATCGATTTTGAATGAAAAATTACGATATATTACAAAAACAAAAACATTCACACATTTTAATGAACAATATTTGTTAAACCTAATTTGATCATCGCCTCTCATTTTATCTAATTGAGAATGTGTGGTGACCCGACAAAAATATTTGCTTTCTTTTAAAAAAATTTAAATAAATCTACTTTGATAAAAATTATCTACCTGCTTATTTGTGGTTTTCTTTTTGTTCAAACCATTTTAATAAACTAAATTTGTTTTAGTAAATAATGTGTTTTTTTGTTTTTGGTTTCTTGTTAAATATAAAACTGTCACATTTAATTTTACACCCTGATTCTAAAATTCGCGAACTAAAATATCAGCTTCATTGTAATAATCTTGGAAGCTTTTTGGTGTCTTTTTTCACTTACACGCACAAAAACGGAACATTTTTCACATTTTTCATAAAATAATACAAATAAACCTGCAAACAATACATTTACAAATATAAAAATTGCAACTTCTCTCTCATCTCTCAACTTTTCTTTTTTTTCTACTTTTTTTCTTTTAAATTTCCTCCTCTTTTCCATTTTCTCTTTTCTAAATGTTTATCTTTCTTCTTGATAATCCGATTTCAACCGATTTTACAATGCAAATCAGCAAAAAAACTATCGATATTATTCTAAGTAAGACCGACTTTGTTCTTCTTCTGTTCCTACTTCTACTTAATATTTATCGACTAAATCAACTATTCAGATCGATTATTGATGAATAAAATATTTAAAAGCATCATTAAAATTGGTTTTGTTGTTATGTTTTTACTTATTTATGAGAACGGATGGTCAAAATTCATTGTATTTGTTAAGTGAATGAGTTTCCATACCACGGATATTTTTAGACTAGTGATAACAGTTTCACATGCAGATGTACCTTATTATCATTTAGGCGAATTTATCTTAATTTAGTGTATGTTTATTTATATACAATTTGAGAATATATTTGTGCGCTGTTTTGCTTCTATTTTTGGAATATTTACCATAATCTGCATCGGTTTTGATAACAATTGATATTTTGAGAATATTACACTTGAATTTTAATGCACTCGATGATCCTTTACATACTTTTATCTCTGGATTTATACTTATGCTCCTTCCTCATTCTAAATTACAAAATTTTTCGCTCTTTTATTTCTCGTTCCCCTTTTTTCTTTTTCTCTCTCTCTCTCTCTCTCTCTCTCTCTCTCTCTCTCTCTATTTCTCTAATTCTCCCTAGTATATTGCTCAATCCTAGACTCAACTTATAACTTATAATCGAGTTATTTCCGAAACAGTGCTGACAGTAGTGTCACAATTTTTGGCTGTTTCATTTTTAAGTTTTGTCGCCATTGGCATTGTTTTACAGCTGGTTGTTTTTGGCAAATTTGAATAATAGCCAAGATACTCTTTTGATTGTTGCTTATACTTAAGTATTTTGTTCTGAGCTTCAATTGCATTGCTTCCACATGAATTAACGCTTGTATTTGATATATTATAAGTGTCCAATAGATTATCTGTGGATTTTGTAAACGATGTAGTTGTTGTGGTGGCAGCAAATTCTTGTACAAACTGTGACGGTGGCGGTGCATAATTTTCAATATTCAACAATGAATATCGTCCAGACGGATTTTTCCTTGGCACTGAATTATGTTGATGATTTGTATTTACCTAGGGAACAAACAAAAAAATCAAAATAAATATTGTAAATATTCTGCACATATTGCAAATTTTGCAAATATTATGAATATTTTTATATATACTGAATGTCATAAATACTGTAAACATATTGTATTTAATCAAATATTGTTTAGATTTGAGATTGGTAGTTGAGATCATACTGCTGTCCCTTTAAGGAAAAAACTTACTGTTTTAGTAGTTTAGTACTTTTAGGTAATCTACATGAGAAATATTAATAAAAAAAATAAATAAATATTAACAAATTAATACACTCGAATTTATATCAATTAACTAACAATCTCTTCACCCCTATAGGATGCCCCGGACCTATTTCTTCTTCTTAGCTGTTCTTCTGCTACATGACGTTGTCTCAATATATAAGCTTTACGATTTAAATCTGGATTGATTGGTACATTTCTCAGCATAAACATCGCTTTATAAATCATTTTGCGTGATGTCTTGTTATCACGATTCGAAACAATTGTTTTACGTTGATTTTCACGATTGAATGTCATTTGCTTTGGTCTTGGTACATTTAGTTTCACTCTTTGTATTCAATATACGATGTACTTTTCCAATCTATTCGTCAAGGGCAGCAAGAACTGTATTTGCGGCCGGTTCACAGTTTTGGAAAACTAGGAAATTTTAAAATATCAAAATAAATTTTCATGCTTATAGGCTTTTTTTTGTTTTGAACAACTTACCGAATCCCTTTTATTACATCTCCCAATCCTTTTCGTTCGATTCGTTCTATTGCTCTATTAAGGAATTTGTGATATTTGCAACATATCATTGATATTCCATGATCTTTCACATCCATTCTCATTGGGTATCGGCCCATGTTGTACGTAATGGCTGCTTGTGGTGTCCGCATATGACCTTTGATTGGAGAATTAGCGGCAATTTTTGCATTTCCAAGAGCATAGATGATTGTTTACTGATCTTTCGGAACCTCTTTTAAAGAGGCTCTTCAGGCATTTGTGTTATTTCATGCACCACTTCATGTGCAACTTTTTATTGAATTTCAGGCGACCAACATACGGCTTGTATTTGGATTCGCGTGATTCCTTGAACGAAGCCAACTTGTATCGGAGATAAATTTCATGTCTGGGACTTTTACATGAACAAAAAGTGACTGACTGACTGTGATTGTAACTTGACTGTAGTCAATTTTAGACTTTTTAGCCGACTTTCAGGTGGCTATCAGCCACTTTTGAATTGGTACAGTAAGGTGTTTCCGAGAAATAAAAATTAAAAAAGGGGGTGGCTTGAATTAAAGAGTACAAAATTCTATGTCAATTGATAGTATTCACAAATCGTTGCAATTGATATTCACACTTTCCGAAGCAAAAAATGAATTTTATTATTGCTCCTCGTACATATAGAAACGAACCTTTAGAATGGTTGACATTGTATTGTTTATGAATGTTGACAGATCTGAAGCACATTTCAAAACGTCAAATGTAAATACAAACTTCGTTGTTTTAAATGATTTTTGTATTTACAGTAGATTTTCACTTGCTTTAGGAATCTCATTTGATTTGATTTCATTTTATTTTATTGAAATATGAATAATGTGTATCATATTTGAATTTGTGCATGGAGAAATTTTTTCAAAGCAGTGTCATTATGTTCATGTTTTTGATAAAAAAAACAATCAAAGTGAAATGGTTTCATATCAGTATATCAATAGAGAATAGAAGGACGAGATAAAATGATTCTCATCCGTAACAAATATACGGTGGATGTTATTATGAATAGTGTTTTACATTGTGATCATGGCTAAACTGTTTATTTCAAATATATCATTCAATGAATTCTTTGTGATCGTTTGCAAATTTTTGGTTGCCTTGGAATATTCATAACAGGCGACCATTTGTTTATGAACAGTCACATTGATACATACAATCAATTCATTTCAAAGAAATAAAAATTATCCAGTGGTATTTCAAAATGTGTCAAGTTTTTGATTCGATGTTGATTTGTTACTGTTAGTTTTCGATAAAATTCGCCTCAAATCATCAGAATTTCACAAATCATTGTCATTCGGAGACGAGATTTTGACCAAGTCAGTCGCCAAGATTAAATTGAAATTTAAATTATCAAATCAAATGTTTTTGTGATTCGAAGCAAATTCATTACTTTTTACTGGATTTTTAATTGAAATTGATCTATTTGCGAGAGTGTGTTTTAGTGAACTCTATATTCGTGTGTTTTTTTTTTGGTTGATTTTTTTGGTAATTATTTAACAATTGCAAAAAATTCTCAGTGAATTTGGGTTCAATTTTTAATGCTGACCGATTTATGTGGATTTAATGTTGTGCCTATTTGTCCCTAATTGTGCTAATTATTCATTTTACTTATTTCAATGCAGTTTTTGATTCAAAGTCGTTTAGTTTAATTGTGATTTTGGTTTTCTTCCATCTTTTTTTTCTTCTTAAATTCGATGAAATTTATCACGTTCAGTAATAGAGACAAAAACCAACACACAGAAAATAAATTATAATTTAAGATTTATGAAAATTATAAGAGTGGATAGATTGAAGAGCGATAAAACGTGCTATTTTATGTTAATTAGAACCAAACATTTCAATTTCAAATTACATGAAAAATATGCAATTTTCTATTCGGTTTTTTTAGCTTTGTTAGCTTTGTTTTCGTGCACAACTGATTGCAAAAATTGATTACCAAAAATGAATGAAGAATGATTTTTTTCTAAGTTTAAATAGTGTTTGTTTTCGAACTAAATCGTATGTGTCTATGTTTTTTTTCAATAGAAAAATGGCGAATCGTTTCAAGCCATCCATACCAGCGAAGGGAGAAACGAAAGATGAGATTACAACAGTCAAATGTGCATTGAATACAATCATTCGACCACAATACCGAGAAGCATTGATTGGCAAAATGACGGAAATGAACTTGCAAGCCACTTCCATTTGCGTCTTGGGGTCATTGCTATTTTTATTTGAGGTGCAGAAAGCGTATGAACATAGGCGTCGAGAATGATGATTTCACATTCTTCGGTGAAAGTGGAGAAGAAAAGATCAAGCTCTGCTTTCAACAAGTGCTATGGCATAACAATCAGCTGCTGAAAGTGAAAAAGTCGAAGTACAAACCACGAGGAAAAAAACCACGTGGACCACGACCAGAGCTGAAACGTATCGACCCAGAATTCAAAGCAATTGTCGAAGGTCTTGACGACTATCATCGTATCGATTGGCCCAATAACAACGATTTCAGCAATGGCCTCAAGCATTTGACCAATCAATATACGGACAATGTCGTTACCAACTTAAACACGCATGCGAGAAAACACATCATTCAGTATTTGAAACTGAAAGTGTTCCAATGGAATACATTTGTAGAAGATGACTCACAGAAATTTTTGCCAAGTGACATCGATAGTGTTGTGCAATTGATTGTAAAACAAAAAAACATCAGAGTGCCAGTTCGCGATCCACACAAACTGGAACGGTGTAACATTTTGTATGAAATGGTGAACAACCTGAATGTGTTTCCAGCATTCAATCTGCATGACCTTACAACTGATCAAGAACACTGGTTCAAGGCTATGCCAATGTACCTATCTATGCAACGCGAGATAGAAGAATACAATTTGACGTGGCCAACATATCCACATCGTCGGAAGAAAAGAAAACGGAAAAAATCAAAAGGCAAATGGAAACCCAAACGCAAACAAATGCTTGACAATCCGAATTTTCGGCCAAAAATCAAAAATTTAGTAGTGGTGCCGATGTGTAGTTTCCGGCGTACGTATTTCAAAATCGATTGTTCATCTATGCACCAGGTCTTGTCTTCGCAAAAGTTGCTGCCGAAAGTAGAAAGCGAGAACAAAAATGGAAAAACCAGCATAACAAATGTTTCGCTAAAAGACTTCTTTCGAGTAATGTGCATTGGAATGAGTATTTCTATATGCGGAAAATTCGAAGATTTGTACGCGGCAAAAAGAAGTTTGACTTTTCCATAAACACCGATGGAATTACTGTAGCTTTGCAGTACTCGGCCAAGAAAAAAGAAAGGAAAGCAATCGACCATTCTCGCATCGCTCAGAAGGTTATGGATGGCAAAATAAAAAATTTTGTTGGCGTTGATACAGGCGTGAAAAGCTGGAACACTTCAGTAACACACAACATCAAAAGTGGCGCAGAGGTAAGTTTCGTAAACATTCATTTTATTTCAATGCAAAATCCACTGTGTAAGTGGCTTCCAAATCCATTTGATAACTAATTATTTTTTTAATTTTTTTTTTTCAGTACAATTTCACCATGTCGAGCAAGCAGTTCCACTGGCAGACGGGGCAAAAAGTACGGAACGCCAAGGCAAGTCGGTGGACGAAAAAGTTCGTGGAAGAGGAGCGCCGAGATCGAGAAGATCGTGAGCTGTATCCAGTAATGCCATCGCCAAAGGGGCCACACTGGCTGAGTTACATCAAACATCGAGTCAAGATGATGAAAAAGGGAATATGTGCTTTCTCAACTGCCAAATACACTCGACTCGCTTTGGACAAACACATCAAAAGCAATAGTTTTGTTGACAAATGGGTTATTATGATAACCAAAAAGAAGTCAACATTGTTCTTTTTTGGTGCTGATGGCGAAATACCACCTGATAGCCCAATTAGTATAAAAAAACATGTGCGTTGTCCAGGGGTTCGTAAGTCGTTGAAGGCAATAAAGAAGCGGTCAGATTGTTTCATACAATTGACGGACGAATGGGGAACATCTCAAACAGATGCCAGATGCATGAATCGATTCCAAAACCAGAACAAGGCGGCCAGATTCAAGAGATGCCGATGGTAATTTTATTTTAAAATAAACTTAATCATACATATCTTTGAAGGTCTTTAATTGAATGAGTTTTTTCATTTAGCATTCCCGACGCCAAAACATTACTGCCATCAGTTATTGTGTCAAAGGAGGGCAAGACAGATCTATCGTTAAACAGACAGTTGCAACGCGCAATGAACGGAGCAGCATCGGTTGAAAACGATGGTTTATACCCAAAAGTAAAAATTTACTCTAAAAACTGGGAATTAAACCAGGAATGCTCTGTGATTTGGCATCGTGACGTCGTGGCTGCAAAGAACATTCTATTGAAAGGTAAGGCTAATTGATTGAAATTGCAATTGAATGATTGCTTAAGACGATTCATTTGTTTGATTGTTTAGGACTATGGACATTGCTGGGACTTCCTATACCGTACGCGATGAATAGGCACAGAGACCGCAATGCTGTTGCAGAAGCAATCGGAGTAGCTGCCCTAGATAATGATATTGAAATGTTTGAGTACGACCAGCAGCCAGCTGATCATGCTGTCTAATCAGCACAGAACCAACACAAAAAAAAACAAATGTAACATAAGTTATTAAAGCTATCCCGACTATGTGGGTTAGTAGCGTAGCAGCAAGTTCTCTTCCATCTGGTTGATGTGAACTGCGCAGGAGTACTTTAGTGGGTGTTTTAGGTAAGCATTATTCGATTTTGAAAAGAATTCTTTGCTTCGGGAAGTGTGAATATAAATCACAGCCCTGTTTGAATACTATCAATTGACACAGAATTTGTTCATATTTAATTTAAGGTACCCCCTTTTTTCTTTTCCAGATTAGAGGAACACCCTATTGTACGGCCATTCTTTATGTTTTAATAATTGTTTTTTCAAGAATAAAATGAATATATTCAGTCGCCTTTCAGTCAGTTACTTTAAGTTTTTATATTTAGCTTGCAGTTAGAAAGGTCCCAAATTAGTCGTCTTACAAACGACTTACAGTGGATTGTCTGCTCAGTCATTTTTTCTCACAAGGGGAGTATCAGCATACATTCGACGATTTTCACGATTCATGAATGATGACTGCAGTCGCCACTTGTTTCGTAATCGCTGCTACACTTGCGCAATTTAATTGTTTGTTCATAAAATCCAAATGTTCGTGCGTGCCATTGTTTGGCATTCATAGAATATTTTTCGTCCTTTCCCGTTTGAGCATTACGACGTGTTATCTATATTGTCCTTTTTTGCCCGGGATCATTGTCAATGAAATTCATTGAATGAATACACTGATTTTACCCGGTTGATTTTCATTGCATTGACGAACCAATGTCTATGTTAAATGTTGCATGTTGACTTGATCTCAACTACCAAATCTCAATTTTAGGCAAATAGTTATTTTGCCATCAATAATATGTTCATAACTGCTTACTTACTGAATAAAAACAAATTGAATATTCACTACTAGTATGAATCACTAGATATTTCAAATATTTATGATCTTGTTTAGTGTTTTGAAACTAACAAATATCTCATAAATATTTAAATATTGCGTAAATATTCCAAATATCTACTAAATGTATTTATATTAAAAAGGGGTATTATCCCCTTGGTATTTACCACATCGTTTATATTTCGATTTGTTGCTAAGCCTTGTGATGAATACATCATTTGAGAATTTTCCGATTCCATAAAATGTGTACGAACGGTTCCAGACGATGATGTCACATTTGTTCGAGCTTTTGTATTTGCCTTTTCCAAATATCCATAACCAAAGCCATACCCACCGATCGCCTTCATTGCTAAATTGTCCCAAGATTTGGGTTTTGGTTGCATGTACTATCGATTGAAACCGAAAAAAAGTGGATAAAAATGGTTAAAAATTAAATCATTTTATATCAATCACATCTATTGTAAAAAAAACTTAAGTTCAAAATGTTAGTTGAAATTTGTGTGATTTCTATTGGGATTTTCAGCTTCAATTTTCCTTTTGACGATTCAAATGATATGTATTGTTCACTCTATTTTTTTCTCGTGGATAAAACACATAGCATATATTCATTTCAATTGCACTGTTCTGATGTTGTTTTATTTATACCAATTGTGAAACTGTGCAAGAGAATATGATAGGAATTCAATTGTGCAGTGTATTGATACATTTTACGTCTCCTTTGTAATTGTGATAAAGCATTTATAGCAATGAAAAATGTATCATTTTATAGGTCAACGAATCGACTTCAGTATACATTTTTAACTTATTTTTTCATTGCTATAATGCTTACAATTTGCTAAAATATGAGCCTCTCTTCTACATGGAAGAGGATAGCGACAGATTCATCTGTGCGCACACCGGCTGGCTTCGTGCTACCTAAATACTTAATCAAATACGATTAAAGTAGCAAAACTTAAAACGCAAATTTGATGCAATTTTTTTTATTACTAAAATGCAAATAGAATTGATTGTTCATTTCGAAATCAAGAAATTTAAAGTAGTACTTACTTGTGTGTCATAGTACGAGATTTCATGGTTTGCAATTGGCTGTGGAGCTGTTTGTGTTGTTGCAATATGGTAGCCACGTTTTTGATGATGGTGATGATGATGTCGATGTGTGGTTGGCATTACATTTGCACTGCCTAAAATTCAAACAAATATTCTCACATAATAATTGAAGAACCGATTTTTATATATAAAAAAAAAAAAAACACACAAACCTATCATTCCACCAGTGTGCTGAAGACTATTGTATGATTGACGTGATTTGATTGATTGCTGTCGACTGTTTATAGCAGATGCATCACTTTCCTGATCCCAGTACAGAGTATCAGTGCTCAATGAAGTCGTATAGGATGTAGCACTACTTTCAGCGACGCCGCCACCTCCGTCAAAATCACTTGACGAAATACACGAATGAAGACTACAACGTGATGCCAACTGATTGCTTAAATTGTGTAGGCGACGATGGTTCTGAAAGGTTAGCATGGAAAAATGAAGAAATATTACAACATATGCTACCAAAATGAGGATTTCTTTGAATGAAAGCAATAAAATTCTTACATGTTTTTCTGTATGATTGCATTGTGCCGTCTGCGTAGCTTGCTTCTTGTGACAGACATGTGATTGTGATCTAGGTCGTTGTGAGCGATCTTTCTCTCGATGTTTGTGTTTATGCTCTTTAGGCTTCGACCTTCTTTGAAGAATTTACGATGCGATTTTTTTTTAAAATTTGATGATTTTTCTTATTATTAAAAAAAAAATCCAAAAAAAAAACAAATAAAAAGAAAACAAATTAAATACCTGGGTACACATTCCGGATTACAACACGGGCTTGCTAAATCATATGCATCAAGACTAACGTTATCGCCGTTGCTTTGTTTATCGTGTCGTTGTCCTAAGCATGGATTACATGAACGTTTATGGCAGTGATTTCGTGATTTTGTGCTACATCGCGAATCTTTTTGATTTTCATTATTTTCGACATTTTCCTGTGACATATTTAGTTCATCATGTGACATACTATTTGTATTATAAAATTGTTGATGTTCACTTTTGCTACGGGTTGGCAGTCCAATGCTCAGTAAATATTCACCACTGTTCGATGCGGATGGTTTTAAAATGTAACGACACTGTGGATCTAAATATTGATAAGTGGCGAGCATAAATTGAACTGGAGGCGCTATTACATTTAGACTGTGTTTGTGTGTTTTGGTTAAATCATCTTCCGAAATTGGCCGAACATTTGGAAATGCTGCGGTATTTATATTTGTAATATCAGTAGCAGATGGTGTTAAATATTCCGTAGACGGTGATATATTTGTTGTTACAGCGGATGCTTTTTTTCTTGGTGCTGGTAAACTATGCGTTTTCCACTTGCCCTCAAGTAATTCACGCTCTTTCAAACATGTCCGTTCTAATTCATTCATTTTTGCATGCAATACATTTTGCAATTGAATATATCGCATATGCAATTCAACCTTTCGTACACAGTCTTCAAATAACACAACCATACGCATTCGTGAATCACAATTTTTTATATATGTTACAATTGTTTTATGGTCAGCTTTTTCCATATCAGAACCGTTAATGGATAGAATTACATCTCCCTCGCGCATTCCTGCGAAAACATTGACAAAAAAATAAAGCTTTTCATAACTCACTCTCTATCGTAGCAGCAAGAAAAGAAAAGAAAAACTACCGCTTTTGTATGCCGGGCCATCATATTCAACGTAATCGACGTACGTTATCATCTCTACCTACAAAGTATACAAGAGAAAATATATATATATATATTTTTATGGATGCTGTGAGTAAGATTTTTCGCACGAAAATCACAATCTGCTGGTGTGTGAATACTAAATACTCACTGAGACTACACTTTTCAACAATAGCAAAATAGTGTAACATTATTTTTGTTTGCAACGATATTTCTTCATTCATTCGAGTACGACAGTACTTGATTATTCTATGTTGAACCACTTGATTCAGCCATCTTTCTAACATGGCATTATACTGAGGTTTTAATCGAAATAGTTAGCCAATGTACTGACATTTTAAATCAAGATTTATAATAGAAAATGCCAGCGGCTATTTGGAATACGCATTGGATACAAAATACCTCACTTAGCCAAAGACCGTTTGAATGATAAAATACACATAACCAACACTAAGTGCATACCTCCTGTTCCTTTTTATAGTGAATGCCGTAACTTTGTAATGTAAAACCAAACGAGCCATTTTTCTTTTCGACGATAATGGTACGCCTGCGGCGATCTTCTTCTGGTTTTGTTACCGGAATTCGATCCGATTTAATCCGTTGCAAAACATGTGATGACTGGTACAAATGAAAAATGCAAAAAGAAACCCGAGCATTCGAGCACACAACGATGAAGATAGTAGAATATGAAAAAGAAAAAGTAAAAAAGTGAAATGAAACATTAAAGACATGATAAAAAGGAAGGTTAATAGTCGATTTGTTCATTTTGTTTGCTTTAAAAAATGAATATAAAAAAAAAAAACAATATAAATATTAAAGATCAAATGAATAAAAAATAGTACTTGAACAGTTGAATCATGATCTCCGCTCCGTTCATCAATTGATTCCTGGCTTTGATTCAAACTTAGGCCGCCTTCTGCCATTCTCCAAAGTTAATGGTACATTTGATGAAAATTATCAAACTTAATCTGATTGTCGTTTCCTGCCAAATGAAAATAAAAAAAAAAAAAAACATTCGTGCACTGTTAATTTATATTTGGTTCGTGCACTGTTTTTTGGCACAATGTTGATCGATTTGCCTCTATTTCCGTATTTTTTCTCTTCTTTTACTATCTAATATTTTGTTTCACTCTTTCTCTTTTGCCTTTTATCTCTTTTCTCTTCTCTTTCAATTGAAAACTGTTCAACGAAAGTGAACTTTTCAACATAAAAAAAATCTAAATTACAATTTAAATTCTGTTTTCAAGTCGAATATAATTTAAAGGCGCTTTTCTGACTATTCTATTCTATAGGTTTTGTCAATATTATTGAAAAATGTCAATTATGATGAAAGTTATTCATTTTCGATGAAATAGAACTCGTTGCTTCAATAATTTTCCGAGAAAATGAAAATTGACATTACATTGTCTGAATACTGTTATGTGAATGGATTGCGGTGTCATATAATATGCTGCATATTCACCATATGCAAATTTATGCAAATTAATTAATAACAAATTAACATCTATCAACCGGATAACAATAAAATATAATATAAGAAATAATTACCTGAACATTGTTAATAGACAGAAAATTTAAATTCACACGAACACACAGCGTGTGTGTGTATGTGTGTGTGTGTTTGTGTGTGTTGCTTCAACAGTGATTGTGGTTGAATAGATCAATGCTTCTTGTTGTCTTTGTTTTATCACACTTTGCGAATTGCACTTGGGCGCACGCACACGTAGGACAATCGATTTAGCACGGTTAAACCAAAGAGTAGTAATTAATCACACCTCATCGAAGAAAATGCAAGATTTGTTTTTTGAGTTCAGTGTAAGAACAAACCAAAAAAATATAAATAACGAGAAACCTTACGAGAATCGAATTTTACACTTATTTTAGAAAATGGCACAATTTTTATTTATTTCATTAAATATTCGGTAGAAAATACCGAAACCACTGTTCGGATTACATAGTCTAGTAGTAGTTATAGGCATCGTTTCATGTTTCATGTTTACATCAAAGCAAAGGATGAACGGACGAATATATATGAACAAAAAACAGCAATTAAGATGTCAAAAATAAAACCAAAAAACAAAAACAAACTTTTATGAAAATTGGTTATTCTGTATTGCCTAAGGATATGTTTTCCATGAAATATTCGCCATATTCACCTTTCTAATGGTATTCACTTGGCGACTGCGTGACTAACACTAATTCCAAGCAATATGCGAAAGATTTGGTTTACCGTGTGTTCCTGACTCACTTGCCAAAGAATTAGTTGTGTTTGAGAGACACGGAGAAAGTGTGTGGAGAGAGAGAGAGAGAGAGAGAGAGCGAGAGCGAGAGAGAAAGAAAGACACGGGGAAAATGTCGAATAGAAAATTCTTCCTACTGTATTCGAATCAATTTTCCCCTTCAATTGTTTGTTGTGAGTATAAAAAAATCCCCGATGCCTATGCACGGAGAATACTAATGACAACGCGAAAATACATCTACCACACAAATGGATGATGCAAATGTAGGGGTAAATACATTTTTGATAGATAAAATAACACCTCACTTTACATATATGCACGAAAATATCAACAACATCAGTCATCATAAACAAAATTTCCATTGGTATTGAAACAATGGAAAAATGAATGTAAGAACCATCGTATCACTCCATTAATTCACGCAAAATATTTCTGATTTACGATAATTTCAGCAACCCTAAGTTTGGCTCTAAATCGAATTAGAAAAATTATCAACTATTGAAAACATCAGAAATGGGTAAAAAGTGCTATGAAATAAAAAGTATAGTTGAAAATGCTCGAAAATATTGTTGTATAATCATAATATTTCCATATAGAATGTATCCCTTTTATACAGTGAAGTGTATTTTTCATTATGTTGTTGGATTTCTCCTGCATTTTTCCCCTTCGAAGAAAACAGCAAAATTTTCATGAAAAAAACTCAAAGTACAAATGTCAAAAGTAGTTCTTAACCGAGAAAAATTACCGATTTTTCAATTTGGAGTTTTTATTTAAACGTTTGCTGATTGTTAACGGTTTCTCAAGAGAACTGGATCCAAATAATGGGAATGTTTTTCTCTTAAATAAAACTATTTATTAACTGATATATGTTATAGCATTTTAATGTTTTTAAGAGGTTTTCCTTATCAAATTGTCGCCTATGTACGAATAATAAGAGATAGGAAATGAATTTATAAATAAACTAAAATAATTGCATGGAAAGAGAGAAGTTTTAGCGCATGTATATGCAGAGCTAGGGAGAAAAATACCCGAGATTTGTTATCTTTCAACAGAATCAATTTAAATGGGTTCGAATGCAAGTTGTCTCAATTTTTTTAGGTTGATGAACTCTCTCTCTCTCTCTCTCTCTCTCTCACTTATAAAAAAATATTTTGTTTTGTTTCTTTTTCTATATAAACAAGAAAATCTCAACGTATGAAGAAGAGATTATTGAATATCAAAGTGTACACAAGAAACTGCATTGACGAATAAAGCAGAACAATGCCGGGAATGCATAAAAAATTCGAAAGGTAGAACAACTAATAATGAGCAACGACGGTTCTTGTAAAAAGATGTAAATTGAGAATAATTTTAATGCAATTCGTTGGAAAGGCAAATATTATTCAAGTCAATAACAACAGCACCAGCAACAACAACGATTTTCGTTAAGAAAAACAACAGCAATGACGATTACGACGACGACAATAACATCGATGATGAAAGGCTCATTATATCCAACATGGATTGAAAAGAAAATAGAAGTTGTTGAAGTGACTGTTGATTGAAGGCGATACGAGAATCGCATAACGATCAGATGTATTTTTTTTCATATTTTATAAAGTTTTTTTTTATTTGCTTTTCATTTCCTCCATTGCCATTGCCCATCGTTCTGTTTCTTCTTCTTCTTCTTTCCCATTATTCAGTCTTGTATTCAAAATTATTAACGTCGGAAATGAATGAAAATAATATCATTGAATTTCATATGCCATTGATCGTTAGAATGAGTCATCTAATAATCGTTGTTTAACCCGTTACAATAGCTCAAACATATTTAATGCGAACAATGTGACTAAAGAGCGATAACGAAATTGAAAATGAAATTTTATACGCGCATAAAGTCGATGGGAATGTAAACAAAAAATATTTAGAAATTTCTAGCAACATTTAGTAACGAATAGTTATTTAATAAATTTATGGTGAAGAGAAGAAAAAATCGTTTGTTTTTACGATGTTTTTTCTTTTGAGAAAATGTAGTTGGTCCTAATCGCATTTCGGGCACTGTAGTTAGTTACCGCAATTCACATCAACTGCTTTTTTCGAACTTGCACTTGTTTCATAGAAAATGAACATTTTTAACTTTATTTAAATCAGTTTTGTTGATTTGGAAACATCTCCAACTACAATATACTACCATCTTGGGAATATGCCCATGGGCTATATTGCATTCGAATGGACTGGCTTTTTTGGCTTTTCAGTTTTTTGTGACTAACACACTGTGTGCAAAATTTGAAAAAAATCTGAAGACTACAAACTGTGGACAATTTCAAATGGAATGATCGTATAATTGTAGACCACAATTTGTAGTGTTTTTTTTTTCTTTCCTTTCATTTTCTTTTTATCTTAATCCATAGTGACGTGAATCTGCATTATATTGCACTGTGGGACCCATTCCACTGGTTTTCGATGTAAATTAATTAACCAAAAATAAATTGTATATATTGAAGCGCCTTTAAAAGTGCATGACCCGCATCCAATTCTAATAACTAAATATTTACACGGCGAGAACAAATGTCCGTGCACATTGCACGAAGCCACTTTGTGGTTATTTGTCGATCTTATTTTTTGTTTATGGTTTTTTTCTCTTGTTATTCTCGCGCAGCAAATTAGTAAGTGTAAATGGTTCAATAAATTGCCAGTATGAGTAATTCAATCATCACTGCATTTGAAAAACAAACCATTTTGTTATTTATGACTTATGACTGCATTCGCTATAGAATTATTCCCGATATGTGCGTGAATGTGAATGCGCTTGTTTGTCGATCGAGAGCACACATTTTACTCAATCACATCTCTACTGAATGAAATGAAGCATCGGCTCAAACATGTTAGAAAGAGAAAATGGACGAGAGGAAGAGGGAGAGATAGAGAGAGAGAGAGAGAGAGAGAGAGAGAGAGAAAGAGAGAAAGAGAGAAAGAGAGAAAGGACAAGAAAAGAGTAAGAGAGAGAAAGCGAAAAATTTTAGAAAGAGAATCATGTGCACCGAAATAAAATTTATGGCAAAGTATTGAATTAAAGTTGTATATTTTGAGTATGCAATAGATAGTCAGCAATAAGCAAGGGCCTGAAAAGTGCCCATCACATTCGGGTGTGTCGATATGGTCTATGGTCATAATATACTTTTGTGATCGCTCACACACAATATTATCTTATTTCTTTTATTCGTTCAGTTTATTTGTTCATATTTTTTTACGGGATTTAGCCTTTGCCTATGCCAGTGCATGTATATTTTTGTCTGTCTAGCACAAAACAATTTATCTCTTTTGCGTTAACGTGGTTGTTTTCATTTAATTTTTCATATTCAATTTTATTGTGATGTCGGTTGCGCCTGTGCATGCCATTCCGTTCGCATAAAGAGGTTGACGTTGAACGAATGAATAAAAAGGAAGATCGTATATTCATTAAATGCCATATGCATATAAAAATGCGATTTGAATGCATATAAAAAATATTCAGTAATAATATTCCCAGTTCTAATAGCATTAATGGAGAATGAAAGAGGGATTGGCAGAGAAGAAATAAACGAAAGCGAAAAAGAGAGAGTGGAAGAAGAGCAACGCAGTTCATTTCACAACAAAATAATAAACTATTTATCCACACAATGCATACACACTGTGGGCAAACGGCATCAATATTGATGACACAAAAAACATATGTTCATGAAAACAGCAACAAAACTTAATAAACAGTAGAGAGAATGGGGAACAAGAAGAATGAGAAAAAATAAAAAGGAAGCAAAAAAAAAGAAGAAGAAGAAGAAGAAGAATAAAATATCAAAAAATCCAACACACAGCACAACAAACACCAAATTGTGTGTGAGTGTATTTTTTTTTTAATTTTTGATACTTATTTTGCGCTCCCTTTTTATCCTATACCACTGCGTGCGTTTCTTAATGCTATCTTCCCTCTCGCGCATTTTCTGTTGTGTGTGTACATATGTATAATTTCTTTTCATTCTGCTTTTCAAAATGTGTTCTCCACAGTTGAACGACGAACGTTCACATCGAACAACACACATCATATAAAATAGTACAACGCAGAACAAAAGCCTTAGAACTGTTGATAGTAATCATCAACACAGACGATTTTCATTACAATTCGATCGACAATCGCGCAATCGTCGCCTTACATTAGATTTAACTGCCTGTTGGTTGATGTTGGATGCCATTCGATTTACTGCATAATTCTATTGGCCGTTTTTTGTTTTCTTTTCCTTTGCGAATTCAACGTCAGAAATACGATACATTTAAATTGGGAGCCCGAAGAACCGACAAGTTTCAATTTCAAGGCTTTAAACGAACCGCAAAAAAGAAATATATACAAAAATAAAAACAAAAACAAAAACAAAAAACACAAAACTGTCATTTTAATCGAAGAGTAGATGTGATCAATAGTCTATATATGTGAAGTGTTTTTTGGAGTTATATCAATAATTTTGGTGATATTTATCAAATTCAACACTCGTACGGATAATTAATTAAAAATAAACACAAAGTGTTTTTCTGACAAACAAAAATTGGCAGAAAAAAAGACAGGATTGTTGTCGTTAGCTAAATTTTGTGCTTCGCTCGTTGCCGAATTTTTACAACGTCACTATTCAAGCGACAGTCGATATATGTGAATGAATTTGAAAGTGTGTAACAAAAGAAAAAGAAAGAGATACACAAACAAAATATAAATATAAATATCAAATGTGGAATATTGTAATATAGAAATTTAAAAAAAAAAAAACAACAACAACAACATATAAACAAAGTGGAAACATCAAAGGCGAACACACGCAGCCGGTGTGCAAATGCTAAATTAATCATCTCCATTTGCCATAATATTCGTTTTATTATAAAAATTTACATTTAAAAAGTGTAAGAACACTGTATCAATTTCATTTGCATGCATTCTACTGGTCATATTGTAGAAAGCATATGACAATTTATTATAATCACGCAATACAAAGGTATGTCAAGAAAAATATCTGTGCACAGCGTCTTAAAACACGAATTTTTTCTTTCATGTGGATACATATGAAAAAAAAAAAAATTAACTCGATTGGTGCTTATGCTTTTTATATGGTCGTTTTAAATTTACGTGTTGAACTGACCTTCAAGGCTTTAGTTTCGCGCCCACCTTCGTACTTGAAATCCACTCATTCATAATGTTGTTTTACTAAAATGTGTGCTGTTGTTGATTTTCTCACATAGTAACTTTATTTTGGTTCAACATTAAAATATTCTTTTCTTATTTATACATCAAAACATCAATTTCATTCCGCTGATTTCGAAAAAAAAAGCCAAGCGAATCATATTTTCTCGGTGTGAACAATCTTTAAATCAGAATCAAGTTCCCAAATAAGTGACATATACTGAGATAAAAAGTAAGAAAATTGAAAGAAATGAAAAAGAGTGAATAAATGCAAAAAATAGGAACAAAAAATAAGAATTCTCAAAAATAGAAGGAAAAGTGAAATAAGCTGAAAGAAATCAAATCATTTAAAATGTGCTATTATGCTGTAGTAACGTGGAGAGGTTTGGCATGGTTTTTGCTAACTCTAATCACCGATTTGTTCATTTTAACGGCTATGATGACACCTCAGTGGTTAATTGGACCACAGCCGATCGAGATTGAAGATGCTGTGGCCGACAATACGACTATGCAACGTTATCCATCACTTGGAATCAATTCACGGTTAGTATTGCATAATTTATTATTTGAATCATAACAAATGGGTGTATTCAAATTTAAAAGCAAACGTAATTTTGGATCTTTTTTAAGTACGTGAGTACTATGTGAATGGACTATCCAATGATGTAAAAAAAAAAATTACTCATTCATTATATATTCTCAATTTCAGATGCATTCGCATATCAAATGAAATA
Organism: Resseliella maxima; assembly: GCA_029041755.1. Lineage (NCBI taxonomy): Eukaryota > Metazoa > Arthropoda > Insecta > Diptera > Cecidomyiidae > Resseliella > Resseliella maxima. The sequence goes on from JAQOWM010000090.1 coordinate 857,723, forward strand.
AGATTTAGCTGTGCTCCATTCGACTTGGATGGCATATTTACCGATAACATTCAATACCCATTAATATTGAAATTTGTCAAGTGTTTCATTGTTCTTGGCTTTATTATCATGTGTTTGACTACCGTTTTAACATTAATTTCATTCTGTCGACAATCGTTATTTGGAAAAAGCATTCATACAATTACTGGATCAGCCCAAGCATTTGCAGGTAATTAAAAGAAATATTTTTTTTCACAAATAATAATCAAAATTTAAAATCTATTCAATTCGATACGAAAATTCAATTCGTTTTTTATTTAATTATATATTAAATCTGAACTAAATGGAAATTTACAGCAATTTGCGTATTGATCGCCTTGATACTACATCCGTTTGCATGGGGAGAACATCGTGTACAAAAATTGTGCGGACAAGATTCATCTGCATATTGGCCAGGTCTTTGCTCTTTGGGTGAGTTTGTTTTTAAATTCAAAAAGAGAAAATATTGAGGAGAAAAGGGACAGGATATATTAAAATTAATAAAATAAATCAAAAATAATTCTCATTTTACAGGATGGTCCCTCTATTGTGCCATAATAAGTGTTATCCTTGGATTCTTTTGTGCAGCGCTGAGCATTAAAGCAGAAACCGCAAATTTGAATATAAATATAAAGAGGCGCATCGAGGCTGGAGAGCGATTATTATGTGTCATGTAATAGATGTCTGTCAACAAGCAATATAAGAACTAATATGTCCTTCTTTCAATAAACATTGGTCAAAATGATTTTACGAACACTCATATTTTAAAGGTTTTCAAAAATGGCCGTCAATTGGCCACAGGCCAAAGAATTCGCGATAAATTCCATGATGATTTAAATATGAGACATCAATAATATCATTGAGTGGAACATTTCAAAATATCTACCACATTATATTCGCAGTTTTTTTTTAAAATGTGAGTGTCGGTAGAATTATATTGACCAATGTCTTTGTATATAGGTTTAAAAATTATCCTCAGGTATTATTAATTTTTAAAAGGCACACAATTTTAATACTCTTAAACTATAACATATGCCAATGTCATAAATTCTAAAAAGAAAAAAAAAACAAATTTGAAGCACTTATAATGTAATCCAAAGAAATGAAAACGCCATTGAAGAGCACTTAATTTCAGTTTGATGGAATTTATTGCATTTGAACGAAGCAAAATTCCCAAAAATAAATGAAAAATATTTGTATCACTTAGTGATTATTTATGATTTTAGTTTTTTCTCTTTTTTTCGTAAAATGTTACGTGAAAACACAAACAAATGTATTAAAAATATTACTTCTTTAATTATAACCAACATAATCCCACAAAATGTGTATTTTATTCGACTTTTTTCAGTATCCACTTTCAGATTATTTTATTTTTCTTAATTTATATACAATTTTAGCTCTATTTGAATCATTTTCAGCGTATTTAAATATTAAGAGTGGGTAGTTGATTGCAATTCATTGCAATAATTGTTTTCTATTTTACAAAACCAATTTAAATTTTTAATGGATAAAATTTCTGTTGGTTTTTATGTGAATATTTTTTTAAATAGCAAATTAAAATTCTAAAAAACGTACCATTTTTTCATTGAAATGAGTATATAAAACAAAGAAATATTTTCTGAAAATGCGTTGCGAAATTTTTCCATTAGATGGCTCCACAATAAAGTCTATTAAATGATTTAAAAAGTTCATTTCTGCCAACGATTGTTTGTTTGATTTGTTTTGTTTTGGTCTTTTTGTTACATGTTACAAAAAGAATTGAGAATTGTAAAAGACGTGCTCTAAATATTGAACATTTCTGACTATCTTCTACCCTAGGAGGGGGAAATGACTCTTGCAAATCTTTTCAAAATTTTAGAGAAATCGAAACATTTTCACGAATCTTACGAGTCTTACGAATCTTCATTTACATGTGAAGTTGACAAAGAGATTTGCAATTGCGAGCGTATCTATGCGCATCTTTTTAACACATAATCAAATGCGAATCCTTTATTCATTTTCAAGTATAATATGCGAATTTTTAAATTTTTGATCATATTTTTGCAAATAAATTGGGATTCGCTGCGAGTCATTTCCCCCTAGCTTCTACCATTTGATAATCCTATTGAAACAGATCATATGTCCATAATAGTCACATTGAAAATTTCGTTCAAAAGAACGTTGTTGGAGCAGAAGATTCTTGCTTTTAATCGAATGCACATTGCCTTCTATTTTGTTACCCTCAGTTATTGGCGTATAACAACTACAAACAATTGTACGCTTTGTGTATTTATAAAGTGAATTGAAACACAATGAGTAAAGTATTGTTGTTGAGAATTCATCCACTTTGTTTCGATCTCTGTCATTTCTTCTTCTTTCGTTTTTTTTTTTTTTTTTTTGGAAAATAGATTTAGTGCAATTCCATCGGTTTTGATATAATCCCTAAATTGGTTCGGATTCTTAACGAATGTTTCGCTTAACGGAAACATGGCTTTATTGATTTATGGGAAATGTTTATAATCGTTGCCTTCATAGAACCCAAATCAAAAACCTTGCACCTTACGCAAAGAAATAAATTTCAAATTTATGAATTTTTTGAATAAGAAAACATTTATATAAAATCACTTGCTATTGCTCGATTTTTATACACATGAATGGTCCGCTCATCTGGTAATATTCACGGAATTAAATCAATATCTCAATCATTTATTATTCAAAATGAAATCTGCTTCGCGTCGGAAGCTATTATACATTTTATATATATTTGATTTAAGTCTGTTTTTTAAACAAACTATAAATCGCTCTATATGAAAATTTATTTTTTAATAATTTGTTCTTCTCAATTGGCGAGAACATATTTTTACCAAAATTTCGAATGGCGAAAAAATATTATCGGTTTCTATTTTCAATAGTAACAAGTTCGATATTTTTTCAAAGTGGGTGGAAAAAAAAACAAAAAAAGAGCAATGCAATAGGTCTATTTTCGAAAATAAATTTCCATATAGAGCTAAAAAATATTCAAAAATACCAATTTTAGCTTTGAATGTAACAGAGAGATAATATTGAAGTTTGATATGAGAAAAAGTAAATAGAAAAAACAGTTGAATATGGAGTTTCCCTCTATATCTTTACCAATTGTCATTGGTTTCAGAATTCTTCGATACCATTAGCGTGAGGGTTTTAGGGGGTAGACCTAGGGGGAAGACACTCATTAGCATATTAGGGAATAATAGAGAAAAGTAGAACTTATTAGGAACTCTGAGTACACACGTTATATGAAAATATTAGAAATAGTAGACGATAGTAGAAAACCGTGTCTACCTAAGGGTAGACACACGAGAATCAATTCACGTTTTGAAGATTGATTTACATGATTCTTATAGATTCTCGGATTCGTAATGATTCGCAGATTAATACGAATTCATGATTTGCAAGCCTTTACACAGAGACAACGTATACTAGATTGACTAGTGTATGAGCGCCAAATAGAACCATTACGTAAACTACAAATACAAGTATATACATTTTACAGTGAAGAGTGAATTGTTGTATATACAAAATACTCACACAGAAATGTTCGATTATTGTTTTTGATTCTCTTTTGTTATCTTCTCGCATAACAGCGTACGCCTGTGTTCATGTAATTCGTAAGATTCACAAGATTTGTAAGATTCAAATTTCACATTGGATTTTTATTTTATAATGAGATTACATGTGATTTGTGCGATTCATTAGATTCTTAATTTTGTATTGGATTGTTTATTTTTGACCGGTGTCTACCTCCTAGTAAGGGTTTCTCTTTGAAAGTGTCTGTCTTTGATCAATTGACTATGAAGAAAACAAGAAGGAAGATGATCCTCCGACCGCCACCAACCATTAAATTCAATACACATGATACCACAAAATCAGGATCTTGATGCGATGTTCCTTCTAAATCAATTACAACATGTGCTTATTCTGGCAAACCAAATGCCGCATAAATTGGAATATCACATTTTCCCTGTAAATGAATCGAAATTGGGCACCAAAATTCAAGGAATTTCGTAAAAATTTTTTTTATTTACACAATGATACAATTACTTTTATTTCTTCACCAGTGTATTGAGCTAATGATTAATTAATGCTAGTATTTTTAAATGTGTCCAAATCCCATAGTAAAATATTCTTCCACATATATAACCAACTCAATTAAAATTGTTTCCTGTACCGCTTGACGTGCAAAATCGATTTCACTTTCATCAAGTTTTGGCTGTAAAACGGCTTCAGCTAAAACCCGTGTGACCATTTCAATGCCACGACGATCAGCATTTGATGCATAAATGAATGTATCGCGTGCACTTTGGCAATCACAATTTGTGATTCACAAATTCCACCAAAACCGCTTAGAAATGCCACTTCATATCTTGAACCAGAATCGATGACAACTAAAATTAACCATGACATTCAATTAGATTATTAATCATTTCGATTATAAGAAATGTTATAAATTTCAAAATTCACCTCCAATCGTACAAAATTGACCGAATCGGCTTTCTAATACAACATGAAGTCTATTTGGCAATGTTGTTTTCTGTGTTTCTTTTGATGTAGCAGATGGTTTTGCATATATAACTGGCGGCAAATCTTTTAATGGCTCTAATAATGGTGGATATGGTGTGACTATTTGTTCATCTAATGAAATTTGTGTCGAAAAATTGACGATAATATGCATTTAGAGTGCGCCTACAAAGCTCATTTCTTCTGTATGAATTGATCAATGTCAATGGACTGAGAGAAAAAAAATGTATCCTTGAAAATATTGAGTCATTTCAATTAAACCTCAAAACTTGCTTACTGTTTTTGCATTGACATTAAAATATTTGCTACATAGTCATTTGTATAAAAGTATGTGCCTTGTTTACGGAACAATTTATTCCAACAAAAAACGCTTTTCACTTGAATTGATTACATTGAATTGAATTGATTACATTGAAATTGTAATATATTTAGAAATAGATTGTATGGTGAAAAGGGATTTTTTTCGGTGTAAGTGAAAAATGTGACTACTGGATGAGGAATACTGAAGACATGCACAGGCAAATTACTTGATATGTCAATGCGATTATTTCGGTTCTTTTATTAGTACGAAAGTTTAAGAAGCAGAGATTCAGATGGCACCTCATGTGTGTGAGTAAAACGTCATAAGTAATTTGACATGATCATCTTCAACCAATGTGTATGTGAACAACTTCATGTCATAACATATTCTCGTGTCAAAAGTGATAAAAAGGTAATTTATTGTGTATATATTAGGGTAATTTTAACAAAGTCTCAAAATATTGAATGAAAAAATGAGTGAGCATCAATCGACTAGCTCCGATTCCGGAATACGAACTGGTAACCAGTCTACAGACACTCCAATTAAACGTCGCAAATTGGAAGAAAAAAACACGAAGGAAGCAATTATCAATACGATGTTAAGTGAGATTGCAAAATTTGGTGCCCTGGTTTCAATTATAATAGTGTAAGCTTGAAATATAAAATCCTCAGATCATGACAATTTATGCAAATGCCTTATATGTACATAAAAACCTTTTTTAGTAAGCCCGAACTAACAGATGAGGATTATAGAGGCCTCTATCGACTCTATAAAGCCGCTCTGAAAGCATTGGATACACTGACAACTGAACGGTATTTAAGATAATAAATATTCAAGCATTTTCAATCATTTTTCTATTTGAATCTTCAATTTTATCTTTTAGGAATGATCTGAAAGGTGAACTGGAGCCTTTGCCATCTCATGCCGAACAATTATTACAATCAAATAACGATAATGTAAAGGTCTGGTCACAATATTTCTACAAAAATCCATCACCGACCAAAATCAAAGGTGCAAAAACCATTCCATCGCCACCAACGGAACGAATTGGCAGCTTGTTGCATTCAATTGGATCATTTTTTGGACTGACAGCGGAAGCTGTATGGTATGGTATTATATATTTAGTTATTGCTGAATATGAATTAATTTCGAATGAGTTATACATTTTGTTTCAGTTCAAATAAACGAAAGAAGGAAAACAGTGACAACATGATACATCTTTTAAAAGTAGCTGAAATAGCCATCAATGAGCTGAAAATTAAACGGTATTTAATAATAACAATGTTTCCAAATTTTGAATTTCAAAAAAATTGTTCGTAATTTTTAATTATAGTGACATCATCGTGGAGAAACTTGAACCGTTTATAGAAAAGAAGCGAGATATGCAAAATGCGATAAACGTTTAAATGATTTATGTTTCTTGATTTGTTACCATTAAAATGGAAATTGCTATTAAATTTTTCAAGAATAAAAAATAATAAAGAATAATTTTCATATAACAATCTCATATGAGTTATTTTTTGTTCTTTGGCGGCGGACCTTGTTGAATGATCGGCGGTGGAATTGTCATTACGTGTGGCGTTGGTGTTACAATCATTTCATTGAGACGCAAATCATAATGGAAGTAAAGCAATTGATTTACAATGAATTTTTCCGGATCTTTTAGTTTTGGCTGTGGTAAATGAGGTGGCGGTGAACCAGGTGGTGGTGGTGGAACAATTTGCTGTTCTTCACACTCTCTCTGTGTAAAGAAAATTCCTTTTGATTAGTAAACTAATTTCGTTCATAATTATAACGAAAAAAAAACAAAACTTGCTTTTTGCAAATAAATTGTACCTTTGTTTCGAACAAATTTTCCTTTTCAACAAACATTGAGGTCGTTTCAGCTGAGAATGGTGACAAATTCTTGACATTTTTCTTTGTTTTTGTTCGTGTTGAAAGTTTGTTTATTGACGTCAAATCATCGTCTTCGTTTGTACTTTCTTCGGACGCTGATGTTCCATACCCTGGTGCTATGCCATCGGCAAAAATAACACTTCGACGTTTTGAATCTCTGTGGAAAAATATGTTTCATTAGGTTCTTCGTTCGATTCACAAAACGTGGATAAAAAAAGTATTATGTTTCATAATAACCATGAAATTAAACTTACTTAAATGTTGTTTGATCGTCATTGTTACGTTCTGATAGAATACTTCGTCCATTGATCGCATTTGGATCGTAGCAATGAACCGGTGGCTCAATGTAAGCCTGTTCAACATCATCATTTTCATCGCTTTCTTTTGAATTGGCCAATTTTATGTTTGTTCCATCGAATGTAATTGATTTCAATATTTCACTCGCCTTAACTACTTTTCCATCATCACCAAATGTCATTAAATGACTTAATCGGCTCAATTCATTCAAAAGATATTCTTTACGTTTTGTTCGTTCCAATCGTTTTTGATGTCGATCCATTTTCCGTTTAATACGATCCTGCTTTTGACGTTGCAATGCTTGCTGATGTTGTTTATCAATTAAAGGCTTTTTATCCGAATTCTCAACATCATTTGTATCGATATTTTTATCACATTGAGGTTCAGCACTTGGTACAATTTCCAAAACGTTCCCTGATGATGCGAAAGATCAAAAGAAATATCATTAAATGTGTGAAATTGGTAAATATCGAGTGTATTATTGTAAACATATTTTTTTTTTTTTAATTTTTATCTTTATTTTACCCTTTTGTACAGCAATTGTTGGTTTTCGTCGATTATCCATTTGTGGTTTACGCATGCAATCGACATTTGATGATTGATTTGGTACACCGTACGGTGATACTTCGATAAGATTTGAGTATGCATTTGGTGGAATTGATTGATTTTGTGAATGATGTGATGGCGGTGGTAATGGTGCGTGTGGTCCTGAACTTGAATGATAATAATATTCATTGTTCGGTCCATGCATCATGGCCGGTGATACGGCAATGCCTGGCGGTGGACGATTATATTGCTGTAATAATGGTACACGATTCGGATGCATGTATGCTGAATAATCGGATACATAATTTGGCGGCACATTTGGTGGTAAATTGAGTGCTGAAAATTGATTCGGACCCGGTTGAAAATGTGCTGGCGGTGGCATTATAGCATTTCCATATGGTGGCATATTTCGCATATTCATGCCATCTGAACGAAAATCATCAAATTCCGTTGTATTTGGTGGTGGTGTATTTGGCGGTGTACGTGGCCCACGTGGTAATGGTGACAATGAACGATTTCGATATGATGGTGAATAATAAGAATCACGATAATGAATTGGACTGCCCTGTGATCGATCATGTCTTCGTTTTAAGCGATGCTCTTCTTTTCGTCGTGGCCTTTTTTCTTCACTACGTCGCGATCTCCTATCCTCATTGCGACCAGAACGATGCTCTTCACTTCGTCGACTGCGACGTTCTTCGCTCCGTTTCGAATGTTTTTCTTCTTTTGAATCATCATTACGTCGAGATCTTCGATCTTCACCACTTTTTCTACGGCTTCGTTCTTCGCTTCGACGTGATTTTCTATCTTCACTTCGTCGTGAAATACGATCACTATCCTTTCGATGACTACTTTTCTTTTTCGTCGATGTCATACTGCTGTAAGGTACACCTTCATTTGACCGTTTGTCACATTGATCATTTTGCTCATTTGTTATTTGTTTATTTTCAATCTCCGGTTTCACTAACAATTCCTTTTGCTGTTGATTTTGTATTTGTTGTTGTTGCTGTTGTTGCTCCTCTTCTTGCTGTTCAACATCACCAAATGGTTCACTCAATTCAATAGATTGTTGTTTTAATGTCAGTGTCGGTTTTAATTTTAATTTTAACGAAATTTTCTTTCGTTCACTTTCATGTAACAATACGCCATTTTCTAATTTTCTTGAACTGTCATCGATGCTATTGTTATTTGATAACGTTTCATCTTGTTTTGATTTTTCTGCTTCTTTTGCACGCTTTACTTCGCGCATATTATTCTTATATGATTCAAGTTTGAGCAAGAGATCATCGTCATCGTCACCATTTATTAAATAATCCAATGATTTTAGTGTATTTACCGAAAAATCTTTACCTGTAGGGGGAACAAAAAAAAAACAAATAAAAATAAATGTTGTAAACATTTTGCAAATGTCACAAATATTTGTAATTATAGTGAGTAAATTGATCTGATATATCTGATTGCCATAAATCTTCCGCGAATGTTATAAATATGTATATTTGTAAATAAAAGGCTTATTTCGTCCTGGATCTTTACCAAGTGTAATTGGTTTCAGAATTGCTTCGATACCATTAGCGTAGGGTTTCTCTTGCACAGTGCTTGTCTTTGATGAATTGACTATAAAGGAAACAAGAAAGTTTTTTTCATTACATTTTTACAATATTAAATTGTTTAATTGGCAATGAATGTATAAAAAACTAAAAAACTAAAAATATATGCAAAATCATTTTTCTGAAATTATCAGTGCAAATCTTACGATTGCTTGCTTTTGAAGGCCGAATACGCGGTGATTTTGAGGCAGAACGTGATGAGATACTTTTTAAACTAGATTTCCTTCGTTGCTTTGAATTATCATCATTGCTACTATCATTATCGGAGCTCGAACTTGATGAACTATCTGATGTAGTGCTGCTATCATCTGAGCTTGATGATGACGATGAATCGGATGTGCTAGTACTGCTATCATCATCGGATGTAGACGATGATGTTGAGTTCTCGTCGATTTTATCGTCATTTGTTTGTGTGGAAGACGTGGATGAAACTTCATTTTTTGTCAAATCTTTGTTGCTCGATAAATTCAATTGCACTACATTACTTTCCGTTGGTTCATTTTGACATTCATCACTGTTAATTGATTTGAATTGCTCATTTAATGGCAATGATACTTGTTGAATGAAACTATCATATTCATCGATATATTGTTTCAATTTATCTTCGGACAATTTTGTTTCGATTAGTTTTCGATTGACTTGAATTGGTGGGGTTTTTGGTGTTTCTTGTGTTGTTGATGTTACATCCATATTATCATTTGATTCATATGAAGGTGAATTTCGTTTGTTCAATGTGTCAATGTCACATTCATTTGCAGATGTTCGATTTGGTGGTGTTCGTTGATGTTGATGTTGATCTTGTATCGATTGTCGATATGTTGACGATGATTCTGTTTGATTCGAATTTTCCGAACTATTTGACAGCAAACCATCTTTTACGCTTTCCAATCTATTTTCAAATTTTGCTCCTTCAATTAGTTTAATTTCAGAAAAATGTTTATTCTCTGGCGATGATTTCAAACAATCATCATTGGATTTCAATATTTTACATGTTAACTCTTTGCTGTTTAGTGGTTCAATTTTTAATTCGGTAATATTTGAACACGGTTTTGTGGCATTTTTGGCGTTTTTGGCGTTTTGGTCAGTATTATTTTCCTCTTCATTGTTTTCGTTACTATCATCCTCTTCATATGTTTTTACAACATTTACTGCATTTGTTGCATCATTTACACGCCGCACTTTTAATTGAGGCTCCCAAATACTCGATGAATTTCGCCAATTCAATGGATATCGACCATTATCGCAGTACGTTATCGGTGGCTCGGCGGTTGTTAAACTATATTGATTCATATAAACAGATTTTTATTATAATTTTTGTTTACTTTTTATGATCAAAAATTGGTCAAAGGGAATATTTACCGTATTTCTCTAGCTTTCTGTAATTCTTTTGGTATGATAGGACCTTCCCTTACAACACTTGCACTATTTTTCGATTTACTGCGCTCTCTGTTATTTCGATAATCTTTACTACGATGGGTTGATGAGTTTGAACGATGTTTGCGATCCTTACTTCTTCTTCTTCTATTTTAATAAGAAAAGAACACCAATATGCTTAGATATAATACAATAGGTGCCTCCAAAAAATTGTAATTTATAATTTATTTTTCAAATCGTAGAATTAATTTCCCATCATTGCTTATGTATGACTTATTAAACGAAAGAATTCATTGTTCGTTTGTTAAAAGTTTGTTTTATATTTATCCTAATCCACGTAATCTTCGTAATGCTGAACTTTTTAAAACTTCAAATAATTTAAGTAGAAACACAAATGCTCTTATTTGTAAATATGCTAAAAAATTATTAAAACCTTTCTTATTGAATCTACCCAATCTAATAAGAATGAATTTAAGAGAAAACTATATAATTTTCCTAACAATATTTACGAGATTCGTTATTCTTTCATTATCTCAAAAATTAAATTATTATCAGATAGTTTTTGGCAAATATGAAATATTTGGTAAATAAGTAAATATGAAATTATCATTCGAAATTTGTCATTTTTTCACTTAAAATAGAATTTAGTTTTTTTTTTGTTTTTTTAATCTGGCACGCCCTGGAGCTATATTTTCAAAAAAACTTTTGCTGTCTCTTCAAAAACACAATATATTAAATGGATTCATACCGAAAATTGAGAATTAGCTAATGCACATTGACATTTAATAATTTAATCGTATCCCATGTGAGAAAAAGTGGTTATTTAGCTACTTCACCAAAATTTGCAGATTAAAAATAAGTAGTTTCGGACAAAATGGCTATGTAACCACTTTTTTTCACATGTAATTTCAAACTGATTATTCTTGCAATTAGCAAATTACCTGGTTGAAAAATCTCTGCTTCTTCGTCTGTCTCGATGGTTTTTATGATCTCGTTCGACAGACTTTCGTTTATCTGTACTGATCACAGTTGATTTTGTGCTTTCATGTTTATCTGATGTGGTTTTTAAATTGCTTTCCGTCACTTCAGCCTCTTCTTCTTCTGACGTTGAATCATAATTACAAAGGACACTTGAATGTAAAACAAAATAAGAAATTGTAAATGATGTGAATCAATATCAAGCATAGAAAAATGTTCAATAAATCTTGTCAAATGTAAATAATAAATGCAAATCTAATTGGAATGTACCTTGATTTCGATGCACGGGGCATTGATGATACGTGCAATGCATGGTCTGCTATGGATGACATTGATATCGATTGGCTAATTGCTGCCAGATCTTCTTTATCATACAATGATTGGAATTGTTTGCCATTTTCTTTTAATGTATCTAGTGGAGGTGTTGTCGACCGATTGTTTGTACACCGTTCCATGTCTACATAAAAGAAATAAATTAAAAAAAATAAAAAAATAAAATGCAAATAGTTTGCAAAATGACGCTATAATGAAAGATGAAAAAGGATGAGAATTAATAAAGTCAAGAAGGTGGGGATAAAACTGGAATATGAAAAAGGAAAGGGTAATAGAAAAAGTATTGAAAAGTCAAATTGTTATTTACTCACCGATTGGGTAAAACCGATTTGTTCAAAATTTTATTTGTTTTAGTATTGTCTTATTGTTAGTGTTGATGGGATGATTGCATTCGGTTCAGTTGTATATGCACACATGTATGCGTTGCATATGCTCACACTTCACTCCAAGAAATCTCTTCATTCGCACTTTTCGTCCACACTATACACCAAAAAACTTTCAATTTTTCTTCTTCTTCTTTTTTTTTGTATATAAATCTTTGCTTATCTCATGTGTATTATTCGATTAGTTTCGCTAATCGATTTAGTAATAAATTCACTTGTTCTTTTTGAGAAAACAGGAAAAAAAAATTTAAATCCAATAACGAAATTAAAACCCGTATACACATTTATTTCAATCCACAGCATGGAATTCGTTTAAACATAATGGTTTCTAATTAACTTTTTTTTATCCAGATACTAGATATAGTTTACTAACTCGAATTGGATATTTTGGCCAATGCAGCGATAAACTGCTTAGTGATTAAAATGGTAAATCGGTTGAAATGACGAATCTCTTTATATGTAATGATACAATGTTTTGTTGATTCTTCCATTCATGAAATCAATTATCAACGATATATTCTTAAATACCCATCAGACTATGAAATCAAAAATCTTGATATTCAGCTAGCGCAGACCTGTGAATTAACGAGTCAGAAAAATGAATCTTATTCATTCTATTTTACTTGAAATATAAAAAAAATATATAAACTTAAATGCAAGCAAACCACTAAGCATAAAATCAACACAGCGCTGTCGCAAGAAAATTGTGTGACTCAAAATTAATTTAAAAAAAACTTACCCGATCAGGAGTAGTTCATATTTTATAAAAGTGATTAGCGGCTTGTTTTAATCCACACGAATAACCCAATCGAGCTGTTGTCTTCGAGCATTTCCATTTACATATTAACACGATTGAAAAAAAAACTCTTTTTTTCCTCTATTTGTACTGCTTTACAATACTGTCATTGAATCCGTATACATACACATATTTTTTTCGGTCGAATGTGTGTATATTTAGTTGTTCTTTCGTCTCTTTCGGTAAATGTCACTACGAAAATTGTATGAGTATAGCACATGTTTATGTATGTGTCTCGTTGTTGAAATATACACACATGGAAATGGAAATGTTTCTTCTTCTTCTTTTTTAGTTTGCATTAAACAGATTCATTGCATTTGTATACAATTGAGTAAGTGCTGCAATTCGACATACATATTACATCATATTACATGAAAATCCATGCGTAATTCTCGAATGTGGTATAGCTCATAATTTGATGTCAACCATTGCCATCAATTAAAATCAATTAGCTTCATTTAAATTTTCATAATTTATGAACAAATGAAAAATAATTATGAATATGGCAACAATTTTTGATTTGGTTTCTAATTCATTTCTTAAGTACCGATTTTATAAAACTTATTGATATTTTCGTGAGATGACGCTGCTATTCACGTTCAATAAACGAACAAACGTTTTCATTTAACCCAACACCAAATTCAATACAAATTTTTAGTTACAGCGATTGAACGATAAATATAAAGAAGAGCGCTATTTAGCATGTAATTGAATATGCTTATTTTTTTATCGAGAAAAATTTTTGAAATTTTTTTTTTGTGATTTGCTTCTTTTTTCTCTTTACTTGAAAATGGTTTTCTTATTTTGGCAACGTTATTATTATAACTAGAGACAAGGTTCTTTAATGGAACTAAAATGTTTTTCTCCTTGAAAATCTCAGTCAAAAGATGAAAATCTAGTTTTTTTTTTTGAAGTTCGATACTTAATAAGTTTGAAAGTGTGTTTAACAAATAATTATTTTGTTTATGTTATTCCTGGAGTTTATCGCTATTACTATTTCTTTATGCCTTTCAAAGAAATGTCTTCATTGTGAAACACAATTTGTGACTAGCAATTTGAGCATCATCAAATTGATTAAACTAATTCAATTGAAGAAAATTCATTCGAAATAATGTAAAATGAAGTAAAGAAAGAGATGAAAATTTCGCTATCCATTTGATATTTAGTTGGATGAAAGAATGGCGCATGCATAGCACAACAATATAGAACCATGTGGTCTGCCATCAAACCATATAATTTGTCCAAAGTTTAAGATGTAACAGCGCATATTGTGCAACATGATACCCAAATGTTGTACACACATTTTGTATTGGCGATGATAGCATTTACAAAGCGACCGGAAAAATAGCGAATAAATAAATAATTCAATTTTAACAAGGCCTCCGTTTTGCCTTATGGAACTGGTGACGATTTTATATCTCTTGTGTGTCAGGGTAGACTCCCTTCTCTGTATCAAAATAGGGTGGCAACATATACATCATGAAAATTATCAAACAAAAATATCGACAATTGGCTTGCAACAAATAAGATACATTTTTCAGACATTTGTACATAAGATCCTTTTTTTCTATTCCTTTTCCATTCCTTTGCTCTACATGAAATTCGATGCGAAATACATGAAGTGAGGAAAATCATTTAAATATTGGGATAAATATTTTACTGAGACCGAAAAAAATCAAATAAAAAAGTTTGAGAATTCTATCCCAATCATATTTGCACACGTTCAACGTATAGACAAATATGGTCACAAGTTTTTATTGGTGATGGTACTGTTGTTGTTGTTGTTGTTGTTGTTGTTGTTAACTAGCGGTTTTTTCTATTTATCCATTGCATTAGGTAATAAAAGATGTCTTATTTAATTGACACACACTACCAACTTCAAGTGGGAATTGTTCATGCCGTGTCTATTAAATTATCTTTTATGATAAAGTGAGAGGCGACGATATGAAATGATGCCAATGAATGTGGGATTTATTGTAGGAAATTGAAAGATAAGTAAATAATAAGTGATACACACAGTTCTCCCCTCTCTGCTATTTTTCAGAATATTATTTATTAAGCGTTTATTGGTACCATAAATGTATTCACTATACAAAATGATCGGTGTCAATTTATACGGATAATTTAATTATATTCGATAAAGTTGAACAAATGTATGATTATCATCACATTTCATTTACAAACGATTTACAGTTGTTATTTCAACTCACACTTAAATTGGGCAATTTGTCATGGGGGGAGATTTTCTCGTTTTCGATGCTATTTCGGGTATCATCGGCGATATTCTCAACCGATAAAAATGAACTCGTTTCTTTCTATTTACTGAAAACTTTTTGTTTTGAAGAAGAATGATTCGGAACAAATATGTTACCCATTTAAACAGAAAAGTTAGCATATGATGAGGAAAGTTTTTAAGAATTTTGCTATATTTTCAAAAGTTTCAAATTCAAATATTTCAACAAATTGTGAGCTTGATAAAAGTGAAAACTTTTGCAAAATCAATGAAATATTATAGTCTACAGTAAATTTAAACTTTGAAACCAGTTTTGATTGGAATTTGGAGATGTTAAATGTGAAATTTCAATGAAAAAGTCGCTATTTTTCTTCAAATATCACAATCGAGTCGCTTCGTTCATTCATTCACAATTTTTCATGAATGTTTAAGAGGAGCGTCAATTAAATTTGAATAGTAACGTTGGTTTTCGGCGTCAGGAAAATGTAAACACATGCAACAAGGCAAACCACCACATTATGCATGCATATTCACGTTTTGCCCGTCTTTACGTTTGGGAATTTAAATTTATGGTAGATAATTTTCGATTCGAGCTATTTGAATGTATATCACGAGAATCAGAAATTTCAGAAGAACCCGAGGCATCTAAAAACCACCATCATTAGATATTTTTCTTTGTGATGTACCGCTGCAAAAGAGCTCTGACACACCAACAACAAAAAAAGAAGTGAAAGAATTACTGTCGAAAATTAAATAACAAGTTTATTTCGAATAACATTTGTCAGAAGAATGATGACTAGGCTTAGGCAGGAATGACAGTTTGTTTTGATGTCCTTGGTGCAAAGAGAGAAAAAGGAGAGAGGTAGAAATCGAGAGAGAGAGAGAGAGAGAGAGAGAGAGAGAGAGAGAGAATACAATGGTGTGGGAAAAGAAGAGGGATGAAGAATGTAATAATCTAATTTGCACATTTTAATAGAAACATTTTGCATTTTGGTAATTCAATCAATTCCCTTTGTTAAATGTGTACGGATCAAAACGGGATGTTTTGCTTTCGATTGAAATGCGTAAGCATTATATAGTTGTGAGTGTGTTTTCGTGACACATTTTCGAAGTTAATTTCGACGCGGACAATGTACGTCGTTGAAATCAAAGAATAAAGAGGAAGTGATAAAAATCGAGCAAGTGATAAGAGTAGAAACAAAAAAAAAACAACTACAAAGGAGAAAATGAATCGAGAAATGCTATTTCTATATCATGCAAATGAATATTGCGATTTAAAACTCTCTCTCTCTCATTTGATCGGCATTTCATGTGTAATTATAGCCAAGCAGACTTTGAAATTCAGGGGTAAATGAGAAGACGAATTTCATAAAATTTTTGAAGGGGTCATAGAATTTTTAATAAAGTTCTAAAGGAGTAAATTGTGTCCATGTGTCAGGAGCTCAATAAATGGTACATTAATAAAATATACTGTCAAAAATACAACAATATTTTGCTCAAATATATAATATATCTTTCATTTAAGATAGGAAAAAGTAATGTGACAAAGTATTATTCAAATTGGCATTTAAGTAATTGGAAAAAAAAATTGAACGAAAAATTGAAAAATTCACAAGAATGATAATTTTGGTAAATATTTTTTTCTAGCCGATATTTCTGATTTTTTTCATTTTACTGTTTATATTGATGTTAGAAATAATATTAAGTGAATTTTTTTCTTGAATTTTTGGAATCATAAATTGATGAAATTTGATGTCCCAACGGTCGATGGGTCGGTCGACTTCATGAAGGGATTATGAAAATTTTCTTGATTTTGTGAAGCAAATTTTTGGGTCCTCAGAGAGGATTAATCTACCCCCTCAACTCCCTGTCTGCCTGGCTATGTGTGTAATAAAAAACTGTTAGTTTGTTTTAAAACCTGGAAGCACTGAATAGTATAAATTTATTTTAGTGAAAATTCCCAACACCAAACTTGATCTATGAAGTTCCTCCAATACATCGTTGAAAAAAAAAACTCGAAAATTAGCTTTGAAAATGCTCCTTTTTTACACTAGTTAGCTCTCTATATCTCCCTAATTCTCTATCAGACGATCTTCCAATTTTGAACATGCGGTTACGCTATTATTATTGCTGTTTTTGTTGCTGTTATTGTTATTGTTATCTAAAATTGTATTATCGATTGTGTGTGTATGTCAGTCATATTTGTATGAAATTTGTTTTTTGGCTGAATTGTTCGTATGGTCACAAAAACTGGTGACAACATTTCTAATTGTACAGTCGCAATGCACATATTTCTGTTAGAATTACATATGTTCGTAAAACTATGTATAATATACGTTGTATATTGTTAATGCAAAATAGGCGGCTCTGCTATGCACTTGGGTATTGCTCTATCTGTAATTTTGAGTATATTGTAATCATGGTATAGCTAAGCGCAAGTGAAAATTATTAATGGAAAATTGAAAAAAAATGTGTCTCTTGAAAAATGGTAGCAAGTTTTTGTCATCGTTTTGATGTTTGCTATCTCGATAATGGTTTATTAAATAATCACAATTAAATGATGTGATGCTGATTGTGACATATAATGTGAAATGCTATACATTTAGAATCAACTGTAAATTTATTGGCGTAAATTACATTTTCGTTTTGGAATCGTTTTAGTTTTGAATGCTATTCGCATTTCTGAGCCCAGACACGCAGCGCACATTTAAATACATACAATCAACAATTGCAAAATGGATCCCTTTTTCGGGGGCGGGATTTTCACTTATCATTTTCTCTATGATGTATTAGTACCGGTTTGCATCATCAATGAGATTATGTGAACGCTTTTATGAATCGTTCATATGTACAGAATCACAACGACGATGATGTCGCCAATTTGACAAAATACATCAACATCGGATATTCTCTATATTTTTTTTTGCGACTGTATGGGGTTTCCTTTGAGAGAGCTCAAAGCTTTTAATTTTTATTTGTACGACGGTGTGAACAGCATCATCACATTGAAAGCAAATAAACACATGGAAATTTTTTTTTTTTTTTTTTTTTTTTTTTGGAACATAGAAAATAAGGAGAGATTTTGAAATGAGTTTTATAGTAGTTTCCAAATGGTCGATATGTGTGACTTTTATTCGGGCTTCATGGATTATGTCTTTAATAATAACATTCGCTACTTTCATCTCTAAGCCAATTTATGAGTGTTTTGAAATACCAGCGCTAAGCTCATTGAAAATTCTAATTACACATCTGCGTATTTACCTCTATTTATAGATCAAACTCAATGACAAAATAATAAAGAATGTTCATTTTTGTGAGCAAAACGCGTGTTTTGTCCATTTGGTTCGAAAGTTGTGAAGCAAATATCATCAAGTGATGAGAAAATGCATAAATTATAAGAAAAGGAATGAAGAGAAGAAGAAGAATGATAGGTAACAAATGAAAAGGGATGAAAAATGCAGAAACATTTAGTCTAACATGAAAAATAACAAAAATTGCAAAAAAAGAGGAAAGTGACAAAAATAACAAAAATTACAAAAAAAAAAAAAAAAATAAACAAAAAAATGATCTGAGCACTGAAAAAAATTTGCAATGAAAAACACAAAACCAAAATTAGCTATACAATTCCCATTGTGACAAGTTTGAAAATTTTCAGAATATTTAAACAAAATTACCTCCTTTCGTCTAATGTTTCGGTTGATAAATTTTGTATTTAGAAGAAGCTGAATAAATTTTCTATTATCTCAGTTATTGATATTTTCTTTTTTGTTGGTAACAAAAATACAATCATTCCACACAGACACGCTTCACTCACTGAAATAATATTGTAGACTGAAAGATTAAATCGAACATAAGCCTAATCCAAGGTCTCCCCAAAGATACATATTGTAATATTTGCTTGTGGACAAATAAGCTGAAATTAATATGTATGTAATCGTCATAATAAAAATATAATTAATAATTGTGTACGCATTATTTGAGAATGGTAAGGAAACAGGTCAAGTAAATGTTATTGTGACAGACAGAATGTAGGGAGAGAGAGAGAGAGAGAGAGAGAAAGAAAGAAAGAAAGAAGTAGAGGGAGAGAAGGGTTCAGAGAGGGTGATTACGAAGAGAGAAAAACTGTACCGATTTATGTGTATCGAGTATATTCCAATGAAAACATAGGGCAAACATATCTTCACTAACCTTTTGTGTTTGTTCGATATGCGATTATGATTCAAGAGCGAAAGGAAAACGATGAGATGTGCGAACCCCAATACATAAAAGTTAAGGAAACGCGTGCATCGAAACCATATTTTGTATTGTTTAATAGACTCGTCTTTCGGCTTCTCGTTTAGTGTCGTTTCAATCAATTTTTCGCTCTCTCACTCTTGACTCAATAATACTATTAAAATGAAATGCACACAACATGCAATAATAACGAAAACTGCAAATGGGCTGACACATGTTAATATGCAACCATGAAAAGGCTGAATAACCTACTGTAAGAGACATAGAGGAAAAATTAGAGAATGAAGCATTGGAATAATAATAATGCTTGAGCGCATTAGCAACCTAATCATCCAGTTTTTAGGAATATTTTGCGACGATATTAATAATACAATATACCTATTTGTGCGTGTTGTGATATCGAATACTTTCGTCAGTGGAAAATTATTTTACAATCCGTTTTTTCTTCTCATCTTTCTGTTGCTGTTGTTGTTATCGCTGTACATGAATAACTAAATCGGATCTTTGAAGTATTTTCCATGGCTTTTAGCTTTTTGTATTTTTCTTTTTTCCTTTACTGAAATGATAATTCGAAATAAATATTGCTGTGCTATTATTTATTTTCATTAAATGTTATTAATTCTTTGATACTTATTAAAAAATATAAAACCGTTCCTTGTTTATTATTGGTGTACCAACATGAAAGGAGAATTTTTCAGTTATCTTCTTACAAAAAAATGGGAATAAGCGATAAGATTCTTGTTACATATGGTTTTCTTCTATAGTGTGAACAACGCGAAATTAAAAACATTACCACTGACGACACACTGCGAATGAACAGAACAGAAGCCACACAAATTCAGTTATGATCGTAATAAGACGCGACATGTGGTCTATATTGGTGACGGGGAATATTCACTGAAATACGTACAACTCATCACTTAAATTGTTAAGTGAAATTAAGGCAAATACAGCCGTTTATGTTCATCCTTCTCTTTCTCTTTCGCCCTCTCTCTCTCTCTCTCTCTCTCTCTGTCTGTCGCTCTTACTCTCTTTCTCTCTCTTTCTCTTCCACCATTTATTTTACCAAATACTTTTTTCTGGTCCATTGTTTGAATAACCAGCCAAGCTGTTTTTGTTGTAATAATAATAGCAAATTGAACATCTACTCTGTCACCGATGATTATGAATTAATTATCATCATATCATTTTACCTATTATGTATAATTGCAATCAACTACTTTTCATACACATAAAATAAAAAATATGCACTATTCACAACTTGTTTCATATGAAAGTTGTGAATTTTCCAAATTTGGTCGTCATTTGGTTGGTTATAAAAAATTGGATAATTCACAACCTTCATTTTATATGAAACCAAAAGTTATGAATAATGCTTATTTCTTTTCTATATATACACTTTACATAAATGCAAATTTAATTTCGACATGAAGAAAGTTTTT
This sequence comes from Resseliella maxima, assembly GCA_029041755.1. NCBI lineage: Eukaryota > Metazoa > Arthropoda > Insecta > Diptera > Cecidomyiidae > Resseliella > Resseliella maxima. The sequence goes on from JAQOWM010000090.1 coordinate 878,696, forward strand.
TAAATTGAACAAAATCGAGGGTAAATATTAAATTTGATTCATAATTATGATTTTTTTATCTGAAATGTTTTTTCAGGAAGGAACTTGCATTAGTTTTAGTCGAATAATAGAGAAAACTCACGATCGATAACCACAAATATCAATTGATACTTAGCATTATCGCTTGAATAAAAAAACGAATGAAAACTGTTTCCATCATGACATTTTTTTTCTTCAATTTTTACGTAACAATTCTTAACTACAATATTCGCAGAGTTTCAATTTTAATGAGATTCGAATAAAACAAAAAAGTACTTTGACAGAATTTTGAACGATTCAAATTGTCGGCATGAAAAAAACTGTTGAAATTTCAAGACGAATTGGTGAAAATTTTGAAAATATTTCTGCGTGTAGTATAATTGTATCACTGTATCTCGTGAACATTGATTGCACATTGCTTTGTAGAGCTGTTTCAAATAATAACTGTAAAAATTGCTCATCGCAAATGTACATCGTTAACAAAAGCGAACAAAGGCAAATCAGATTGGATGGGTAGAAGAGTGCATTATAAAAGATCAAAATACACAAAGTGAGCGAACAAACGGGCTGGTGAACGTAAATGTAATGAAACAATTCATCTCGCTTCCCCTCTTTCCCACTCTCTCTCTCCCTTTCTCTCCCCCTCTCTCTCTCTCTCTATCTCTCTTTTTCTCTCTCTCTCCCATGTGCGCATAGGGAAATTATTAACATTAAAGTGAGCACAAAGAATAAAAATATAACTAAATCAAAATAGCATCACTAATGACACACAGTGTTGCGTCGTAATGCAAAGAGCGTGGCTGATGAAAAAAGATCTTGGAATAAAATGTACACTAGAGGAAGTAATTAAAGTTGGCAACATCATTTAGATAAATCCTACATGCACAAATTGTGGCAAAAGGAAGAATGGATGCAATTTAACTGTGTAAAATTGACACAAATCGAAGACAAACAATAACATTACAATTGCATATGATAAAAGAGATTAACGACTAAAACTGCAATGGTAAACGTGGCGATTTTTTTGATTGTGATAGTGGTGGTGTTGGTAGTGGTGATGTTGATGTTGATGTTGATGTTGATGTTTTGTATTTTCTAGTGGATGAACATTTTGTTTAGTTTGCCGAATTCATTGAGAGAAACGATTTTAATTGAATAATCAGATGAAAAAGACACAACCAAATCTGAATGACGGAAATTATTCCGAAACGAAATAAGAAATACGGAAATGTCTAGCTTGTAAAATTGATAACAAAATAACAAAATAACAATACGAGCAAATTGAGGAGTTTCATCTTGGTTTTCCGTTTGGAATTGATTTCTATTTGAAATTGTGTACCAAATCTTTTAGATTTAAAATCTAAAATTTATGTTGCACTGAATAATTTTTTCTAGAATGTACATTTATATTTTTTAAATTTTGAATCAGAAATTAAAATCAATGATGAATTATTATTAAAAGCCTCAATGCGGAATCTCGTCTTTCCCATGTTCCACTGAAATCATTTTGCCGGCGGTAAATTGTATTCAACGAAGTCCAAGAAATTGTGTTTACAATTCACAACGAATACATTGAAATTACTCAACTCAGCAAATAAACTGGTGGATGTTTACTATTCAAATCAAAATTTCGTAGAAGATTGAAATTCTTCTGACGTTCAAGCTATCATATCATTTAAAATGAAGACTTTAGATGAAAAATTGTCTATTTATAGACAAAGAAGCATTGCTATGATTTGAGCTATCAAGAGCTACGTAAAATCGTTTTGTCTTCGTCCTTTATTTCCATTTTTTGTAAAGTGTTTCTAGTTTTTGAAAAAATGCTAGTAAGAATTTGAAATTATGTACATTGTGATGCAATGTTTATTGTGCGGTTTTGTGGGGTAGATTTTTGAGTATGTCGTCTGGTTTAATTTGTCGCTCTCGTCCAAAATATAAATTACAAATGCAGACAAAATTGGCCCGAATTGCTTTGTATGTAACACATTGCTTGATCGCTTGTCAAATGCTAGGATAAAAATATAACCAAACAACAACTGGTGATACTATCTGAACAAGCATAACAAAAAAAAAAAATACAAATTGCCGTTTGACTGAACAATTGAATAAAGAAAAAAATATGCACGTAACTCGTTATCGAGTGCATTTTTATTTGTGTGTGCAACTTTTGGTCTCGTCACATTTTTCTATACTGCGACCAAACGGAATTTTTTTTTTTGTTCGTCCAGTATCATTGGATTGATGGTCGTGATAAAATTGCACACTAAATCCATGCAATTGCACAGAATCATTCTGCGTTGGCGACCACAATTTCGTTGCAATGTGAACGGAATGAATGATATCGATATTTTTTGTTTGTTTACGTTTTGTATGCGCTCACAATTGCATTGGATGACTTTTAACAATTTCCTACGGTTAAACTCATTCCCAATCCCATGAAAACTATTGCCGACGGTTAGACACTATAATTCGCATTCTTGCTGCCTCAACTGAATTTTATATATATAATGAAAAAACTCGGTGACAAAAAATGATAAACCCAATTTTGCTTAACAATCGAAGAGGATTTTTTTTTTTGCGCAAGTCATATTCACTCTCAGTTTGTAATGGATTCGGTTCACATAAACTCTCTCACTCTCACTGGAAAACATGCAACATATAATAGCCTATAGGCATTTAGTGATTTTAATATTTTTTTTTATTGATTTTCAATGATATTAAGACAAGGTTGGTCTGTTGAAGAGAGAGTGAGATTAAAATATAGCTATATGATTGGCTCAAGAGTTGTGAATTTTTTTTTTTCTTTCATTCATGAGTTATCGAATTCAGTCGATTGTTAAGATGTCCATCGACCTTTGTTGGATAATTTATATTGCATTTGAAATCTAGATTTTGAATTATGGAAAAGGCGCTAAAATTGTATACGCTCAAAGTCATCGAAAACAAAATCGACCACACCGACCGATTTTTTTACTCAATCTACATTCGAACGATCTTTATGAAATATGGTTGAGTTTTCATAATGGAACTTCCATTTATATATCAAAAACACTTCTGAAAACTGTAACATGCGATATTCTATGCAGAAGTTTAAATAAACATACGAGAAAACATTTTAGTAAAAAGCATAGAAAGATTTTTCATGTTTCATTATGGCCAAACAAAAGAGAAACGAGACAGAAAAGAAATTTAAAAAGAAAAAGAAAAAGAAAAAGAAGAAATGTGAAATATTTAAAACCCGCAACAATAAATAGATTATCGTTCATTGTTCCTTTTGGCTGTTTTGCTGAAAATTATTTGTAGCTATTTTATACCGGACCCGGTTGGGTTTACATCCAAGCATCAAATCCACTCAATAAATAAAATAAATAAATAAAAATAACTGACTATTATGTCTTCATCTATTCATCATTTAAATTGATTGAGAGTATTTAAATTAAACAATTCATATTATTTATTTGCACCGGTGTTCGACAATTCGTTCTCACTCGCATTCTTCCTCACTCTGTGTTTTTCTTTCTCTTTTTCTCTGTTATCTTTTTCACAAATGACATTTTTTCTCTTCAATGAAGAGCTTTTTCGTTTGAAATTTGTCACAATTTTCCAATAAAAACGGAGCCATTATGGTGATTAGACTTCTTATATTGTTAAACGTGTTCGTATTGCATACAAAGAACCGAACACAATAAGTTAATCGCCGATGTCGTTGTATTTCGACAACGACAATAACCACACAACATAAAGAGCAATTGATGGAATTGAAAACCAAAACCAAAACCATACGTGCAGTCAACACGATACATTCAATCGCACTTTAACTGAATAGAATAAAGAAATAAATACTTTTATTACATTTCAATAGTAGCGCGTTCTCTTTTTAATCTCTTTTTCATCATTTTCTTTTACAATAGTTCAAACTAAACAGTTCACCGTCTTTTTAGTATCAAATTTCAAGTGCCATAACATCAATTGAAACTATAACGTTTGATATTGTTTCTGGTATTCTCTTCGATGGATTTTTAATATTTTAATGGCACCGTATACAGCATCATTTATTGTAGTCTAAATATGATCAAATTGGCATCACTTGACACACCAATAAACAAATCTAAACCAAAACTCGAAAATTTGAATAAATAAGAAAATCCTTACTGTGATAATGTAGCAAATTTAAGAGACTAACAACATACCTATCTCTTAATTTCCCTTCAATACCAGAATCAATTGAACCTACCACGTGTAAAAGGAAATTTTTGTTCGCGGCAAGCTTGGGTGGAATTGGATTAGAAAGTTTCAACGGTTATTCTCATTGAATTGAATTTTCACTTAAATAAAAATTTCACTTGAACGTCTCAGAAATACTTTGATTCATTTATTGATTTATTGATTTATTTTGCAAAATCATACATCATTTTTCAAAAATGGTTTTTCAAAATTGATTATTGTATAGAGTTTATATATTGTAGATTTTGAAACATTATTATTATGTTAGATTTTCTAAGCTAAACGATATGTTTCGTTGAAAATCAGTTAAATTCTTTATTTTTTACGAATTTCATTTCATGTCATTAATTAATTTTATCAATTCATTTCATCAACTGATTATACTTTTTTTGTACATTTTTGTGGTTTGATCGATGTGTATGCAATTTAAATCTTCTTCGTATCCTACGTCCATTCAAAAGAAAAATATTTTTATAATTTTTTATTAAACCAAAATAAGTAAAAGAAAAATGATATATTATCAAAGTTCTCACATTAAGTACAAACAATTTTATTGGTAAAATTGAAATCAGAGCTGATATTTGGACAGATCGATTCAATAAACAATACCAAAATGTATCGTTTAACCTTTCGATTGGATTATTGGCAATGTTATCTGGCTCATCTTTTTAGCCGCATAAAACTCTCCCCTAAAAGAAACCGATCACAAAAACTTAAAAAAATGTGTCATAAATTGATTGCTATCAAGATCATCTTTCATATTTGGGCTATAAAAGTAGAGGAAGAAGAATAAAAGAGAAATGTTCAAAAAATTTAGTGTAATTGTAATGTAGCCAATCGTTACTTTGATCAACGCCAAAAATTATTCACAAAAGACTTATATACTACATTTTGTCTATCTATTTATTTACAAGCTTAAAATGGTTAGCCTCCGATTACAATGTTCCAATTTATTACCAAAGAATAATAATGTTTTGTCACCATCTTCACATGTCTTCATCTTCCTAACCCTGAGTTTTTATTTTTTAAATTTTGTTGAACATGTAAATGGTACACTATATTGCTACTAGTTCAAATTTCACAAGTGCGCACCACAAAATAAAAAAAAGAAACCAATTCGGAGAAATTTCGTTATTTTAGCTGCTGTTTCTTCATTGGATTTTGTTCAGCTCTATCTTTTTGTTCATTTGTTTGTATGTGTTCATGTGCGAAAAACGAAAAATTTCTTCGGTTTTTTGTGTTACAAGTCTTATTTGCTCACACATGCATTTATTCGTAACCCTTTGTCATTGATCATCGTTTAATGTTGCAGAAAATTTGGCAAAAAAATATTTTGCGCTTTTTTTACTGCTTGTTGTCATCATCTTTGTAAAGCCTTTAGTTTTTTGTTCGGTTATTACCTTCGTTCAGCTTCCTCTTTAAAAGCCTGGTGCGGTATTGTTGATGTGACGGAAGCAAAATGAACAAAAATCGTTTTCTTATGTTCAGAAAATAAAACACGCCTAATAGATGTTAATACCATTTTTAATGCTTTAAACAAATAAATATCCAATAGAAACATGAATAAATGTTTCAATCAGCTCAATGCTTAAGCATATAAGTAAATAAATAGATTTGGCTATTTTTCTGATTATCACCATTTTTTTCTTTCAGCCACTTGCTCGTGAATTTCAATGTTGCAAAAATGAAAAAGAATTCATTTTTCTTTTGTTGATCCAATGGACTTCGGAAATTGATTGAGCTCTTTCTTTTGCACAATTTTACAAAGCGCGGTAGGAGAGAAATGAGACAATTTTCTTACGTCGAATTTCAGTGCAATTCATTAAACAATATGATTTCACAGATCATTATTCGACAATCATATATGATTTCTACAATTCTAAACTGATTTCAGGATACATACAATCATTTCGACATTCAAAAATGAGTTTGAATTGAATTTCATTCAAAAATGAATGAGTCAAACATTCATGGATGAAATGGTTTTTCCAATGGAACCAATCCATACAGAAAAAAGCACAATTTTTTTTTTTACTTGTTTACATTCAACCAAACTAAATGTCTTTCAATTTCACTAAAAACTCAGCTGAAACCATTCTGATGGGTCATCATGGGACTTTCCCCGAGCTCGTGTGTTTTATTCCAATATTTAGTAAATGTTTTGCATCAACATTTTGTGATCCTTTAAAAAAACATACATACTCTATAGAACTGTATGTTTAAAATAAGGATCATGATGAACACTGTACGTCATCCGAAACATACACAAAAAAAAAAAAAAAAAAAAAAAATGAACAGAGAGAACAATAATTCGGTCCATTTGAAAAAATCATGAATGAAAAAGGAACAAAAAATAAAACAAGAACATTTCACCATACAAAAGGCAGTTGTCTTCATGGACCGAACGCAGTTAACTATTTTATTTAATTTAAACTTTTTTTTGTTGGAAATATTTTCTACCGAATATCATACCGTTTCTCAGAGTTCGGCTCAGTGAATCATTGTTGCATTCCGCAAGAACGGCTTACCAATATTTTATACCATGAACAGTGTCAAAGAACAACCAATATGGGCAGAAATTATGAAATTCATTTTTCCTTAAAAATTTGACACACAACCTACCATTTAAATTCTCTGAAACGATTTATTCTTTTAAGTTGAAGATTTTTTCCGATTTTTTCACAAAAATGTTCATTCTCTTGGATTAGGGATTTTAATTTTTTTTTTTTTTCAAATGATTTTAATATTGAACTTTCAAGACTCTTTACCAATGATTTGGAGAAATGATGAAGTCTTTTTATAATTTGTTTGTATCATATGTATTAGTTGCCATGCGATCAGTGTTTTGAAAAAAATAATCAGCCACAAATAAGAACATTATACATCTGTTATCAAATGTAAAAACGCATTTCATATTGACCGATGCGTATTCACAGAAAATACACGCATTTTCTACAACCATTGAAAATAAAGTTAATATTCGTAAGCTATATAATCGGATTCCATTGAGAGAATAAACCGTAATTAAATTCTTAGACTTGGAATTTATCACTGCATTGAAACCAATGAAATGTTATTCAGCATCGAACTGCTTGCTATTTACCAACTGCCATTCCTAATTGTGTATACTTAATTCATTTTTTTTTTTTTTTGCATTTCGTTGCCATCACAAAATGGCATTAATATTTGATTAAGCTTTCGAATGACTTAATTTTCAGACAAAAAATTCAAAGAAAATTATTTTTACAACGGCATTCGAAATTTACATCCATCCATAAGTTGTGGTTCGGAAATGCATTGAAATAATTTATTTCAAATGCTCCATATTTTTATTTCAATGACATTCCACTCCAAATTTTAATCAAACTCCAATTCCGCTAAAAAAATTTTAAACGTATTTTTGACACGGTTCGTATTCTTTTTCAGGATTTTTTGTTGAATGCGTACAGTCATTGTGTTATTATAACGATACGTAATAATATTTATTTGTAGTTGATTCCCAATCCAAAAAAAAAAAAGTTCCATCCAACAAAGCAAAGGCTCAACAAAATGCAATATATCATGATGTTTACGTGTTCATCGCGTGCCTAATTCAAAATTTATGAATTTACAGAACACAAATCATTTCAACACAAATTGCACAAGTTTTAAATTGAAATTGCTGGAATGAAAAAAAAAATAACAAGAATAAAAGGGATTGATTTAAAGTGTGCTTTTGTATCCATTAGAAATTGTCAATTCCTCTTACATTCTCCATCTACCACTCACAGTATATTTTTGTTGAGGTAAAACGTTCTTCATATATATCGAAAATGCCCACATAAAAGTCGAACGTGTGTCAATAAATGTCAAGTTCAGCATAAGATTTTGGTAAAGAAGTCGCCAGATCACTGTTGATATTGACGCATTGCATGAGAAGTTTGTAAACAAAACGAATCGATTCGATGATTGACGCGTTCTTGCACATTCAAAACACCTCACGATGACTGAAGCATAATGTCGATTATGGACAAAATAAAGCGCATCCATTTAATTCTTGTTCGATTTTTTTTTCTTTCATTCTTTCTTCCTCTCTTTGTCCCCTTTAAAATATAATTGACTATTATTCTGTTGCTCATCTTGATGGACAGAATACAAAAATATTGGAGAAATGAAAGAAATAAAATAACATCAATGGATTGGAGAATCATGGTGCGGGACTAAATCGCTGAATAAAAAAAAACAACAAGAAAACAGACACACGATGGCCGCCATGAGAAAAATATATTAAAATAAATAAATAAACACACATCAAACACATTAATTTCAATTTAAATAGCTGCTGAACATTTTTAATGATTTCAAAATGCGAGCATATCAATATATTCAAGTCAATAGATTCTGTTTTTTTTCTCCATTGTTGGCTTTCCTTTTCGCCTTTTCTTCGACACACTCTCAATGTTAAAGTGAACGTATTTGTATTACAACTTTCAGTTATGCTGTGTATAAGTCCACAATGGTCGAGTGTTTTTATTTATTTCATTTCATCACTTTGAACAAATTAAGTGGCATTTGTGCGGAAAAATTCTTGCAATTTCGTCCACCATTTTTGTTTTTTTTTTTTTTTTTCAAATAAAAAAGTCGATACAACACATATTGTGTGGAATAGTTACAATAAATTGAGCACCATTTGCTCATTTAATTCCAAACATAAGTCACATTCGGATAATAAATGTTTAGCGACAATTTCAGGAAATGAAATGAACTTTCATTTCGTCTTTCCATGCAGAAATATTAATTTCGTAATTAAATGTTGGCCTTTTTAAATATTTCTGTAAAATCTGAAATACTGACAAATTATTAAACGAATCCAATAAAAATATCAAATTGGCCTTTCATTTCAAAATCATACATATTTTTCCGGAATTCATTTGTGCAAAAAGAATGGACATTTTTTTTTTATTGAAATGAACGATTCTTTGGAAAAAAAATTGATTAAGCAAAATGCAACTCCTTTCACCTGATACACATCAATACCTTTGATATGGTATCTAAGGAATTACGACTAAAAAGTGATTGATATTTAAAATTGTACATTTGCTATTATTATGATTTGGCCAATCATTTAACAAATGACTCTTCAATAACACGTTTTAGTGTGATTCAAATAATAGCTTGAAGCACTTTATGCAAAGAGATTTATCATTTTATTTTGCTATTGCATGTAATGAGTGCGACGGCCGTATGTGACTACGGGTAAAAACGATGATACATTTCAAATAAAATGAATGAGTAAAATGCGAATAAAACGAAGAGAAGAAGATAAAGTTTGCAGCAGCTTCTTGTAGCATATTTTCCAATGTTTGTACTAGACTCAAAGAGGCACATTATCATGACATTGTTGTTGTTAGTGTTGATGGTATTTAAATTTGCGTTTTCGGTAAATATTTAGTGTTTCGCATGATGGTCGATCTACAATTCTACATTGAAAGCACTTACAATAATAACAAGATATATGTAAATATTTGGAAGCAGAAAAAAAATTGCTATTCACATTGTCGATACAAAGACGTTTTTGTAGACATCGATAAATATCCGTGATAATAATGGAAAAATAAGTGAAACATGATCAGTGTATGAATACGCAATTCAATTGATCGATAAATCAAATAGATAAATGAATATGATTCAAAATTATGAGAAAGAAAAAGAAAGAGTAAGAAAGAAAAACCAATATTAAAAACTAGATTTTGGGCACCGAAATTACAGCCATTTTCCAGTGATTTTGTGGCTGCATAGCAATGCATCAACATGAAAAAGAGCTGACATTTTCCAGAAAAATTGTGTATTTTATTCTCTAAATTCAAATTCATTGTGAATGCACTTTGCTTTAAAATGCAATTTATGACGTGAGTTGCAATAATTTGTCTGTATTAATCGTTGCATGCATTACTAATTCATGATTCGTATGCAAGCATGCTAAGTTGTGTGGTCAGTGAGTAAGTGATAACAGTGAGCAAGAGAAAGAGAAAATAGTGAACGTGTCGTCGCACTCTCAATTGAAATGAATAGTCATGTCGCATCAATTTTGTGTGTGATGCTTCCCGATTCGTTCTGTCTGAGTGCTCAAGCCCTGTAGCCAATGCACTTGGAAAGGGGGTTAAATGGGGAGAATGGGAATATAGCCATGACATCATTTATACACCAAGTGTGTTTTATGCGTGCATGTGCATAGAATGCGTTATGAATTTTATTAACCTAAACATTTTCATGCACACTCTAAATATCCGTGCATATTTTGCATTTGCATCCAGCCAATTGCAAACATTGATTTGATTGATACACTGATATTGATAAAATGCAACCATTAATAACCAATCTATTGTCGCTTCCTTCTCAATTTTATCGCCGCTATTATGCTTCCGATTCGATGATATAAAACGTAAATCATTGAATATTCAAAGATTTCAAGCTACTTCGAGAGATCAAAATCGATTGCGAACCAAAATGAATGTTAGATAATGAGAAAAATTGCGTATGAAATAGATAGAAAAACACCAATTTATTCAGTGAAAAAAAAAACTGAATTCGATTTGATTTGTTTCAAATTGTGAGCTTCCTGAATTTTTGCAGATAGTCGCAAATGTTTCGAACTGAAGCCGGCTTTAATTATTATCAACATATTTCATCATCTGGAAATCTGAATGAAAAATTGACACAAATTCAACGCTTCACTCTGGCCACTCAAGCAAATTTAGGACTTGCATATGCAATCTATATTTCTTTTGTTTTTTTTTTCGTCTGTCGATAGAATTTTTCACATTTTAGACATCACTCATTATGAATGCTGAACTCATTTTCAACAACTTGGAGTCTCATTTATACAGAAAACAAAATAAACGAGGAAAACAAGAAATTTACAAACAAGATTTCTGTGTGGTAAAACTGTAAAATGTAATATGTATATATTTTTCTATCGAGCGAATTTTATTGTTCGCATATAAATGGTAGATGAAGTTGAAACTGCTTCCAAAATGCATACTAAATATATCATAAAGCATTTGAAAATTCTTAGCGAATCACATTCATTGGTCTTTTATCGAGCCATGTGAAAAACATACGAGAAAAGAAATTCGAATATCATTACCATTTAGAGTGGTGCACATATGTTTTTCGTACATCAGGGTAATATTTTCACACAAAAAAAAAATAAAAATAGCACACAGAAGGAGAGAGATTGAGAGACAGAGAGAAAGAAAACCATGCTCAATTTTTGCCGGAGAAAATTGTGTTTTGTGCATGCGTTAAATCACTGACACATCGTATTATTTCGATAAACACAGTCGATGGTATTTTGTGAGCGTGTGGTTGTGTACATATACAATCCAAAAGCCAGCCCACTTCGAGTTCTTCTACGGCAATGAGAATGACAATAGGAGTCTCTCGCATATTCTGTGTGTATGTGTGTGCATGTGCTGTTTTGGTGAAGAAATGGGAGTGGCGTTCTCATCATCACTGAGCTAACAATTGGCATGAAATAAACACAACCAAACGATTACAATACACTGCAACACTTTCCAACTGGCACTGGGTGGTGATTTCATTCTGCACAATTCTTTCACTCTGTTATTCTTCCCTTTTTTCATTTTGATTTTCCTCTCCATCACACTTTTGATCAAAATTCAATTTCTAACCAGTGGAATTATTGTTTATGTATTTCAACCACCAAAATAATGAACGATTCTCACACGTGAATTAAATATACAAATAGTCGTCATCATCGTCATCATCATCATCATCATCATCATTGACTTTTTCTTATGTTGGCTCATTCACCCGGAGGCCTGATACAATTCCTGATCAAAATTTCTCCTCACTTACGCTTCATTTATTATTTTCAGCCGAATTCTTTCTCGCGTATTTATTTATTTATTTAATGTTATTGTCACGATTTAATGAAGCCACAAATTGTTAATAAATACTAAATATGTATTTCTTTTCACTCTCACTCTCCCTCTCTATTCATGTTTCTCTACGTCTACATAACTCATTTATATATGTATTTATCGGTCTATGTATCTATCTCAGATCAATTTTCAACTATTAACAAGAGAATAATAGGTGCTTGAACAAAGATTTAGACCGAACCACGCACTAATTTAACACTTCAGCTCTTCATTTGTCAAGCATGAAAATAACCGATTTACGAACAATTGCCATTTCAATTTTCACATTGAATTTAGTTTTGGTCCCTACACAGGCATGGCAAATCATTCAATTCACAATAATTGGTTTCCCTTTTTCCTATGCCAGCAAATGATTTTTGTTAAATAAACAGTTACGTATGGACAATGCGGCACTTTTCAAGCGGTAATTTCAGTAAATTTACTAGTGTCCAAAAAAGCCTAAGAAATGAAAATACAATCTTTTTTTGATATATTACTTGTTCAGGAAGAAAAAAATTAGTGGATGTGATTTTCATTTTCTTTTTCTTTTCATTGAATTCTTCCATATTTTTTAACTTATTGTAGATCCTCGATATTAAATTGAAAACCATTTTTCCTTCTGAGTAGGTTATGAACATTCAAATTTAGATTTAACTCTGCATTAATTGCTTTACTTATTTCTTTCCGTAAAAAATATGATTTATATTTTTAAAATTTTAAAAAGTCGTTACGACTTTCAAATTTCAAAAAGATTTAATGTAAGCAAGAACATTTCATTCGTAATAAAAACAATCAAATATCGTATGTAATATGAACTTTATAATTCTAGGAATATCTCAAAAGCTAAAAGCCATTTGTCAACGAACTGCTTGCTCAAATCAAATGATCGGATTTGTTTCTGAATAAACCAATCTTTTGATCATACGATGTTCGTTTGTACGTAAAAAAATATTAATAAAATCAGAGAGATACAATTTTAAGTTCGTTTAAATTATGCCCACCTAAAGAGTATTAGAACTGTTAAAAAGCAAATATTCGTATTTGTAATGTAAAGAAATTTCAATTCGATCAAGGTGCAGTTGTTGCAACAACCAATTCGAAATTGTTTCCAATTCGTTTAATGGAGGTTTGTATGTCTTGTGATTCCATTTGCCAATTCCGATTTGTTTAACATATACTTTTATGATGAAAACAATTATATTTGAAATGAAAATTTTCAAAAATCTTAATGTAAATTGCCAACAAAGTTAAATATGATTGAAAATTTTCAATAAATTACTATATTTTTTATCGTACAAACATATATATTATTAAATAGAGATTTTGTCGTTCCTTAAATTTTTTTTTGTCAAACGAAAATGAATGTTATATTCTTTATAAAAAATTAAAATAAACTTTCACCTTGATATCGAATTTCGACATCATTTAATTTTAAATATTTAATTTTTATGAAAATTAATAATGATGGATCAAAACCGAGGAAAATTTTTTAATTCAGTACTGATGACAATGTGAGAAAAAAAAATGTTACGGTGCTGCTTGAAAACCATTGGCTATTGGAAAGAGTCGAGCTCATTCATTCTCAAATGAAACATATAGACAAAGAGGGTAGTGGTCTTTTATATGTATTGTTGTCAAATGGTCTTTTTATTTTAAACAATATGACAAACTCTCACGCTTCATAAACTCGCGCATATTTTCTGGAAACAAACAAGATGAACAAAAATATGATGTAAATATGTGCAAATAAATCTGAAATATTCCCATCACACTCTGTCTCATTCTTGTTGGTGTGGATTTGAGATTTAATGGTGATACTTTGTGCAAAAAATGCTCCGAATGAGGAAAAGAGAGTGACCGAAACCAAAGTTTTAAAATGGAAAACTCAACGTGTTTGTACATAATGATACTTTTTGGCTGTTTATAACACTGTATATTGGTTACATTCTTCAATGCAGTTACGGTAGTGTATACAGAAAGCAGAAAGATACTGCTGATTATGTTTTCTCATTGCTTAAAAGAACATAATCATTTTTCCATCATGAGCCGAGTTGATCAAGAGTAAAAAAGGAGTGTACGAGAATTTGCAAGAATGAATGAGGGGAGAAATAATGGAAAAAGTAGAAGAGAGGAGCGAACGAACACAAAAATAAAAACTGTGATAGACAAATGAAGAAAAATAGCAACACAAACGAAAACAAAAACAAGCGATTCTCTTGTTGGTTATACTTTCCTCTAGCTCTCGCCAACCAGAAAACCGACCGAATAATTCTTTTGTTCATCTGGGCTCTACAGGCTCTACGAGCTCTACGAACTTAGTCCGTACGAACACTCGAATCATGCTCGTGTACTCGTTATTATCGTCGTTTTTGCTCTAGAGCTGCTAGAAGCTGTCGTTGTTGGGTTCTTGTTATGATGTAAACAAAAGAAAATATGTATGAGTTACGATGAGCATTAAAATCGACTTGTTTTTACTCTCAACAAAATCAAACCAATCACTATGAAGAGTTTGAATCAGTAAAAGAGAAATCGAGAGATTGAGCGAACGAGATGCCAATTTATGGCAACCAACAAAAATAGGACGACAAAAACACATACAAAAATAGGACGACAACATCAATCACATGATGAACAACGATACAAAATATACAGCAAATCAACAACAACAATATGCTCTCATTCACGAAATGGGAATATCCCGAGTTGTTGAATGCACGCGCACACACCATGATTCGTTACTGTTGAACGACGAACATATGAAATGCTGTGCGTAACAGAGACAAAATGATGTTTTATATGAATGAGGCTTGTTTTGTCTATGTTTACAGTGAAAACAGCGCGCGACATCATTATCAATATAATGCAAAATGTGTATATTAATAGTTAGAGAGAAAGGAAAACAGTATTCAGTGCAAAAGAGTTTCATAGCCCGATGGCTTTTGGTGTTGAAACAAGGTTTTGCCAAATAAATGTTAGACACACACCACATTCGGAAAATTGGCGCGTACTCACGGCAAATGGTCATAAAACATACACACATACATACATACACACTGTGTGTCTCGCAATGGGTATGGCGCGGCCCGATCTAAATGTGTGTGTGTGCGCTTTCAATGATCACCACTTAGTGCTTCGTGGTGTTTTTGTTGTGCAGCTCTCTTCTTGCTCTTGTTCAACACACTCTTTGAATGCTTCTTCTTATTCTTTTTCTTTTTCTTTCCTTTTTCGCTTGGTATTATTACTGCTTTTCTTTTTCTCATTTCATCCGTCCATACAGTGTTCACTCTGTGTATATTTTCCAACAATGATTTCTCTTTTTCTCTAAATACCATTTTTTTTCTTCCCATTCTTCGTCTCAACATTGGTTTATCATCGAATCCGAACGCTTCTATGCGCTGTGCTGTATGAACAATTGTGAGGAGGTAGCAATTTATTCGCTTGCATCTGTATGAGTGTGTGTGTGTGTGTGTCGTCGGCGCAATTTTCAATGGGGAAGAAATGTTCAGTACATAAATAACACACATATTTGTATATTGTTATTCTTATTGAATGGGATTGAATGATGATTATGTTGATGTGGTATCGTATTATGTGAGCAGGCAACACACTCTCTTGTATATGTTGTTGTTTTGTTGTGTTTTCCTCTCTTTTCGTGTGTACCCATTACTTATGCTGACAGGCTGGTTGGTTGGTTTCAGTTTGGTTTGGTTTGGCTGCTGTTATATGTTTTTGTTTTTCGTTAAAATGCAAATAACAAAAAGAGAAGAAGAAGGAAGAATTGAACAAAAAACAACAACATAAAACAGAAACAGCTACAAATACACAATGCACGACAAATAGAAGCAGAAGCATCATCGTCATCATCATCACTAACAGCAGCAGCATCACAAGCAGCCATACCATTGCTGTAAATACGTTTATGTGCTATAAATTGTGCGATTACATTAGAGTAGTTTTGTGTGCCGATCGAATCACACATATCTCATCAGTCGCTCAACGCTCGGGAAAATAAAATATTCACACAATTAAATTTTTCCATAACAAAAATATAAATTCCAATCGGTGACAAAAATTTTCGTTCTATGACGATGATATAACGACAACAACATTCTTGCATTTAATTTCAATATATTGTTTCTCGATCGTGCAACTGTTTTCAGTTTTTTTTTCATTGTGTTTCGACATTCAAAATACACGCCAATTGACAATATCATTATAATTTTTTGTTGTTGTTGTTTTGCTTCTTGCGAATCAGCTGCCGAAAAAAAACGAAAAGAAAAGAAAAAAAAAATCGCTTATCAACAATTCCAATCAAACTGAATTATTGTGAGCAACAAACCTAGATCGAATACCTATGACATTGCCGATCAACGACAACAGACACACAAACACATTACACCACGCAATACCACACAAAACGACAATATCATAATTATAATAATAAAAAAATAAATAGTGCAAGTGTTTTTCCAGTCAGATCGGTGTACATAGCCAAATGCGTAAATAAAAATTTGCATTTTAGTGGCGACGAAAATTCATATAACAGTTCCATATTCATTAAGTGTGTGAACAGTAGTTTTTTTTGTACGTTCATCTTCGTCTCTTCATTTGTCTTTATCTGTTCGGAACGAATTAGAAATATAGAGACAAAGACAGAGAAGTAAAGAAAATTTATCGATGCGTGTATTGTGTCAAAAATCGAAGTTGTGACTTGGATACGATAACATAAGAATAAATAATTAAAAATCGATTGGGTAAACAACGAAATAACATTTCATGAACAGTTTTCAAGTGTAATCGCAAATAATTGGGACGTGCTTCGGGCAACAAACAGTCGAAAAAAGAGCCATAAAATTGTATTTTTTGTTCAAATAGTCTCACAATTCATACAAACATTCACAGTTTGAAGAGAAAAAAAATAACATTCTGAAAAGAAAATACACAAAAATTAACGATGCCACAATCGCAACAAATACAATCACAATCCGAGTCAATAAATTCACATGAAAGCGCTTTCGTTCAGCACTCAGTATCTTCAACAGCAATCAGTCCAGTTCCATCGCAAACACTATCATCATCATCAGTAGGATCAATTATAGCAGCCACAACAGTAACAGCATCACTAGCAACAACATCATCATCAAATCCATCAGCAATGTCATCGCTTCAACCATCAGGTCTATTGTCGCTCGATCATTATCGTTTTCAATTGTACAATTATGCAATGGCCGAGCGTTTACGATGTGCCCAATATTCACAACCGATGCCACAAATTTGTTCAAATTATCCAGCTGCCGCAGCGGCCGCCCTAATGGGACCATATGGTCCACGTTTAGCATTGTCCATGTCTTTATTTCATAATCGCGTCTTTCAACCGGAAGAACCAAAACCGCAGCACAGTTATATCGGATTGATTGCAATTGCCATACTTAGTTCACCGGAATCAAAGCTTGTTCTATCGGATATTTATCAATATATATTAGACAATTATCCATATTTTCGTACACGGGGTCCAGGTTGGCGAAATAGTATTCGTCATAATTTATCATTGAATGATTGCTTTGTAAAAGCCGGTCGCAGTGCAAATGGTAAAGGACATTATTGGGCAATACATCCAGCAAACCAAGATGATTTTAAAAAAGGTGATTTTCGACGACGTAAAGCACAACGTAAAGTTCGTAAGCATATGGGTTTGGCTGTTGATGATGATGGTACCGATTCACCAAGTCCACCACCATTATCAATAACACCACCACCAATATCAACGGCATTGCAATGGATGAACGCGATTGGTAATCATCATGGCATGTTTCAACCAAATATTACCGAACAAAATCGTATGGGTCCAATGCATCCACATGCACATCACCAACAGCATCATATAACAGCCACAACAAAAGTATTTTCAACCGTTTCGCATCGTTCATCATCGGCACGTAAGCGACAATTTGATGTTGCATCATTGCTTGCGCCCGACAATCATGATATTGATGAAAAACCAATTCGCACAAAAACTGAAATTCAACAAACTTGTGATATCGAAGAAGACATTGATGTTGAAGACAGTGAAGAAAGTGATAATAATAATCGTAGCATTTTTGATGCTGAACATTTTCATAGGCAACATAAATTACGCATGTATGTTGATGATGATGTTGCATCAAATACAAAATCAGATATTAATCGACGATCAAGCGGAGAAATGGCCACAACTGATTTAGCTGAATACAATGAAGACGATCATATGCATGTAAAACGTGAAAAGAAATGCAATCAATACACAAATCATGTGTGTGATATTGAAGATGATTCCGTTCATATTCCATATAATTCAGTGAATGATGATAATAATTTAGAAGTTATACCGAAAATTCGACAACATCTTGAATTGGCAAATGTATCAACGGCACCATCCATTGATCCACGTATTTTGGTTAGCCGTTACTATGGTCATCGTATTTCTGCAGTAAATACACAACAACATTACAACAATGCTCACTAAGTTGAGAAATATTTATATTAAAAGGAATGAAATGTGAAAACTGTTCGATGTGTCAACCAAAAAGAATTAAAAAAGAGAATCCAAATCAGGTCTAATTAGTTTAGGAAATTGTGTTGAATTGTAGTACATCTACTGAACTGGAAACAATTTAAGGTAGAAATCGTAGCTCCATTTTTTATTTACAAACAATTTTCATCACATTTTTGTTTATAATTCATTTCATTTGTACACATTTATGGGTTATTTTCTTATTTAGTTTCAATTCTTAGTAAATTAACTGTCCAAAATAATCTTTTCAATTTATATTTTGATTATCAATTGGAGATGCGTTTGATTTCTGGTGTTTCTTTTTCTACACACAATTTTTGGGCCATAATTTTATATTTAAATTTGGCTAAAACCATCTTCATTTTGACCGAATAGTGTTATAGTAGAGAATAAAAAATTTGTAATTCTTTTTAATTCAATGTTCAATACTAAATCCATGTATTTTATCCATGAAATACATTTGTGGAATCCACGGCAACATTTTTATCATTTCCTTTTTTCAATAAATATTGAAAACTTCCTGTAGAAATTAAAACAAAACAAAAAAAAAAAAAAATAAATACAAAAAAAAAACTTTTTTTTTGACAAAAGAAAGATTATTAATTCAATGTTTTATGTAAGTCGATGTAAATGTAATTAAGAAAACATTTTGATTGATTTCTGCTTGAAAATAATCCGGTGAAGAGAAAATATATAAGTTATTATTGCTAATAATAAAATGTGTCAACTGATTGATGATATGATCCAATAATTTGTTAAGTGACATTTTAAAAAGTAAATTTGAAATTAAACAATAAATAAATTTAAAATGACTCAATTGATTTTATTATTTTACCTTTTGTGGAGGTAAGGAAGGAAAAAATAAGGTGGAAGAATGAAAAAAGTGAAAAAGAGAGAGAGAAAGTAGAAGAAAAATTGAGAATAAATCATCAATAATGCTCAATTGAAATATGTTTTTTTGATTTTCTTCTAAATGGAGCTTCTCTGATTGCAGAAATAAGGATTTCTAGGTTTTAATTGAATTTTCAAAGTAATTGAACGAGTAAAACTCACAACACTTTTGTCCATTTCGTAAACAAGAAATCAGTCTATTTATGTGAAGTTAAATTGATAGGATTTCTTTTTTACATTAACGAAAAAAAAGAAAAAAAAACAATTTAATATACTGAGAAAAACCATTCAGAGTTAATCAAATGGTGAATTTTCCTTGTTGATGGCCAAATATCCAAATGTTTACACAATATCAGGAAAGAAATACTAAGAATAACAACTTGAGTTATTCGGATTCATTTCTTTCAATATCAATCTCAAGTACACTCATTAAATGTGATCCCTGCTGTTATACTCTGTTTTTTTTCTTTAATTCAATCAACAACATCTAGAAACGGTTCTGTTTCATTCACCGTTTGTCGGTCTCTCTCTCTCTCTCTCTCTCTCTCTCTCTCTCTCTCTCTCTTTATTTTCTCTATTACTTTCGATCACTTTTCATATTCTCATTTCACACTTGGCCTTTCCTCTTGTCGATAATCATTCGTAGCGTTTCTCAATAATAATAATACCACTATTGAAATGGGCTCAACAGGAGCAATGCAAGAATTGAATGAACAGTAAGGTAAGTCAAAGAAAGGTATGGAAAAAAACAAGCACATTGCGAGAAAGGAAAGAAATGTATTCAAGGTGTGAAAAATTCATCCACTTAAGTGTTATATAATAAAATTCAATGGTGAAAAGACAAACAATGTATTTAGAATTCGAGTATTTTTTTTGGACGTTTTGCTTTTTTTTGATAATTTTCAGCTTAATGCAAAACGTTTTCCTGGAGAAAAGGAAAAAAAACTACAACAATTTATCCTCGAGTGGATAAGTGTTTAGTTTTTCAAAAAAAGTTTTTTTTTTTTTCAGAATGTAAACAACGCAAAAGTACACAATTGTTACAAGTTTTCCACACTTTTTTTGTTTGATTTTCTTCATTTAGGGACAGAATGTATTGTATAGTGTGCAATTCTCAATATTTTTATATAATATAATATGAAACGACAAATACAGTTCAATTGATAATGATAATTTTATTTCCAATTGAAAGAAAGACGATTTCAATTGAATTGAGTATTTATCAATTTTAAGAAGATCATACGATTAGTGTTCAACATACAATTAATTTAGAGAAGAATGTCTTACTAAATATTTTCTTTTCATTGGAATCAAACAATATTGATTGGATTAAATAGTCAATAGCATTTAATTGTTCAGTCATGACAAATGATAATTTAATTACAAAAGTAGTTGTCCTTCGATTCATATATTATTGTTTACACTTCTGCATCATTATCGAAAACAGATGACATTTTTTTGTCATCTCCTCCTGGTATTTTGAGAAACAATAGACAAATGAAGTGTTGAATTCACACATTACCTGATTATTGAAGCGATACGTATTTGCGCAATATGTTAATTCAAGTAATATTGCTATTGCAACAAATAAAATGTATGCGAGCAGGCGATTGTAGGTGTGTTTGTGTTTATGCGTGTATGTGCGTGTTTTCTAGTTGGTTTATGCAAGCTTTTCTTTTTTACATTCGTTCATTAAACAGACTAATTTAATCAAGGATATGTTTAAATTGATCAATTCGAATACCGTTGATATGTACAAATCGTCGATTTGTACATTGATTTATGCACCCTTAGTGTTTCATTTCATGAACCGAATAGCAAAACCTTCACAATCTGTTTGCAGTTTTTGACGCATTGTATTTGAGAAATACTAAACTCTCTCTCTCTCTCTCTCTCTCTCTCTCTCTATCTCTCTTTCTCATCCTCTCACTCACTCGTTAAAATCAATGAATAATGGGGTTTAAACAAATGATGCGATGGCTTTTGGCTTTCATTCTTTGGTCTGGGACTTTTAATATAGAACACACACAGCTTACCCTCTTATGTTGAACACAACGTAACCGTCTGTCACCCACTTTCATTCAACGCATAATATTCCTTTTCCTTTTATTCCTCATTTATTCCATGCGATCAACAATCACTTCACAGCTTTTTATTCCGATTCTAACGATTTCTGATTTGTCATTCATTTCTAATTCTCGTTCCATTTTTCGGTTTATTTCAAATATTTATTTCGCAGTTTTGGAAAATGATAAATTTAGTTCTTTTATTGATTCAATCATTTTAAGTTAAATATTTATTTGAATTTGAAACGCATCTCATGTCTATTAAAAGTCACAGTCAAATGATTACAAATTGATAGTGTTATGAGATTTCAATTTAATTCAATTAAATTTCACTAAAAATTCATTTTCCAGTTTCAATTTTTTTCGTTTTGTGCACATCTCTATAATGTGGATTTCGAATAACAACAAGTTGGTTTGTTATTTAGGTTCTCTTCAAGAAGGATTTCATTGCGATCAAAATTCTGATTTTAAAAATACCAAATTAGTTAAATTTCAAAACAGATTGATTAACAGAAAAATGTTCGATACTGTTTTGACGATGTAGCCGTACATGTTGAAATAAAAAGGGACTAAACAAGAGTAAGGAAACATGCCGTGACATTGTTGAGATCGAGTTTGATATGATGAGCATTTGAATGTATAACAATGAAAATTACGCAAATAAAAGAAAAAAAAAATTGTATCGCAGTCGTTTACAATTTGTTTTGCTTTATTTTGGTTGCATTAATACCAATCATTGAACTGTAAATAATTTTACTATTGAGTTGAATCATTTTTTTTTTTGTATGAAATGTGTGCTTACCACATTTGAAATATAGCGGAACACTGTTACACGCGAAGTGATCGCTAAATGAGTATCGCAAAAATTGGACGTAGAGTTTCAATGGAAAAAAGGAGAGAAACTTTAGTGGAATGGTATAAGAAGAAGAGTAAGGAAGGAAGGAAGGAAAAAGAAAGAGAGAGATTGCAATGCCTAGAAAGCGAAAAAGTGAGTACTATAGAGAGCGAGAGAGAGCGAGAGAGAGCGAGAGAGAGCGAGAGAGAGCGAGAGAGAGCGAGAGAGAGCGAGAGAGAGCGAGAGAGAGCGAGAGAGAGCGAGAGAGAGCGAGAGAGAGCTAGAGAGAGAGCTAGAGAGAGAGAGAGAGAGAGAGAGAGAGAGAGAGAGAGAGAGAGAGAGAGAGAGAGAGAGAGAGTTAGAGAGAGAGAGTTAGAGAGAGAGAGTTAGAGAGAGAGAGAGAGAGAGAGAGAGAGAGAGAGAAAGAGGAGATAGAGATAGAGATAGAGAGATAAAAAAAAGAGAGAGAGAGGGAAATGGAAAAAGGAAAAAGAATGAGAGCAATAGAGAAAAACTTGGGAAAAGTTGCGATAGATCAAAAATTGCCAAAGGGCAATTCATGTTGATGTTTTATTTATTTGTCATTACGGTACAATTGATTATTCGACTGGCTGATTTTGCTGTTGAAACAAACATTTACGCTTGCCACTATACAATTCTGACTTTTTGCTTTCTCTCTTTTTCTGTTGAAATAGAACAACGACGAAAAAATTGATTCAAAACCGTTACAATGATGAATTTGTTTTTTTAATGAATGAGTGCTGGTCGCTGATGGAATCATTTTACTGGAAAAATTTAATGTGTGCAACAATTTGAATAGAAAAGACACACACACATTTTGTTTTCGTTGAATTTTCACCAAATATTCTTGAACAATGAATTGTAACGTAGAGAGAAAGAGCAAAAAAAAATGTGCGTGTAGTGACGTCGTCGATGTCTGGCCAACTCAATATTAATTCTACATTTGAACGAGGCGGCAATCACCCATTCATTCAACAGTTGGAAATGAATTTCATTCAATAAATTCATAATTTTCACAAGCTTCATCAGCTGCAAATATTTTTACCAACGATAATTCGGAAAATTATCCTAAAAATCGTTTCATTGGGTTTGATTGTTTTTTCTACCGATTATTACAGTGTGTACATATGTTTGCACAGGCTCTGCATATTAAATGCTCAGTATTCAAGAGATTAAAACACATTATCAATGGATAATACCTTTGACTCATATACAATCATCTGCATGGAATGGCCAACCAGTATGAAATGTGTTTTCCGTTTTGCCAACAGAAGAATAAAGATGAAAAAAACTAATTTCAGGATTTGCTCTGGTTCTGATGAGAGATAAGACATTGTAAGCCTCAGAATACATTAAAATTCGAACGAATAGCGCTGGGAATTTTTTCTCAATGCCATTCTTTCGATAGTTCCTTCTTCCATCTATGCGGATCCTTTATTCATCTTCGACTGACTTTGATAATTTTGCTACCTTAGTATACCCGTTCTCGATTGTTTGATGCTGCATCTTTCTGTGTGTATGTGCAATGAAGAAAAAGGTGTCAACTGCATTTGTTCATTTAT
The DNA here is from genome assembly GCA_029041755.1 of Resseliella maxima. Taxonomy (NCBI): domain Eukaryota; kingdom Metazoa; phylum Arthropoda; class Insecta; order Diptera; family Cecidomyiidae; genus Resseliella; species Resseliella maxima. Next base: position 902,788 of record JAQOWM010000090.1, read on the forward strand.
TCTATCACACAATGGCCACTAACCGAGCATTTCATATGCGCACAGATTATCGAACTTTCATTGATTATTTTGTCAAAATATTGTATCCAAAGAGATTAAGTCAAATTAATACAATAAAGGCCAAAAAACGAAAAATGAAAAAAAAAAAAAGAAAACATTTGAAAAGAAATACGAAACAATGGAAAGATGTAATAAGAGTCATACTGGAAAACCCAAACATTGTTTTTGTTTCTTATTCTTCTTTACTCGTTTCTCGATACGCATAGAATTCAACAAGTGGATTAATTCGTTTAACTAAATGATTTTATTGAATTTCCAACCCATTCTCTTGTTCCGTCAGTAAGTGCGAAAATGTTTTCTCCCGTTTTCTAGGTTTTTTTTTTAGCCAATACGCATACAAATCCTCAGGCAAAAAAAAAACTCACAATATTTTTTATCATAACAGATATCAATCGATTCTCCAGAAATATTCCCGATTATCATTCGAATTCGTTCGAATATCGTCCAATTTTTTTCAAATATGTAATTTGATAAGACAAAATAAATTCCCACGGAAATAATTGATAAAAATTAAATATTTTTCTGTATACAAAAAATCGAAACAAAAATGTTGAGGGAGAGAACGGACAATAAATAAGAGAAAAGGCGGAAAGAAATGCTAGGAATGCAAAAGAATCATACCGGAAACATTCGCCAATATCTAAATAAACCATTGCAACAAACTAAAATTAGTGGAATATTCTTTGCATCAATCATTATAAACATGAAATGTTAAAAGAAAAACCACTTGTTTCAATTCATCAATCGGCAAAATACAGATACCTGGATGCATACAAATAAAATGTCAGTCATTGCCGTCAGTTATATGAAGGAAATCACTCAAAACCATATTATAAATATATACAAATAACATATGTATGGCAATTAGAAGCTCTCATTTCGAGTACATTTAATGCATTTTATTCTAAAAGCAATTTGATCGTGCCACGCTTTCAGCTGGTGAACTGTTTTTTTCGTTTTTCATCGTGTATAGTTTAATTAAATGTATATTATACACATTCAAATCGAAAAATAGAGAACAAATTAATGTTGTTGTGCCTGTTTTTATTTTTGATTCGGTAAACAATAAACTAATGAATATTCTATAGTAATTAAACACATTTCACGTATTGTCGATAATTGTCTCATTTAAAAAAACAAAAGACATGTCAACTGGGTTGTTTAATAGTAATATCGAATTAAAATGAAAAATTGAACTTAATTCTTTCTTTTTGATTCATTCATACTGTGAATATTTTTTAAATTAGTCTGTGAGACAGCAAAAATACGCCATATTTATATTTATGAAACAACATGAAACAAAAAAGGTGAAAAAAGGAGGCGAATTGAATGAGACCACATAACAAATGTATGTATACAAACAATTTTATTATTATTTTAAAACATACAATGATTTGGCAAAATTTGTCGTAAGGAGAAAAAAAATATTTGTACACAATAGAAATAGCGAAAAAAGCTTATTGTGTCACACACACACTCAAGAAATATTGATTCATGATGAATCGAATTGAAAATGACCAAACGAAAAAATAATTTAATGGACTGTAATAAGTATGTGCAAGTTTGATGTAGAGAAATTTATGTATTATAATAACATTTGTGAAACATGCACTAGAAAATTCCGCCAACAACTATCAACATATATAACACAAATAAAAGCCACATTAGTTGTTGTGATGTATTTTTCATCAGTTCGGATCGGTTGCATTTAAAGTGTAATTTTTGTTCCTTTGATGGCTATTGTTCTCAATATTGAAAAGCGGCTATAAAATAAAAGGCAGAGCAAAAGAAACAAAAAAAAAGGCAATGAAAAGTGTTTGCTGTGTCACGTTGATGTTTGGACAAATTTTTAAGAAAATGCTTGAATTAATTTAATGATATGGTTGTGGATATCATCACATATTATCTTAAACGCGGCTACATAATATAATAATCCAAAGGCCAACAAATTTCATAAAGCGGCACTTTATAGAAAGCGAAAAAAATGAAAGAAAAGAAGATGATCATGATGATGATGAAAGAATGGAGTGAAAACAATTCCGCATAAATAATAATCAAACAATTTTTTTCAGAGCGATAATGTTAATAATGTACTAAAATTAATTTTTAATGAAATTTATAGTCGATTGATACAAACATTTATTAATTGAGATGTTTGATTGAGAACGATTCAAATTAAGATTCCTGTTGGTGTTTCTCCCGTTCAACAAAATATTCCTCTATTTGAGGAGAAAAAAAAACAACTGCTGGAATTGAGAAATGGTGTAAAGGTAACTAAAGAGAAGAGAGCTATGGAGATCGAAAAAGTGGCAAAATAATGAATGAGAAGGAAACAAAACGAATTGTGTTTGCCAATGAATTTGCACTTAATTCATTTGCAAACTCACAAAAATTAACTCATTCACTCATTTGCCAAACTAAAAAACCAAATATTTTCAATATAAATATGAGTTCAGCTGGAGTTCATATTTCATTTAGTTTCTCACGCAACAAAATATGTTCTATATCCACACTTTTTCATTAACTAGTTTCTTATCCGCTATTTTTCTTCCACAAAATTTGTGTTTTTATTTGTTGTTAGTGTGTTTGTTTGTCTGTAGACGACGAAAAAATAAATCGTGGTCGCAAAAACAAATCGTGGTCTTTCATATTTCATTCTTTCATTGATTTTCAATGATTTGACATTCGAAATTGATACGTATTAGAACACATCTCTTTTACACATTCAGCCACTTAAATCATGGTTTATGCCGTTTAAATAAAAATTTTTGTCGTTCGATAGACAAAAGTTTCTTGCATGAGAAGTAAGAAATAGAAGAAAAAAAAAATAGAAAAAAAGCACATCCACTTAAAATCTGTCCAGACATTACGTAGAAGTGTTAAATCGACGAATCGATCACGATTCATTATTGAATATCGAACGCTTATAAATAAATATTTAATTATAATCAGCTATTTGTTTGGGATCGATATGTTGGCGTTCGCACATACCAATGCATCCCGTAGCTTTTCTATTTCAAGTGCATTTCAATGAAATGTTTGTATATTTATTCGATATTATTTACATACATATGTTTTTTATTCACACTCAACACTCAGCACTCAATAACATATCGATATGTCTATTAATCTGCCGTTGTTGGTCAACGTTGTTTTATTTATCTTCTTTTCTCTTTCTCTTCGTTTAGAGATCATTTTTTTTGTTCATTTTTCCACACAACATATATTGGAGTATCATCATCATAGACGCATGCAAGTAAACACTTGATTTTTTTCGATAGTCATAACATCTTCGATCTTATCAAAAATGAATAGAAGTGAAATTGAATTTCGACCGATATTCTTAAGAGCAAACCATCAACACCAACAAACAACACCAACAAACAACACCAACAACAACAACAACAACAACAACATCTCCGTACACAGTGAGAGCCCAACAACATCAGCCTGATCAGAATCGATTTCATATTTTAAGAATTCTCGGAAAATCGTATTCTTTCTCGAACCTTTTTTTTAATCAAGGAAAAATTAAGATATGATGAAAGATGTTGTTTTTCTTTTGATGTTTTTTAAGGTTGCGAGTCCTTTGATTTGCTCAAATTGCTTCTATTTTCTTGATTCATCAATTTTCTTTTACTTGATCCAAACATTTTTCCAAAGATTTTCGGTTGACAATGAAATGAAGAGAGGATAGAAATAAAAGACTCATATCGATTTTTATTTGGATGAATTTTATTCCTTTTTTATATTATTTATAATAATGAAAGCAATTGGCATGATTTCCATAATAACAAAATATTTTTTAACAGTTGCAAAATTTGAAGGATGCATTATTGGTTGATTACCAGCTGGCTGGGGCTGATGACCATCCACTTGATTCTGGAGCAGACCATCCTCCTGCTGAAGCTTGAGCTGGAGCTGAATGGGTGATGACCTGAAATGTATAATAAAAAATTAAATAGTAAGGACAACATGCGATTTCTCTGGATAAAATATTCTCAGTTGCTTTTGGTTTTGAGATATGAACGAATATGTCCTAAAAATTTTTCACTGTCTAGCAAAATGTTCATATAATTTTAAAGAAATGATTTCGATAACTCACCTTGATGATTTGAGGAGCTGGTGCTGGAGCTGAGTATCCACCTGAGTAACCACCAGCTGAACCAGCGGCTGAACCACCATCAATAATCTGTACGAAAATAAATTGTACAACATTTAATAATTAAATCAAATGTTTATCTTTAAAAAATATTGAAAACATCAAAAACTAGCACTATTTTATTATAAAAGTGAAAATTCCTCATAATTATCAAAATGTTTGCTTCATTGACTTGACTATTTGAAACGGAAAGTAAAAAGATGAACTGAATCAAATAAAAATCTTTCCTCACAAATAGATCAAAGATTTTGAAGCAAATATCAACGAAATGAAATAAATATTATTGTATTTATATTGACCTTAATGATTTTAGCTGGAGCAGCTGATGCACCACCTGCTGACCATCCACCGCTTGAGCCACCACTTGAACCACCGTTAACATGGACAACTTTGACAACTTGTGGAGCACTTGATGCACCGCCTGATGACCATCCACCGCTTGAGCCACCACTTGAACCACCGTTAACATGGACAACTTTGACAACTTGTGGAGCACTTGATGCACCGCCTGATGACCATCCACCGCTTGAGCCACCGCTTGAACCACCGTTAACATGGACTACTTTGACAACTTGTGGAGCACTTGATGCACCGCCTGATGACCATCCACCGCCTGAGCCACCGCTTGAACCGCCATCAATATTTATAATTTTAACAATTTTTGGAGATGATGATCCTGATGATGACGATCCACTCGAGCTACCACCCAAATTGAAGAAACTGGCTTGAGTAGCGCAAACGCAGATAGCAAGAACAACGAACACCTTTATGCAAATAAAATTTATATAGTAATTAATTTGATTTCATACACAAAAATTAAATATTTTTTTTTTTTTTTTTTTTAAATGCACAATTTCAAGAATGAATATGTTTTTTTCACAATTTTAACACAAATAATATTTTTTTGATTGCGTATAACACATTATTGCTTGTCAATACCTTCATTTTGTTTATATTTTGTTGGGGTTTTCGTGGAATTGTGTATTTGGCCAATTGATTGATATCAAGCGACTGATGCCAAACTCAATAAAACGTTTTGTATTTATACAATTTTTGAAAATGGCCCACCAAACTGACCATATGATACAAGACGAGAAAAAAATCAACATAAAAATGCGAAACATAATGCTCTCTCCAAAAATAACAACAATAATATGATTGTTCAAGTCAATCTGAGACAGTGCCCGCGCGATAAATAATTATCATTATATTTGATTTGGCTGAATGATGAGCCATTTTTTTTTTTTTTTACTTTTTTTTCATAATTTGACTGTTTGGAAACATACGTTTTTGTTTCTTCACTGCAGACATATGTCTAATATGCTTATGTTGTAAATCGATTGATTAAAAATGCGTTGAAAGTGAAATTAAACGCATATATTATGCACAAATATAGTATTTTGTGTTGCCAACGCTAAAGTTTATCGAGACGAACGCTAAAAAAAAACAATAACGACTTAAAGACAGATAACTATATGAGATGTATTGTTATAACATCATCATCATACCATTAGTATCTCATCATGACTCCCGTTCTCTCTCCCTCTCTATTTCTCTATTTTGATCTATCTCTATTGCTCTTTGTGTCTCGATGGATATGTGTCACGAAAAAAATACATTTTAACGATGAATTATGCGTGGAGTATTTTACGCATAATCGTGCACCAAACTTATGAATGAATATCAGTAATGCGGACTTTCGGTTCATAAATGTTTTTTTTTTTTTCATGTTCAAGTTTTGAATATTAAATATATTCAACCGACAATAATATACTCGTAATTGGAAAATTCATTCAATCTCATGCCATGCTTTCAGTTATACATTTTACATTTCACACAAGATGAGCATTTTTTTATGGAAATTCAGAATGCATAATTGTGTACCCTTTTACACAAAATTGAAATCAGGTTTTTATGTTTAAATTGATCAGCTTTTCATTTTTGTTTTCTTTTTTTTTTGCCATCATAATCATCTTATTCAGTGAATTTATTACATGGCCCTTTTAAGTGCTTACCATATATGATATAAATATATCTCCTGATATGGTAATTGGTTTATATATATATAATTCGTCTTAAGATTATTTACAATATTTATTAGACTAATTTTTGGGTCAGGGATCAGTTTCAGTCATAAAATTTGTGGATTGAATTAATTTCGTCCCTTTTGAGTGTGCCATGTCTTATGAAATGACTTCTCTAATCTTATTTAGTAAGAGCCAAAACTTACAACATAAAATTCACATTTTCATCAATGAAACTAAAATTGGCAATAGACCTAATCAATTACTAGTATTTGGAAATTATGAATTTTATACATTTGCATAATCGCTTTTGATATGATGTGAACTTTCTAACAGCACAATGTTAAACCTGAACTCTCAAATCAGTTCATTATCATAGTTATCGAAATGAGTCTCAAAATTTATTTTGTGCCATACAGACTTGACCAAATTTTACGATACTATTCAGTTTACTTCGAAAACGATTCCAGATCATATGATCTCATTGTCACTAATAATCTATACGTAAAAATAGGAAATAGGTGTGCGAAAAAAATAGGAATTTCTCAAATCGGAATTTCAGAACAAATTTCGATGTCATTGCAATAAGTGAATAATGAAAAAATGGTTTTTCGCATTTTTACCGAATTTATCATTTGTTTTAATTCAATTTTTTTTTTTATTTGCAAACTTCATACAACCTCATAAAATGATTCACATCAACGACAATCCGTCTACAGTTAATAAAAAACTTATTAAGCTTTTAATTATTTGGCATCGACACAATCATTTTCACAATTTTTTGGTCTATTTTAGACATCTATTCTTATTTGTGTTGAAATAAGTTCAAATGATATTGATTGAATGTTTTATTGACTGCATATCAGTTATTTATCTTTTTGATTATAAACTGTGAACTCTTTGGTCACAGCGCAAATTGAAAATCAATATTTTACATCGAAAATGAGTGAAAATTGCATTTCAAATGAAAGCGAAAATATTTGATTTGGATTAAAACCGATTCAAATTATTATTGACTCACTCGATCGAAGATCCATTCAAACTACTTAAAGCATCTACTTTAATTCGATCCTAATATAAATTTCGTATTTCGTATTTCACATAATTGTTTGCACCGAATACATATAAGAATAATTCTCCGAGTAATTAGAACTACTTACCGTTTTCTTTATATGATATTTCAATATCGATAATACAGATTGAACGACTTGGTTAAATTTCAAATTTCCACAATAATAAGCCAATTTTCATTCAAAAAACGAAAATACAATAAGTAAAATGGTCAATTCATTTGTATTTTGTATTGTTTTTGAAAAAAAAATATATTATATCCAAAATCGATTTGGATGTAATACTAACAGTATTTTGTATGTTGATTTTTCATTGGATTTCTCTTATGTGTCTAACATTTAAAAAAAATCTTTCTTAAAGAATTATATAAATTAGATGATCACTTATTCCGTATTTCAGAATTATTATGATATTAAAAATAATAATAATAATATTAATAATAATTTTAATAATAATAATATTCAAAGTCTATATTAGAGAGAGGTTGTGTGGTGAGTTTGAAAATATGAATCATTTTTGTGTTTATTTGTATGTAGTTTTGAAAACGAAAGAGAAAAAAAAAATATATATTCAAGATGTAGAAATAGAGAAATCTTATTAAAAAAAAAAAAAAAATTATCATAGTTGAAATTTTGCGTCACGATGTGAAACGTAAATTAAAATATAGTTTTGAAAAAAAGGGGAAAATAGAAGGAAGAAAATCATTGTTTTCTCTTAATTCAAAATTCAACGGAAAAGAGAAAACGGATAAAAATAAATGTTCGTGTTCATTTTGTGAGAAATGGAGTTCAGTTCGTTGTTGAATTCTCGTAAACTAGAGGCAATGTAGATGACACTTGATTATTTTCATCGGTGGCTAGTTCCATGAGCGCTAAGGCGCCCAACCATTTTCGATTCGTACCATCATTGCTGCTGCTACTGCTATTGCTCTGATCGTATGTTGCAATTGTCGTTGAATCATTTACATGTTTCGAATTCAATTGAATATCCGGATCGATTCCATTTCGTTTTGGCTGAAGATCAAAGCATTCATTGCTCACTGGGTTTGAAGATGAAATCGATGTGTTGGCAATGTAAATTGAGTTTGATTCAACGGCAGCAGAACTGTCAGTGCCGAGATCAGAAGCATTAGTAGCTGTGCTGAGAGGAGATGCATTTGTGGCAACAACATGTAAATTGACAATATTTGTGGAGGTAGACGGTTGTTGTATCAATTGTGTAGCATCTGAATTTTTGGTTACTGCCAATTGTCCGGTATTTGGTGTAAGATTTACGAGAGGCATCGCACGATCTTTGCTGGCAACCATTAAAACCGTTGGGCGCAATTGATTTGGATTCATTTGACTGTTATCGTTGTTCATTCTGTGCTGCGATTGTTGTTGTTGCAGATACTGTTGATGTTGCTGCCGTTGTGGTTGTTGTTGTTGTTGTTTTATTGGACTTAGCGGTTGTTTTGGTGGCGATAGCATATGATACGGTGTCGAATGTTTATCGTTAAATTTATAAGCATTCGATGTAATCGTATTTCGTCCATTTGTTATTGATTCTAACGGTCTTGCCAAATCATTTTGGCACGCTTCACGTAACCAACGCTTTTTTGGATTGAATGCCGATTGGGCAGCACATTCAAATTCATCGGCCGAATCTTCCTCTTGACTTAACGGTTCATGCCAACGAATTACCTTTGGTGTTGGTTTCATCTTTGTACCGGTTATTGGACTGGTACCGAGACCAGCATTCATATCCAATTCAACCATTAAACCTTTACGACTTTTGTACGGATTATTCGGTGTGACTGGGAATTTATTTTCGTCGCTGCCATTGTTTGTAATATTAAAATTTTCATTGGATTTTTCACTGGAGCGCGATGTTCGCATTGAAATATCATCTGAAAGCGATGTTTTCGTTCGTTTTGGTGTTTTACGTGTTGGTGTTCGATCTTCTTTTTCCATTTTATATTTTTCCAACCATTTAATTACTTCGCAATTTTGATCAGTCACCGCTTGTATTACATAACCATCACAGCGTTTAAGTTGATCGTACGGATGTTCCGGACAATGACGATTTGCATGCGTAAAACGCATTTGACACTTTGGTGCTGAACACATGAATGGTCTGTTAAAAATAAATTGAAAAATGTTTTAAAAATGATTATAATGATCAATCTTCAATCAATCGAAGGATTATGCTAATGAATAATTATAATAATTACCTTTCACCCGTATGCAAACGTTGATGCGTTTTTAATTGACCGCTTTGTGTGAATGCTCGGGTACAGCCAGGATAATCACATTGATAAGGACGTTCGCCTGTATACAGGATATATTTATAAATTATTCCGGCCACATAAAATGAAAAAGATCCGAGAAAAAAAGAACAAAAAATAAAAAAATTAGTAAAACAGAAACAAATCACTGCGGATATTCATCAAATGAAATTTCATTGAATGCTTTAGAAGAAAGGTAAAAGAAACACGCACAAATACACAATGAACGTCTATTTTCAAATCAGAAACACGGCTCATTTCAATCCAAGCAAACCGGAAAATAATTTCAAATTCAAATTACAAAGCACTTAACATTCATACGAGATTTTTTTTTATCGCGGAGTTACCATGGCCCTCGAATTTGTTGGCAAATGGTGAGAGATTTGTTGTTTTATTTCTTTTTTTTTGGTTCATTTTCAATTTAAATTATTTATAGAAAATGTAGATTGCCTCTTTGTTCACGAATTGAAAAAAAAAACACACACAAAAAATGGATTCCAACAAAATTCCCCAACTATCATTATCAATTACTAACCTGTGTGCGTTCTAAGATGTGCTTGGAGCGATTTTTCGCGTGGAAATACACGATTACAATAGCTGCATTTAATTGATGACGGTGATGTCGATCCTTCAATCATAAGTGTGGTAAGCGCTTCTGATCGTGGTCGACCGCGTCGATTTTCACGAAGATCAGCCATATTCGGTGTATTATGACTACTTGTGCTGATATTGCTGCTGGTGTTACTATTATTGCGTAACGAAAATTCAGGCGAATCATCGCACGAACTGACCGGGCTCAATGAACAATTTCCATTTCCATTCATTGTGTCACTACGATTTGTAACATTCGAACCATTTTTGTTTATATTTGTATCATCATCAAACGAATCCGGCCAATCGACATTGTGATCACTGTCCGGACTTTGTACAAATGTATTAAATAATTTTATGCGCTTTGGCGTATTTAAGGCCATTTAGAATGATTAAAATGTTTTTTCTTCTTCTAAAAATGCAGCCAATGTAATGATGAACCAAAAAAAAAAAAAAAAGAAAATGCCGAACACCGTCTGTGTAAATGCCAAAAACACCGTTTGATTAAATGTATTGATTCATTGAATTGTCTTGATGGTAAATTTGCTCTCAGTCAGAAATTCTATAATTTTTTCACCGTACACAAAATTTTCCTATCTCCATCCACAATTGAAACACTTAATATAGATAAATTCGCTGGAAATGATGCAAAGATGAGAGTGAGAGAAAAAACAATGAACGGTAATTGTATGAACCGCAGAAAATAAAAATAAATGAAAAATTTGAGCAAAAAAACACTAAGCCTAACAATGCGCGGCCATATTACTTCGACTCTATAATAGCGGGGTTGGACAATAATACAAACATAAAAATATTTAGTTTGAAGCATTTGTTCGTGCTTGTCTAACACACAAACACAACAACATAATGGGTCTATGTATATCACGAACGTATTCAACAATGTATACAACCATATCATGAATGCGTTCAATGACTGCACGACGGAATAATCTGCATGACGAAAACTGTCAATGATCGCACTAGATTTAAACATCAATTTGAATAAATATTTTATATTTAAATATCAATTCATTAAAATTGCAAATTTTACTTTTTTATTGCATATTTATGCATATTTAATAGATTTTAGAAGACAATTTGAAATTTTTGTCGATATTCAGTGAAATTTCTCATGTTTGAATCAAATTTAAAGATAATCGACAAGAAATTCTTTGGTTGGTGCCATTACATTGTTTGAATTGCTTATTTTTTATTTGAAAAAATTCGTTGGAAATAATGAATTGTAAATAATGATTGTAAATTATATAGAGTAAAGCATAGATATTAGGCATTTGTCAAAAAGTGTGTTGTTTTATTTTATAAACACACGCACGCACACACACACACACACACACACACACACACACGCATACAAATGCGTACACGTACAAATACATATCAAAACATGTAACTGCACGCATATATACACAAATACATGCACAAATAACATTAACTTGCGAATTTACCACTGACGGTATTTATGGATTTCTTAATGAGACCAACATAACCTCGAAAAGTACATTACAAAATAAAACTCAATCGCTTTTCAGCTGTAAAATGGGTAACAGTGCATGAAAACGTAAATATTTTAACCGTTTTAGTGTTGACTAAATAAAAACACATTTTTCTTTGTTATTTGGAATAAATATTTCGAGTAGTGAAAACCACAGGCTGTTTGCGTAGTTAAACAAGAAAAAAAAACGGATCGTCACTGTACAGGTAATTGTAAATACACTGTTTTTCCTTTGTTTCCGCATACATTTTTTTTTTTTTCGTTTATCGTAAATTACACAGATTTTTTTTTCGTTGAAATTTTCCCCAATATAAACATATTTCCCTCGCAATCGACGCATACATTTAATAGTTTCAGTGTAACATTTTTGTTGTAAATTTTAAATTCATACATTGGTTTTTTGCATGGAATACAAATGAAGTTTGTCAAATACATGATGCATATCATAATCCTTTTTGTTTATATTGATGATAGTGAAATTTGACCGTATTTAAAATAAACGGTGAAGTTTTGCAAAAACATTTTAGAAAGTTAGAAATAAAATATCGATGAAAACAAATTAATAAACGACAATTAATAGAACGTTCAAAACTAAAGTGGAGTGTATGTCGTTGAAAATTGATGCAAATTTCGAAAAATATCATTAGGCAGTCATTTTGTCTTGGCTCCATTGCAATACCTTTCGTTTGACAGTTCATTTTTAATTTCGACGCAAACCATACAGTTTGCCAATGAACAAAGTTAACATTATATGAAATGAAATAAACATTTTAAACGACAGCAATTTTTTCGATGCTGTTTTTTTTTTTTTTTTTTTTTTTGTAAAAACAGGACAAATTGACGTGTATCAAGGCTAAATACAAATCAAAATGACAGATGCAGAAATAGCTGATTTGGAAACCGCCGCACGGATTTTCATGGTAAACTAATTGATTTTCTGTATTTTTTGTTGAATCTTTTCCATAATATCAAATGTTTGGCGAAATTTAACGATACTTAATTGATTTTATTCTTAAACTTTTTTAGGATCCATCGAGTATCATCCATCCGGAGCAACGTCAAAATGCCGAGAAGATTATATTAAATTTTCGTAAAACAAAGTCACCGTACTTGGTGTGTCAGCATATTCTCGAAAAATCAAATGTAGATTTATTGTTATTTGAAGCGGCTGATGTTATAAAACGGGCATTAATCATTGAATGGGATAGTATACAAGAGCAAGATCGTTTTGGTTTGCGTCAATATTTAATGAATTATGTATTACAACGGCGTTTGCAACCATTCATTCGTGAAAAGATATTACAAGTGATTGCTATTATGATTAAACGAAATAGTGTTACCGATGCTGGCCTTGAAACGGGTAATTTGCTCAAAGAAATGGAAAAAATGTTGGCTGTTGGTGAAATTGAGCAAAAATTGCTTGTATGTCGTATTATCACAGCTATTTTACAGGAATATTTAATTACAGTGAAATCAGATGATTCTGGTCTTACATTTAGTGAACATTTCAAAGCAAAAAAAGCATTTGAAGTACGATATATGGTAACCATTTTTAAAATGGCCTTGAGTGCCATTGAAGAACTTATGAATGCCATTGATATGGAGAATGCTGGTCATGTCCATTTGCTTTTGGAATTGCTAAACATTGAAGAGCAAATATTAATGTGGGGCTATGTGTCACCATTATTACCAAAACGATTAATCGGACTCTTTGAAAGTCTTACAAAAACCGATCAAACGCCATCATTACGGTTGGGCGCTCAATGGGAAACCGTTATTCTTAATCCAAAGGTCGTTGAGTTATTCTTTGGAGTTTATTGGAAAGTGCGCGAAATACCCGAATTGCAACGCAAAAATTTAACATGCATCGTTCAGTTGTCGACTATGAATGGCGCTGTTTTTAGAGATTCAACTTCAAAACTCGATTACATCTCTAATTATTTATCCAAGTTCCTACAGTTACTGTCATGGTATGTATTTTTCCAAACTATGAAAGTTCACATTTTCTGTCAAAGTAATTTTTTCCAAATTATCAAAATATTGAAATCAATGCGTATCTAAATAATATTATTTCTATAATTGTTCAGCATTCAAGTCAAAGATTCTGAAGCTCTTGGCTTCGCAACAATATTTCGAAAGGCATTGCTTTATCATCCACCAAATAAAAATCTTCCACCAAATATCGTCAGTTCATTGCTTCAACATATGTTTAATTTGACTGGTAACTTCCTTTTCAATTTATATATGTACATATTTAGTAGATATTTGGAATAACAACACACAATAATATCATATATTTTCCAAATGTCTAGTGAATATCGAATTCATTTTTATCAATAAGTTAATTATTAAATTTTAAATTGAATACATTGTCACGATGTCAAAATAAGTTATTGCCTAAAATTGAGATTTGGTAGCTGAGATCAAATAAACATTCAACATTCAACATGGCGACATTGTCGATCATACACAATGAAAGAAAAACTTTAAAACTTAATGTACCAAGACAAAGCAAATGACATTCAATCGTGAAAATCAACGAAAAACAATTGTTCGAAATCGTGATCGTTGAGAATCACGCAACATGATTGATAAAGCATTGTGTATGCATGGAAATGTATCAATCAATCCAGATTTTAATCGGAAATAGCATGCAGTATGATCTCTACTACCAATCTTAAATTTAAACAATATTTGCTTAAATACAATATTTATTTTTATTTTATTTTATTTTATTTTGTTGTTTCCCCTTAGGTACCTTCTGTGAAGCAAGCGTTCACGAAGAAAATGTAAGTAGAATATTTCTTGTTCAAATCTTCCTTTTGACGTTTTCATTTTTTATTTATAAATTTTTAAATCACTCTTTAGAATGGATCTGAGGATTCAACATACAACGAAGCACTTGAAAAGATCCTCGAGGCATGGTTGCTTATTTTACAAGGAAAAGAGGTACGATAATTACTGAATTTTTAATAGATTTGTTAAGATATTGAATTTTTTTCTTTTTTTCAAAATTCGAAAATTCATTTGATCTTCTTTACTGACACATATCGTTTTCGCATTCACAGCATTTTCCCCGTGAAGTAATTCTCGAGTATTCATTGCAAATGTTTAACAAATATGTTCAATGTCACTTAAGTGCACCAGAAGGCTTGCGAACAACTTCCGATGCATCGTTTGATGAAGAAGAAGAAATCGATCGTGATAAATATAAAGAGCAATTGATAATCATTGGAAATTTAGCACGTGAAAATCCTGGTCATTCATTAACAATTCTCAGCAAATTAATTGAAGAGAAAACGCGACAACTCCAAGCTCAATTCCAAGCAATGTTCACCAATGGAAATCAATTGAATATGTCCATCACAAAAGCAATGGAAATTCTATTTGAAGATATTCATTGGCTTGTATTGATCTCTGGTCATGTGGTTGCAATGGAAAGCTCGGGCGAACAGCCAATGATTCCGAGCGAAATTATGCAATACAGTGTTGATCAATTGGCAAATGGTGCGGTCGATATAACAACCACATTGAAAGTATTGGCCACACCAAATCAATGCATTACACAAACACCAAACGCTGAAAATGTATGCGATCCATTAATTCGATTGACAACGGCCATATTCCGTTTGTGTGACATTGAAAATAATGCAATTGAGTATAAAATGAAAGACTTTCTCAGTCCTGAAGTTAGCAGTGACATCATGTGGTTTTTAAATCAATGGTCTGAAGCATATCTATTTATGTTGACCGAATACTACCCAAATCTTAGCGAAACATTTCAAACAGCATTTGGTCTTGACACACCTGGCGGCAACTGGACACTCAATTTTACGCTCAATAAAATTTGTGTCAATGTTCAAAATTTTAGCAATGAAATCAACGTTGTTAAAGATTCCGTCGGGCTATTTGTATCATTGGTTAAGCGTAAGCATAAGTAAGTTAAGATTTAAACATTCTATGCATTTATTCATAATGTGTTTATTTAATCATTTTTTTCATTTGTATTTTTCAGATGTCCAGCCGTTTTTAATTCGGAACCATTCAAGCAAATTGTTCAACTTAAAAATCTTCCAATGCAAAATGCCGAACTGATCAAAGGACTTGTTATGACGGCCGCATGTGTCACCGAAAAAGAAATGCAAAAACAATATTTGGGTGAAATTTTGATATCCATCACTGAAAAGTAAGTTTTATTTGAAAGTCTCGAAAAAAAAATCGTTGTTTTATCTTAACATTTTCTGACAAGGTTATTCGTATAAATTAATTTCAGCTTCAATAAACTGGAATGGCAACAAGCAATGGACACTAATCATCAGTTGGGTAAAACGCAAATCTCAATGAATGTCGTTTCATTATTGGAAAATATTCGCGCTGCAAATAATGGAGCGAGTGCATCATGTGCTCAAACGGTTTATGAAATTTTTGAACCAATTCTATATCATTTGGCTGAATTGTTAGATCTCTTCCATAATTATAATTATGTTGTTGTCGAGATATTCCAAGTCTTATGCAGTGTCGTTCAGAATTTATCATTTTTACAATCGCACAAAGTGTATGAAATTTGTATGGCATGCATTCGAAACTATGTGAAACATAACAGTAAGTATTGCTCTTCTCATAAATGAAAATTCTAAAATTGAAAGTGCAACAAAAACGAAAAATATATTCATGCCATTCAAATTTTCTTTCAGATCGCATAACATCGGAATTGACTGCCAAAGATGAAAGCATGGAAGATTTGATGTTGCTATTAAATTTGCTCAATGCATTGCTATCGAAAAATTATTTTGATATTGAAAATGAAGATGAAGAGGAACAGGCTCAAAGTAAACAGCAAGCAACCGAAGTGTGTATACTTGGTTTGCAATATATAATGCCATTGATTACGCTTGATATGCTAAAACATCCGACACTATGTTGTAAATACTATAAAACAATCACATTTTTCATAGAAACAAAATCGCAAAAAGTGTGCGCCTTACAACCCGAATTATTAAATTCAATGCTTCAATCGGTGGAACTTGGTTTGCGTTCATTTGGTTTGGAAGTGCAATCAATTTGCTTTGAATTTTTGCACATCATTGCCGATACCGTCCGTTTTGATCAAAATTCTCAACAATCATATCTGTACAATACGCTAATGCCATTCTTGCGAATGACCTTGGAAATGATTATTAATCAAGAGGTTGGCACTGACAACAAAACTGAATGTGCAAACGCGCTGTTTGCTCTTATCTTTTGCTATTATGATCATTACGGTGTTATTGTACAAAATCTATTACAATCAATTCCCGATGTTGGCCATGCCGAGCGATTATCAAAAGAATTGGCCACATTAACTGCAAATTGGGATCTAACACGAAGCATTGATCGTTTGGTTCAAAATCAATTTGCCGATCGATATGAAAAATTTATTGTAAATATTTCGTTCATGTACAACTGAAGTATCTTCTGTACACATAAACACTATTGATCCAAACATCCATTGACACATGCTCACATATACCCATATAAACACACACACACACACACACACACACCATTCGAACAGTGGTTGAATCACTGAAATATTTATTTGGATTTAATCAATCTTCTCGAAATTGAACGCATTTTTGGAAAGAAACATTTACGTAAAAAATTATGTAATATTCAAATTTTCCATTTTCTATTGTTCGTAATAATTATTACAGATTTATAGCTCATTATCTTATGAACTGAATAAATCGACTGAACGTATGTGGGAAAAAAAGTAAACAAAAATGAAATTCAATAAAACAAAAACAAAAACAAAATAAAAAAAAATCTAAAAATTTACTAAATACATATGGATATATTAGATATACAGCGGGAGACAAATTTTTTATGTCAAATTAGTATTGAACTAGCGCTAAATAAAAAATGCTTTAAATTCATATGATTGACATAGGAATTTTCAAATATTTTTTCTTCTGCTTCTGGACTTTTTTTTTCAAATTTTAAGTTATTCAGACAATGTGACCGTCAAATGTTTTACGTTTTAAGTCAAATATTCATAACTTTTTCTCTCTATCATTCGAAAAAACAATGATGAAATAAAATAGAAAAAAAATATCACTTGAAAAAACTTGTGTTTCTTTATATGTCTTATTCGGATATTTATAGATAAGTCAAAATTCCTGACACGAAATCCACGATTATTGAGAAAAAAGAAGATAGATAAATAAATTTAACAAAACATACGAATGTAAATATTGAATAAACAACTCAAAATGCATTTTATATAAAACAGGTTTCATCCCATTTTATTCTCCTTTCTTTTCTTTATTTTGCATAATAATTTCATTTTTGGTGTAAATATTATTTTATTCTCTTGAAAAAAAAAAGAACACGAAAAAATCATTATTCATATAAAGAATGAAATAAATGCAACGTCAATCATCAATTTTTTTTTCCATTTTCTACATGATTCTCTTGACGTCGTTGCAAATTTAACATCGTATGGTAGATATCGAATGTTCTTGTGTGGAATTTTCCATTTTTTATTTTATTCTTCAATAATTCAACTTCTTCATTTTTTCTTCTTTTTAATTTATTGACTTGATCAAGTGGTAACCAACAGAACTATTGATGGTACTGATACAGCACTGATAGTTTTGTGTTTCTGTTTTTCCTTCTTCTTTTAATTGTTAGTTTTGTGTGTTCCATATTCTTGCCATTTGCTGTTTAGTTGTTTTTTTTTTTCTTCTATTTTTAGCTATTTTGAGTTGTATTTAATGAATGTTGTGTGTTAGTTTGTTGCGTGGCCGCCGAAAAACTGAGCCATTGCGCCTGTTCGGCAGCCTGTTGTTCTTGTCGCGCTTTGGCAAATAATTCCTGTTGTTGACGCAACAGTTCTTCTTCAGGTATACCTAAGGCGGAAATAACAAAAAATAACTTTCAATTCAATATTCAACAACTATGGTAAATATTTCTGATTATATTGAAAACCCTAAATATCTATTTAAAAATAACTATCCACAATTTCTTTAAATATACCTAAGTTTTCCAATCGTGTTGATTGTCGACGGCGTTTGGCTGCTACGGCTTTGCAATCCATTAGCACAGCTTCGGCATCTTGTTTGTAATCCTTAAAACCTAATCGATCCAATGCTTCAAGAACATGCTCCGCATTAATTGTCTTCTTATTTCGTAAATTACATACTTCATTTGCTTCAGAACTAATCAAATGTATAAATTCGGTACAACAATTCAAAATCAATTCCCGACTTTCGTTGGCCACTCGTATTGACGGCACCTGTTATCAAAACATCACAATCAATAAATGATCAATTTAATAAATTTTTCCAGACAAATTATACAAGTTGATGAAAGTGATAGACAAAGCGAATAACATGTGGGACAAAGAGCAAAATATGAAATTAAGAGGAAAATAAATCATAAAAAATATGTAAAGACGAAGCAATTCAGTGTAAATGTAGAATAGCGGTAAATAACATACCAATTCCTTGATCATTTTGTTGATGCTAGCTCGTGGCAGGGTTAAATCATCATCATCGGCTGAGGGTGGCGGACACAATTCATCGTGTGAAGCATTCATTGTGTTGATTGACGTGGTTTATTTTTTTATTTTTCTCTCTTTCTCTCTCTCTCTCTCTCTCTCTCTCTCTCTCTCTCTCTCTCTTTCTCTCCCTCTCTTCAACAATGTTTACAGTTTTGGTCGAAGCGTGCACGCTTCGCTATTAAAATTGATTACCTTCGTGAACTTTCGAAATTAACAAAAACTTATCCACTTAATTATTTTGCTAGAGTATCACGTTTTTTACTTCGGCAAATCAATGGTTCATACGTTTCAATTTCTTTTTTGTTTGACTAATGAAATGAAAAAAATTATTCTTTTATTGTTTTGGTTAATTTATTTATTTATTTTCAGTAGCAAGCAATGGCAAAATCAGCTCATACTTTTCATTTTATTTTTCGACGCACAAATGACACTTGTATATGTCAAACTCATGCTTTCCATCTCAAACACATACATGTGTGCCAATCGAAATATTTGTATATATATATGTAATATTCATCTTTACAACCAATCGCACACATTCACATCGTGAATTGCCCATACAAACACGGCTCAAACACATGTCATACGTAAATGAATACACAATTCGGTCACAGTTTCGTGCACGCAAATGACAGCCATCAAGTTATGTGTGTAAACGATCAAAATAAAGCCATCGAAGGTTGAATTATAATGAAGTGATTTATCAATTTAATTTCAAATCAAATTAAAACTGAATCAACTTGTTTTTAAAACAAGGGCAATAATTTTGTATTTTCAAAGACAATTTTTTTTGCAAAAATTGTAAATATTCATTTGAACCATGAGTGTCGAAGGATTTCGCGATGACTGTATGGATCTGATTAACTTGTTTTCCAGCCGAAATTCAACTGATTTTCAACAATTCTGCGGGGATTGGAAACAGAAGGGATTCCATTATGTATTTATGTGAGTTTTTGTTTTTCTTTAACTTCTTTTTTTTTTATTTGTTTTCACGATTTCCAACTTTCTTCGCCAATTCATTCTTATCAATTATTCTCTCTACTCCACAGTGGACACACTTTTCAGCACGAATTACTTTTGTACACTGAAAATTGTTTTGTAACACTTAAGAATATTTTTATTGGTTCAACGACCATTTGCGATCAATTGGCTACACTTTATTTAATGTATGCAATGTATTTTAAACAACCGACGAAGGATTTTTGTAAATTTCGCTTTACATTTACGGATTGGACAAAAATGAAATCACTATATGATGCGATCAGCATTGAACCAAAGTATTTACAAGCTCGAACAATTTTTTGGCGTTTGTGGCAAAGCAATGCATTTCGTTTTGTTGAATGTGATACAGAACATTATCCCGAATTGATGCAATTACATCGAATAGGTATGGATGATCTTGGTGACTTTCAAAAGATAAACTCAACGATATTGGGTAGAATGAAATATCTACAAAATGAAAATAGAGGCATTTTAAGTGCAATTGGAACATTGCAACTTGGTTATAATGAAATGAAAGAACATTTTGCAACAAATATAAGTGATTGTGCACAAATGCAAAGCATTAATGTTATTGATGACATTAACACACAGTTAAACAATGTGAAAAAACTTTTTGAAAACAAGTATGAAAGTAGATTGAGAAATAGAAAACCAAAAAATGCATCTGAAGTTGGCATATCTAGGGAATCCACAGTCGATTATGATACTGAATGCTTCAATAAATCCTATTCATCATACAGTGAATCAAATGATGAACAAAATTCCACATCTGAAAGTGATGTGCCAACTATGGATGAATACTTGAATATTGGAACAAAACGATATTATTTGAAAAGAAAAGCATTGGAACGGGGAACTGGTGGACTTCATCGTTTGAAAAGCTGTGTTATCGAAACGCAAAGCTTGCCAAACAAAAAGAAAACCATAAATCCAATTCAATCTAATGTAGTAGAGAATGAACAATCAACGTCGGCTATTGAACAAAATAAACGCAATGTTTCAATCGGAAATAACGGCGAAAATATTGTGATAAATCATCCGAAAAAGATTTACAATCGACATTCCAAAAAATATCGTAGCAAGGCACGCAAACAAGTCTCCGAATGTCCCAGGTAATTTACACACACTGACAACATATTCAAATATGATATTTTCATGAATCTGTTTGAGATATTTCCTTCATTTGCAATACATCAGTTATTGGTCTGTATAAAGTTATTGTCAATTGATTTTTCTTTCTTTCTTTCTTTCTTTCTTTTCATTTGCAGCGAGGTCCGTCTTGAAATTGATGCAGTGAGTCCACGAAAGCGTTTAAAACGAACATAGCATTATAACACATTTTTTAATGCAAAACGTGATTGAGAAATAATTCTCAATATAATTAATTAAATAATAAAATTATTATCTATTAGAAAAAAGCTAAATTTTTCTTTTCTTACTCCTCACATTTAATCGTGAATATATGTGTAATTTTCGTATGCTGGATTTAGAGACCTTTAGGTACTTTTATGAATAAATAATGCAGAATAAATACTCAGAATAAATAATGCAGAAATTTTTTTGCACATTTGCGTCTCGTCGAATGAACATACAATTCAGAAAAATGTAATTTACAATAGTTTTCATACGTCTGTGGGGACACTGAGTTATAAATTGTCGTATTTTTTCATATATACTACACATACATGTTGAAAGCTTTATCGAATCACTAAACTCTTCCATAATAAGTTTTGCTGAATTTGTAACTGATGAAATGTTGAAATTCGTAAATAATGAAATCCTCTTGAGGTGAACCATGATGAGCTTTCTTTTATTTGAGAAAATATTATCATTGTTACCGTTGATATTTTATGTTTATTTTAAAATTAATTTTTTAACAGAAAACTCATATTTGTTTTCCTTCCAATTAGTTTTTTTTTTTTTTCAAATCTGTAAATATTTCTAAAACTAAAAATTGATGAAAATAAACAAACGAGATTTTCCTGTGGATATACATATATGTATCACAATTGAACAAGGAAACTAAAATAGAAAAAATGTACAAATGTACAAATATAATTATAAGTAAAACACATTACATAACCATTTTAATAACTAAAACAATGAGATACAAAGGCAATAAAAAACCTCAAACACTTAATTCAAAATGGTGACATTTAATTCAAATGGGCTTGAGAGCTCTCGAATAAAGAGAGAAAACAGATGGTAATCATTTGATGAAATCAAATGGTACTTGAGCTTCAATGTTGATTTTCAAACAGTATTCACACTGTACCGCGGCTGAAACGATTGAGCGATTGGACCAAGAACATTTTCCAAATAATCGTAGAATTGAAGACATTTTGATCTAAAATTTGATGTAAATGTCAGTAAAAAAATGACAGTGAATGAAATTCGCAAATAAAAAGTGAGTTTTTGCCACATACTTGCTATTGAGATCAAATGAACTTCCCCAAAATACAACACCATCACCGCCAATACTTTTCACTGTGTTGATTGTGTCGTAAGTGTCTTTCTACATGAAAAATATAAAAATGGTATGTATCTAAATTAGTCATTTAGCTGAGATACATTATTGTTGTTAGTTTGAAATTCAGTCATAATAAAAATAACAATATGCATTTGCTTTATAACGATAACGATAATACGCGGGACTTGCTGAAATTTGTTCAAGTCATCAATAATTGCTCTTAATTTCGATTTATTATAATTAAATTCGAACAAAGTTAAACATACCTCGCTCAAATATCTTTTGGTGTCAGTGAAAACATATCTTAGGTAAGCAATCACTTTTGGCTTTGGTGATTTTCGTGCTCTTTTTGCCAGACGAATGGACTCTTTAACGCGACCGCGTACCATTCTAACTCGATCATTTGGTAATATCTCTTCATTCATATACACTGATGGATAAATTACATCAGATGCATCATAAATCCATTGCGTTCTGTAAATAATATGATTCCATAAAAATGTCATAAAACTATAAACTTTCATCATTTATTAAAATAACAATTTTTTTTTTTTTTTTTTTTGTTAAATTACCGATTATTTTCAATTTTCACTTCTCTAGAACATTCTTCAATTGAAGTTCCACGTCCATTGAAACAATATGGTAAGCCATAATATCCCCATTTAGCATGTGGTCGCATTTTTCGTGCCACATCAATACTAGTTTCTATAAACGTTCGAGCAGCCTTTTCAAAGTTTCGCGTTGCTTCGGCTTCGATACGTTTATCTGGCATCAGTGGATGACGTTTTCGTTCAATATCTTCAGATAAATCACGATACGGTTGCAATGTTCCAAAATTTTGACGATAAACCGGTCGCCATGATTCAAAGTCTATAATTGCGAGACCATCATTATTGCTATCGGGCATCAATTCATTTATGTGTTGTCGAAACACATGCAAATGTTCACCCAAATTTCCTTCCTGCGGTACACCACCATTTCTTTTTACAAGCGATTTGGATAATGAATTTTCCAATAGTGCCGGAAATTTACCCGGATCGTACAATATCGAAATTGCTGAACCACTAAAAACAAAAAAAAACAAATGAACCATTAAAAAAATGTAGAGAGAAAACGAAGAAATAAAAAAAGGAAAAAGTGAGAAATTATCAACAAAGAAAAAATAAATGAAAACAATAGAAGAAATGAAAAATACTTTCAGTAAATAAAAATACTTTCATCGCAATAATTGATTATTTTCAAAAGATGTAAATTTCAATCTTTAAATTCTTTAAATAGCTAACTTAATTTCTTTACCGAAATGCGTCATCCTCATTTTGCACGATACCATACTTTTCGGTGACATTAATCGGAAGTAATTTATGCTTTTGGCACATAAACGATGGAATATTCCAATATAAGGTGAACGGCCTGAAAAAAAATATTTTGCATTGAAAGTTAATTTAGTTTAAAAAATTATTTTATTGTAATTTATTCTACATTTGAAAATACAATTTTCGATGAAAATTTAGAGTAAGATGAAGAGACTCGACAAAATCAAAATTCGAAAAATCAAATCAAGAATATTGATTAAATCGATTTTCAGTTGTTTGAGTTGATTATATATCGATTTCAATGAAAACAAGAGTGCAAAACGTTTGAAATAAATTAGATAATTAAATCCTTAATGTGTGAAATTGAATATTTGTATATCATTTTACTTACTTTGCATCGATGATTGTAACCGCAAGCCAGGTGTACATGAAAATATTCACAATGCGAGAAGTTCTCATGTTTTTCTTTTTCGATTCAAGTGCAAATTGATTATGATCAAGATTTGCACGTATATGTCGCTTTTAAAAGCACGCGCCAAATCGACTGCGGATAAAGAACAGCAACAGCAATAACAACGATAAATACAACAGCAACAAAAAACAAGTAGTAGCGTTCAAGTTTATGTCAATATGTTTTCTGCGGTATCGTATCAATTGTTTAACAATTAATTCACTTGCGTAAGAAGTCGTGTGCTTAGTATTCTTAGTGTGTGTATTTATTTATTTATTTATTCATTATCGGGTGAATTACAATATAATGAAATGGAGAAGTGAAACAATAACTGAATTATACAAATTGAATTGTTTATCAAAATATATTGGTGTGTTTAAAATTTTATGTTTGCACAAAAAATAAACAAAATCATAATCTGTGCGTTAACATCTTCATATGTTTATTGATTGTCCTTTTTTCCAAAGATAAACAGCATCACTTTTTTGTTCTGATTTCAAAATTGACTTTAAAATTAATTTTAATTTCACCTTCAATATCTATTGAAAAATGCCAAAAATTTCATTTCGTTTTGAATTAATATGAGAATACGCACAACCTGTCATCACTTGTGTCACATTGAGAATTTTTGTGATCTACTTACAGCCATAAACCTGTTGATATTTTCAAAATATTACAGTGGATCATTTACAATAACTAGTAGAACATTTGAATGAAATGAAACAAATAGCAAAATATTTATGTGATTCTCAATGTAAAGTTCGGCGTACACTGTACACAAAATGTGTTAATTACTTGAATGTCGTTATAATTTTTTTTTTTCTTATGCTGTTTTTTTCATCATTATTACAATTGTGACACCATTCAAGACATTCTTAATGAAATATTCTGTCCATTTGTTATTTATGTCCGAATAGCAAACAAAAAAACATTCATGTGTAAATAAAACAACATTTAAACTGGATAAAAAAAAATTACCAAAAACTTTAAATCACCAATATAACCGATACAACAAAAGACTCATAAGAGTGAATGAGCGACCAATATGACCGATACAATTTGATCGTATATAAACAACAAAGATAACGGCGGCGACGATGGATAAACAACAAACAAAAAGAAAGCATATATCGATGAAAAGCGCGTACAAAGAATGAAAGAAGGAAAAATGTGTGTTTAACTATACACAATTAAATGACGATCAATTAATTATTACATAAATAACGACTCAATGTTTTGTAAAATGTGAAGAAAAAAAAAATATATATAACACTAAATTACGAAATTCCGGCTTAAAGCAAATCGAAGACAGTGATAAAATATACGTTCTAATGTTGCCAATTTGGTGCCGTAAATGTCTTTCCACAACGTTAAATTTTGATGTGATATTTAAGCAAAAATTAATTGAGTATGTTTGTGTTTATATGTGTGCATGTGTCTGTGACACATGGTGGGAATGATTAGATGTTTTTCCATGGAGCGCAGACACTTGGGCCATGATTGTGCAATTATGTGTATAAAACAGCACCAGTTATAGAAGAGGCAGCCAACTTACTCCTGATTATATAGATCGACACCAGATTTTGCTTAAATATTTATATGTGATGCACACACTATTCGTTATAGTCGTTGTTTACAGTTTTTTCATTTTGTCACTAATTTCCAGTTTTCGTGTTTGGATTTTATTTATGCAAATTAATCAGAAAGACTAATTTAGAGTGAGGGACAAAGAGAAAGAGAGAGAGAGAGAGAGAGAGAGAGAGAGAGAGAGAGAGAGAGAGAGAGAGCAAAATAGTACATGGTTTTCTTCGCACATGTTCATCATAAGGTGATTATTTGTGCTGATGTTTGAACTGATAATAAACGTGTTGAGGTTTGATGTAATGAAAAATATAATTTGATATTTGAACGGTGCATGCTCCGGAGCAAATAAAAACGAATTTGAATTTGTGCGCATTTTGCATACAAATTAGCAAATTAAATTTATGAATTTTCTCCAATGATTTCTTATAACTTGCTCCAATTTATTGTCAGAAACTCTGTTACCAAACCGTCCGACAGTCATTGCGATAATGCTACATCAGATTTATAGACTGTAAATATATATCAGGTGTAATGCATTGTTCATTCCGTTATTTGTTAAAGGTGACATAATACAAAATGACAATTATTTACTTGTTTATTTTCTTTTTCTTAGATTCTTGTTCATTGTGTACGATTCGTTGTCAATAAATTCGATCACAGCCACAAGGTAAGTGAAAAAATAATTAAAAAAAAAAAACGTCAACGAATGATAAAATGGTTCATATCTTTAAAATAGATAAAACAATGTGGTTCATTGTTTCGCTTTTGCTTGGTTTTGAGCTAGATTGCACGAGCACGCACGTCTTCAGCTTGTTCTTCTTCTTTTATTCTGATGCACAGAACATACTGCTTTGACTTCATTCAAGTAATATATTTTCGTCAAACAGTCGTATAGTCGTACACAGACTTTGTTTCATTTCTTTATCGTTGTTGTCATTCGCATATTGAAATAAAGCTGTATACGAAGGTGACAATCAAACATGAATGTGGCAAATAAATCAGTTCAAAATACGTTTTAATTAACTGGGTACAGTATTATAATGTTACATACAATAACAATGTTCACCGTTACTTTATTTTCGGGCCTGGCAATTCAAGCAAGGTAAATATGCCCATATTTAAGAAACGGATGAAAATAACACCCGTTCAACAGAAACGGTCCAATGTAACGAAAACATGAAAAAAGAATAAAAACAAGCAGCACAAAAAAAAAAGAAAAAAACATGTCGCAAACAAACATATGCTGGCTACTGACATTCAAAATTCCGTATTTAAGTCAAAGTGCGGAAGTTCACTGGTACGATAACTAAGCTACAAAACTAATTAAAAAAAGAAGAAAAAAGTTTGAAGCGTATAAATATCATGAATGTTGAAAGTATTTCTCGGCATCACTGTTTTATTTGCTATTGCTATTTTTGTTATTTTTTATGTTTTTGCAATCATTGTTTCGACTACAACTGTCACTTATCATGCAGTTCGTTGGCCGATATTCAATTAATTTAAAAAAAAGAGCATTTTTGTCTTTGACACAGTTAAGCTAAATGACTTATATAAAGCATATGTTGACCCATTTTCCGATAAAACTGACCGGCTAAACATATACAAATCAAAATATAATATGAATATACGCATTCCGTCAAATTCTACGCATTTTCCGTGAAATTCAATTAGATTTTAATTTGCAATTGATGTAGATAATTAATTAGTAAGTATTTCTTTTTCCGGGTACACAATTCATTAACTAATCGAATTAAATCGTCATTCAATTCACTCATGTGCGTAAATTACAGTCTAATTAAGACGTGATTAAATGCTACTTTAGACACAATCAATTGCTTTTTCCGAGCAATTCTTTGAAGAATAAAAATCATATACTTCTCAACGTTGGATATTTAATGAGTTGTATACGGTTTCGAATGACTTTTGTTGAACATTCAATTAATTTTTTATTCATTAACATTGAATCATGACTATATTTGGAAAAACATAATACGCACAACTTTGAAAAAAGATATGAAATGATTTGCATTGTTTGTCCCTATAATTTTAAATAAATTTTAATTGAAATGAATTGAAATTTAAAAGAGCCATTTTAATGAATAAAATGTATTCTGAATTGAACACCTTTTTAACTGTGCGATTGTGAGAAAATTAGAAGTGCGCGTCAGAATTTCCAAACCAGCAAATATTCAAACATTGTATGAATCGCATTATATAAATCATAATTTCTCGGCAACGGAGGTGGTATTTGGGTTTTAAACCTGAATTCTCTCCCTCTCAATTTTTCGAAATTTAAGAGCAAAGAATTTTGTAATTGACTTTTCTTTAACTCTTCAATTTTCCAAATGGGAATTTGCCCATCCTCCCCCCTCTGCGACTCTTTACCTTGGCCATGTATATATATCTAAATGATCGCAGATCTTTCTTCTTTTTTCAAAAGAGTCTAAGACCTTTCAAAATTGTACAAATCATTGAAATCATGAGATATAAAAAGTGGGATATCCTTTGAATAATTGGATGGAAGAAGCGTCTCATAACAGCACTTCCTTTGCAAGAAATTATATTTCTAGATCGATACTACTCGTAAAAATTGATATGTTTTTACGAGTTCATGTGAGTCTGTAGTAGAAAACTTGCAAATATTTATAAATTTCGAATCCATAAATTGACATTTTATGTTTGACATTCAATTCCATTCTATTTGATGTTTGAATCTTCTATTTTATATTATTAGAATGAGATTCGTGGTTGGATTTGTTGTTTCATTTCATAAATAACATTTATTGTGTGTGATTCAATGATAGTTTTTAATTTAATTGTGACCAAAACTCTGAACCTTTGCACATTTGCACATAATTATAATTGTGTTGTCTATTTTTTTCTATTTTAAATGATTGGAACAAATTTAATTTAAAAGAACATCACAGAGAAAATCGTCCAAATTTATTGCCATAATTGTACATTTAAAATTGTTCGAAAAATATTTGCATCATTAGCGATGTTTTAAATATTGTGATATTTCCAAAGGGAACAATATATTGTGTGATATTTACACGAGTGCAAATGTTAGTATTTTTAATGCGTTTATATTGGAATTTAGGCAGATTCGAACGGGTACGGTATGATATAAGAAGAAAACAGGGTGGTTTTGCGAGTTTTCGCGAGTCTTTGCAAGTCTTTGTGAGAGTCATATTCCACTAGTTATATTTTATGTGAATTCTATTTTCCAAAAAACAATTCCGAAAAAAGATGACTTTTTGATATTTAAATGAGGGGGGACGGGTATTTATTCATATTTCAGTAATCAAAACTGATACTCCCATCGAAGTTAATCTTATTCGTTTGATAATCATATGAACAGTTCAGAGTGAAAATGATATGTACAAAAGTTCCGTGGAAAAATGTTATTATTCAGTGCATACAAAAAACAACAAAAAATACATTCAATAACAACATTTTTCCACGGAACTTTTCTACATAACATTTTCACTCTGAACTGTTTATATCGTTTATTTGGTGTATTACATTGCGATGCAAATATCCACATGAAAAAAATTAAAAATAACACGCTTAACGAAAGTTGTCGGTCAAACATTAACCGCAAACCATTTATATTTAACAATGACACAAAACGCATTATTTTTGTTTCATGTTTTGATTAGGGAACTTGAATAATC
The DNA here is from genome assembly GCA_029041755.1 of Resseliella maxima. Classification (NCBI taxonomy): domain Eukaryota; kingdom Metazoa; phylum Arthropoda; class Insecta; order Diptera; family Cecidomyiidae; genus Resseliella; species Resseliella maxima. The sequence goes on from JAQOWM010000090.1 coordinate 932,515, forward strand.
GTAAAATATAATTTTGTTGCATTTGGCTACAGTCAAGGCTTTACTTACGCTGGAAATGTCAACTTGAAATAAATCTATCAGATGAATTTGACGCTGCGTCATTTGCAATGAATTGTTTGCATTTATTTACAATGTGATCTAATTTTTTCATTGTGCCCATCGTCAAATTGTAAATAAATGGAAAAAATTCAATACAACCGACGCAGCGTCAAATCCATTGGATAAATCCATCTGATGGATTTATTTTAAGCTAACGTTTCCAGCGTAAGTAAAGCTTTGGCTACAATGGACTAGTCATAACAATGAATTGTGATTATTAAGCAAATAAAATGTTTCATTCAATTGAAAGTCATTGCATTTCAACTGATTTCACTGTCGTTTCAATCGAGTCATATCATCACTTTGAATAGATCGTTTCCGTACAACAAACATGAAACAGCCATTACTGCAGTAATACAGATAAAGTGATAAACTGAACACTGAACGCCCATTTGAAAGAATTTTACATATTCAGTCTCTTACGCCTGGTCAACTGATGATCTGATGTGTTTATCGACCATTCATTTACACTTGATTTGTTCATAATTTAGTTTATTTATTTACAATTTATAAATTCAATCAATTGGATCAAAATGCGAATTTACACTTTTTTACTAATTTGCGCGTGCTTCATCTATGAAACGGTGACACTTGCAATAAACACAAGTGCTGAAACAACATCACCAATATCCAATAATTCGACAAAGGTATATTATGTTCAGTGAAAATGTTTATCAGTTTGTTATTTTGGTTTATCATTTCTCTCTAAAATTGGCCCAATACTTTTAAATTAAAAATTCATACACATTTCATTGAATTACTGAAAACAATTTATGTTCGTTTTTCAGCTTCACATTGCCATTTATTATGAATCAATGTGTCCAGACAGCATCAATTTTCTAACGAATCAATTCGCTCCAGCATATGAATCAATAAAAAATCACATCGATGTGCTTTTTGTTCCATTTGGTAAATCTGAAGTGAGTTCGTTTATTTGAATTTCAATTCACATATTTTTATTTCTTTGTGTATTTTAAATTTTTTTTTTTTTTTTCTTTTTTTTTTTTGATAAATTCAAGAGTGAAAATGATGGTCAGGTTTTTTTTTGTCAACATGGACCAGCCGAATGTACGGGAAATCGCTTGCAATCATGCGTTTTGGATACATTAAGCAATGATCAAGATGCAAAAGCCAAATTTGTTACCTGTCAAATGAAATGGAATGCTGAATACACCGGTCAAAAAGTTAGTTTAAAAATGGTTTCGTGACATGACCCAAATTAATTTCTTAAATGTTCAATTTATGTGTAATTTTTAACAGTGCACAAATTCGGTGAATGCTTCCTATGCCGATGTATTGAAATGCTCGACTGGATCGAAAGGTGTTGAACTGCAATTAGACGCTGAAAAGGAAACGCATATTATTGCCAAACCCTATCCATCGTTCATTCCAACGATTGTTTATAACAAGGTGAGATTGAAATGTTACGAAAATCTTTTTTGATTTTTACTCTTTTTTAAATTTTTCCTCGCAATTTGTATCATTTTTCTTAATTTTTTGTGTATTCTAAATAGCAATTCGATTATCTAAAGCAACGTCGATCATTAAGAGAGTTCAAAAAATTGGTGTGCGACGAGCTGAAATTTTTGTCAAATCCTTCTGATGAGTTACCAAAAGTTTGTATTTGAAATGCCATTCAACATTTAATCAAAAAACGGCCGTAAGCCGGACTTTTCAAAAAAGAATGCACTCATAAAAATCACTACGAAAAATTTCGAGTAATTCTACTTTTAGTAATCGTACCAATGTGCTTTGAATATAAAATTAGAAAATAAGGTATTATCAAAAATGTAAATGAATAAATTGTATTGTGCTGAAGCACAGATCACCAGCACGTACGAAACAATCGCCGAATTTCAATTGAACGTTTCTTTGCTAAGATAAGTTTTTCCAAAATGTCTTTGTTCAATTGTTTATAGGCAATTTTAACGAGAAATATTTCTTTCTTCCCTTTTTGTATCCCACTTCAAATGCATTTCAATTTAATAAAACGAGGCACTTTATAAATGCTAACTTTAGTTTTTCTAGCGCTTTCTTACGATAGATTTCACACCAAAGTACAGTTCAAAAAAAAGTTTTACATTCAATTACTTTGCTGCTTAAAGTTTCTTGCATTTTTTTTTTTTTTTTTTTGAATTGAAAAGTTTTGCTTTTGAATTGCCGGTGTGAAATAATGTCATTGACAGTAAGTGCTGTTTTCATTTGTTTGAGCTGGTTTTCAATGGTTGAAACAAAAGTTATGATGACTGCTAGAGAGCTTGAAAATAGTATTGAAGAGAATTCACATCAGTCAAAAGGATCTGAACGGATAAACTTATCGATGCCAGGTAACAAATTCTATCCAATAGTTGAAATATATTTAATTTCCAATTGATTTTCTTGCACAAATTTGAAGAGCAATTTTCCGGGAGGCAAATCACCACTGAAGAATTATTTTCAGTTATTTTTCCAGTTATTAGGTCATTGTAAGTCATTATCAATCATATCGCTTAATAATGACAAGTTATATCGAATATTGATGCAATGTCAAAATACCATTTTTTTACAACAACTTTTCGAAATGGCTAAAAAACACATCCATGCTGATTAGTAAAATGCACTTAAAAAATGTATGAAATGTTCTGTAGTTTTGCATCGTGTTTTTTAAAACATTTTTTTCTCGGTGCAGTGGTAGAATTACTATTTTTCTTGTTTTTGTTTTTTTTTTTCATACAAAATAAAAAGAGAAAATTTATTTCACACAGAAAACCAGATAATGAAAAAATGTTCCATTTCTATTTCTTTTTTAACTTACAAATTTCATTGTAAATATTCTATTTTGATTTCTTTAACATCTGGCATTCATCAGTTATTTTAAGTCAATTTTAATTGTTCAATGGTGATTCGCTCCCTACAATCTTCAGTTTTAAACAAATTTATTGGATTAATATTGGATTTTCCGACTAAAATTCTTTTATTGAGCTGAATAGTTTAAATAACAAAAAAAATTTAAAATTTAAACATTTTGAGTGAAAAAAATTTTTAAATTTTCCATCGAAAGGAACGAAATGGTGCGGGCCAGGTAATACTGCTTCTTCATATGATGACTTGGGTCGACATAAGGAAGTTGATATGTGCTGCCGTGATCATGACTATTGTGACAATATTCCAGCTGGTGAAACTAAGCACAATTTAACAAATCGCGATTATTTTACTGTACTTGATTGTGATTGTGATAGTCAATTCCATAAATGCTTAAAGAAGATCAATTCAAAAGAATCGAATCGAATTGGTCGAATGTATTTTACGCTGCGTAATCATTGTTATCACGATGATAATCCAATTGTTCGTTGTGATGAATACGATACTGAATTGTTTCTGCACCGTTGCATCCACTATATTTTAGATGAATCGCAATCAAAACGCTATCAATGGTTTGATCTACCACTTTACTACGATAAAAATGAACGCGACTCTATGGACGATGAAGTTTACGATTTTTAATCGAAAATAGATTACATTCAATCGAATATGAGAATAAATGACAAAATATAAATAAAACTTACAAGGTTCATTCTGAATGTTTGGTATTTTTATTGTTTTGTTTTGTTTTTTTTACACAGAAACAATCTGTTAAATAATAATACAAGCGTAATTTGAATTGTTGAACAGATAAAAATCGATTGTTGATATCTTTGTTCTTCTGAATGTGTTGCCAATAAAATTGGTTTCTGTATGTTTGTTCAAATGACTCGAATTTTTCTGATTAAATTCTAACATTTGTATTGTTGTTGCTGTTTTTCTTCTTGTTTGAATATTACTTAATTGGATTAGGAAACAAATATTTTTTACTCAAATGTAAGCTACAAGATCATAGCTCTTTCCCTCTCTTTCCCTCTCTCTCCCACTCTCTCACTCTCTCTCTCTCCCTTTCTGTCTGTATTTCATTTTCACTTTATTTCTCTTTTTTCGGTATAAAATATATTTTTTTTTTTGTTATTATTTATAAAATACACTTTCCCTTACATTGGACATAAAATTAATTTGTGTGTGTATGCGACTTTGTATTTGTGTGTATGTATGTATGTATCTATGTTTGTGAATCACAAGCACATGAAAATATTTCAGCCGATTGTATATGTATATTAATAAATTATTGAGCCAACACATACGAAGAGTGTGTAATGTATCAAAAATTTAAATGTAAAACTAATTTCATAAATCAAGTGTATTTGACAGATAAAAATGTCTGTATAGAAGATATTCTTTAACAAATTTGATGTATTATTTGAAATGAAAGTTTTCTATTCATTTTTGTATTAAAATAAATAAACTCAGAAATGTTAGAAAGAAAATTGCGAATAAAATTTGGCCGCTAATTTGTCCGTTACTATGCTTTGGCAACTATAAAAATTGTTTCATCACACATCTCATTTTAAGACGATTTTATATAAATTACACAAAAAGCCAGGATTAATCATAATTAATTGAATTGAATTTTGGGAATACAATGAATTATTTTCAATACAGACTTCTTTGAATTAAATACAACAATAGTTGCACCTATGTTACATTCCAACTGACCGAAAATAGATCATTTGAGGAAAAAAAAAAACTAATCCAAAAGAAAAAAAAAACGTTTGCTGATCACATAGTTTCAAATGTGGATTTATGAAGAAAAATCCTTAACTATCCCTTCTTTTTCCTCATTTTTTGTTTGTTTGTTCAGTTAAATATTTATAATGCATTATTATTTATGCTATGCATACACAAAATAGCTTACTTTCAATTGGTTTAATAAATAATTTGCAAACACAAATGGACTGGCCAACGAATGATTATTTCGGCTAATAACATTCAGTTCATTTTGGGTGTTGCACTCTGTGCGTAAAGTTACAGTTTTTTTCTACCACATTTCACATTTATTGTGCGGATTCATTGGGGAGCCCAATGGACAATTGAACTCTTCAGAAAATTCTTTTAAATTCGATAATGAACCAATGACACGGAATCGTGGCGGTGAATGCGGATCCTTTTCAATTTGTAAATTTGTTGTTTCATCAGTCACCGCTGAACACCATACCTGAGCAAATGAAACAAAAAATAGTTGACGATGCGTCATATCAATACCGGGCAATGGATAAACATCCACTTCTTCTTCACTTTTCGTTTTAATGTATGCATTATAGGCAGCCTTCAATCCACCATTATCAGCTATATTTTCACCTGTAAATAAATCCATCAATAAATATAGAATTTTTTACATAAAAACTTGAACGCGACTATTATCATTAAAATATTTGTACACCACCAGCGATCGTAAAACCGCCAGCATTTCACCAAAAACCTTTTAATAAAAATCTGCCACTCACCTAATGTTTGTTTTCCGTTCAAATGTTTACCATTGATATGGTAATTGTTATATTGTTTAATGAAACAATTGGCACGTTCTTTGAATCGTTCGATGGTTTTATTGTTCCACCATTGATGTAAGTTACCATTTTTATCGTACTCACGGCCTTGATCATCAAATGCGTGTGTCAGCTATTGAAGGAGAAAAAAAGTAATTTTGACAAATGGCTATACAATTGAGAATCTATCGGAATACAAATACTTGAACTGAATGAATACTGTTGCTAAGTAAATTTCGTTTTTTCGTAAAATAAACGATAATCGTAAATTTTGATTTGAACTACTAGTGTTTTTCAGTTTATTTTATAAACAATTCATACCTCATGACCCATAACAATACCCATGCCGCCAAAATTCAAACTTTTTGGATTTGATATATCATAGAATGGAAGTTGAAGAATGCCCGCTGGAAAAACTATTTGATTTTTGGTCGGTGTATAATATGCATTGACTGTTGGTGGTGTCATTCCCCATTTAGTTTTATTTACTGGTTGATCTAATTTCTCGAGATTCTTTTTCAAATTGAAGATATTCAATTTAACATTATTATCAAAATAATTGTTTGGATCAATTTCCAGCATTTTGTAACGTTCATCAAGCAATTGCGGATCCAATATATAATCAGGAAAACCAATCATATCTGAAATTGCATCGGCTTTTTCATCGGCTAATTTTCGTGTTTCTGGATCCATCCAATTCAAATTTTTTAAATTCTCTTTGAATGCGAATCGTATACTGTTGATCATATCTTCAGCTTGTGGTTTTGCCTCACCATTAAACACTTCACGTACAAACATTGCACCAATTGCAAAACCAATTGCATTATTTGTATCGGATACACAGTAACGCCATGGTTCTTCACCTCCATCAGATCCAATTAATGCTTTGCGAAGACCTTTGTATGCATCACGGAATGGTTTTGATAAACACGCGGTAAACGAACGAATTGTTTGCCACATTAAATAATTGTTTAAAACACTGAAAATTAAATGAGTCATATTTGCTTAATTCAATGACATTAGAAACAGTAATTGAATATTTCTTTGATTCGAACAATTGTAATTTCGTCGTTTTAAAACAAATTATTTTATTAAATGAAATTAAAATTGACAAAGAAATAGAAAATAAGAATGGGAAAAGAAAAAGGAAAATGAAATAAATGTGCGCCTTTATTATCAAAAACGAAACCAATAAAATTTAAGAACGTAAGTCATTTTATAAACCTCCGCATGTTTACATTTTACATAAAATGTGATTTTCATTGCTCATTAATTTCAATAATAAAACAGAATGAATTACTAATTTGCTGGATTTTTTTGTTTTTTGAAATATCTACTCTTATTATTTGGCTTCGTTTTTTGGATGATTTTCACATTTCAAATGATGGCAGAAACTCAAAGGTGAAATTTGTGAGAAAAAACATACAATTTAACTTACATTTTACCATCATCGGTGGCGTTGTATTTTTTCAAAATGATTGTTAATTTTTCCAAATATTCTGGGGCATAGACAACAACACGTTCTTTTTGTGTGACTTTTCGTTTTACAATTCGCAATGCATCTTCAAAGTGTGACCGCCAATCGATCATTGGTGCTCTTTCTTGTAATTCTCTTAGCGTCATGGGATGATAAAGAAGTTCCTCGTCTCGACGTTCGTCTGAGAAATGTTGAAATATTTTGATTTCAAAGTCATTTCATTTTTTTTTTTTTTTAAATGTCACATACCTGGTGATGCGGTAATTTCGGCCAATTCTGTTTCAAAATCAATAACCGCTTGCATATGTCGTGTGGCTTCAGTTTCATTAGCACCCAGTAGAATGGCCACTTTGATCATATAATCTAAATAAGCTGATAGAATTTTTGCATGTGCCGTTTTGTTCAGGTAATTTTCTTTGGTCGGTAATGTTAGACCACCTTGATCAATTTGAATAATGTGCCGTGATGAATTGCGATCATCTTCACCAACTGCCCAACTAAATAAGCCTCCCATATTGTATTTATTTTGTAAATTTTTCAATGTTGTTTCGAGTGACCAATTGCTAACATTGAATTTATTGGTTGCATTACTATTGACACTCCAACCGCCAATTTTATTTATTAAATCAAGCATTGGTTCGGCGCCCAATTTTTCAATTGTTTCATTTTCATCCAAACATGATTCATAGTATAATTTGGCTTTCTTTTCAGCTTTGGATTTAAATTGTTCAATTGAACGTTCTAAAACATTTTTTATCACAAGCTGATTACGTTGCTCCAATTTACCAAATGTACCCCACATCGATTTTCCATCGGGAATTGGATTATTCTTTATCCAACGATTACATGCAAAACCATAAAAATCATCGCATGGGCTTGTTGTTTGATCAATTGAATTCAATATTTCACTTGCTGCATGAATGCATGGCTCTTTTAAACATGGCCCTGTTGATGAAAAAATACAGATTTTTTTTTATTGATCATATTCTTTAAATTTCAATTTTGCTGAACATTCAAATCAAGAAACAAATAATTTATGAAGAAAAAAACTTGGTATAGTTATGGCACTCACTAGTTCCTTGTGGAAATTGATTGTGTGTATTATCAGAGTTTGGGAATCGTGTGTATGTTTTGCCATTGTTTGACGATTTAATGCATAATAGGAAGGCGATAAATACGATAGCTAACGTACAAAGTGCAATAATTAAATACTTTTCTAATTTGGTTCGCGTTCGCCATAAGGTGATTCCCTGTGCAAATGAAAAAAACAAAAAACAAAAATAAGTGAGACAAATAGAAATAGCAAAAAAAAGTACTAAGCAATACAATATATAATCACTTCATTTGTAATCTACATTAAATTAGCACGATGTTGGCAAATGTAAGGGGATTACATATAGAATTAATAAGTCTTTGTATAAAATGCATAATGCAACAGTTGATGTCGCTGTCTCTATGTTTGAGAGAAAACGAAAAAAAAAAATATATAATCCGATTTTATCTTTATCATAAATGAAACCAAAACCGAAAAAGGGAGAGAATTGGTTAGAAAACACTCGCATATTTTGTCCCGTTGTTGGTTACTTACTTGTGATGTGTGATAGCGTATATGCATTGATGGGATGGTTGTGGTTTCATTTAAATGTATCGATCTCGAGCCAATGCTGCTCGTGTCTTCATCAGCAAAATCGGCTTGCTTATATCGGGTCATCTGTTGAAAATGGGAATAAATAAATTATATACGGCTCAAATAGATCAATTTCCATTCTAGTAAATACTCACTTTTACCGACATGCTTCAATTGCCGCACGTTTGTCCCTATCTGTCGTTGTATGCTATTCAATTCTGAATATCACGGGCTAATTCGTCCGTTAAATAGGCGTTAATTTCCCTTTGGAAATTGTTCAAATTTACTAAATGGTGTGTGCGTCCGATTTTGTGTTTTATGGTTTGTCTATAGACGCATTCAAAAACACGAATACCGCAGCAGAATAACAAAAAAAAATACTGAAAAAAAAAAAACGAAAACTTATTAGGTCATTTGATGATTGAACATTTCGAAGCCAAATTTCGATTCACTGACAACTACGTCACGTTTTCAACGGAAATGACCGTAAAAAGCTTATATACTTAAATCGAATGAATTTTCAAAGGCAAAACTGAACATAAACACTACTAAATATAAATGTGGCTTGTTTTTTTTTTTACATCGTAAATTAAACGAAAAGCGTATGTAATTTACGATATTTTAGTTCCATAAGGATTATTTCATTTCAGAAACCACATATTACGCTGTTGTTAGAGCTGTTCTTTCTTAAATTCCATAATAGCAAATAATGATAGCGAAATTGATATAAACAAAGGGCCCAATATCATATGACAATTAATTGGATTGAATACGCAAAAATGAGCACATGTTTTTAGCATTCAACAAATTGTGTTAAACATCGTCGACACAATGGCGCGTTTAATGTTTTTTCTCTTTTTGACTTGAACAGCGCTTAATGTTTTCCGACTTTATTTTTTGGCTATGATCGATGCCTTAGTGTGGTCGTATGCTTACAACTTTTTTTTATCGTTTTGAGATGTAAATTGTGACTCGGCAAGACGCCGTCATTATCTTCATTTTGCCGAACATACGGTTTCGACAACGTGAGCTTTTATTCGCACATCATTTGATATTTAAACAATCAGTAAACATATCGTTGTGTAAATAAAAGATAGAACATTCTGAATGATTTTTTTCGGGCATTGGCTAAATTTATAGGTTCAAATACGGTTTTTTGCTCTCGAATTTGGCGACGTTTTCTGTTTTCGAATGTCAGTCATTCGTGTTTTCCTTTGTTACATATATTCGATTTAATTTCCAGATGGAAAATAGGCGTTATCATAAATTAATAATACAATGCGACTTGAAGTGCTCTAGTATTTTGTATGAGCCTCTTCAGCTTAAAAACATATTACTCGATGTATTATTAGGTATTCAATAACGAATGATAATGATATTACTACTGAATAATATCGTAATCATTATAAAAATATATTTTCATTCTTATGTACTGCCGGATTGGCATTATGAATTTCACTTGAAAATTTCATATAAATAACAAAGGGCAAACAATTTTCTTTTAATTTAATTGTTAAGTGATTTACTGTGAAAAAAATGGATGAAAATTTTAATTTGAATATCAAACTAAATCGAAATCCAGATTGTGATGCTTATTCCGAATTAAGCTTTTAAGGATGAGAAAATCGTAGCGCGCTATTCCTTTATTCACACAATAATAAAAACAACTCAACGTGATTAATATGTATATACACTCACTTACACACAAACATACACACACACACACACGCACACACTCCCAGTCAGACATAATTAATTTGTCAGTCAAAGATAACAAATTAGAAAAAAATGATGCAAACAAATTTGATAGAAAGTTTGTTAGCTAGCCACCGTTTTGTTTATGTAAACTTAATTTGATACATATTTACATTGATTGGATATCCATCAAGGTATTCATATTTTTCCTTTAACTAAACAATTGAAACAAAACGCTATTGAATATCCAAAAAATCAAAAACAAGTATTACAACAGCAACAAATCTTATACAGAACATGTAAAACAAAACTAACATAAATTTTTCAACACACACCACACTTAAATTCAGAAGAGTTGACTCTTTGATTAATGAAATAGAAACAAGGACAGTTGAAAAGAAGAACACTACATGTAATCGCCATCAAAAACATGAATCCTCGATGAAAACGCACATCGTACGGAATTTTCTTCGATTGTGTGTAACTTTTTATTTTCTTTCTTCGTTTCACTTCTCTATTCGCCCCTATCTTTTTCATTGACGTTATACTTTACTCTTCTCCTCAATATTATTCCCTTCTCTTATTTGTTCTCCAATTTTCTTCGTCGTTTTCAACTTATGCGTATATATTGTATTTGATGATACGAATTTCAAGATATAGTTGGTGTTTAAGCGAGAAGCGAGTTAGCTAGCAAACTGACACACAATGAATGAGTGAGAGAAGAGCATACACGTGTGTGCGTGCGTATGTGTATACAGCAAATATATATATATAAATATATTGGTATGACGTTTTTTTTTTTTTTTTTTTTTTGGTTTGCCAATAGGCAAACGTTCTGTTTTCACTAGTACAAGCGACTGCTAGCCCCCATTAGTAACAATGCAATAAAAACGATACTCGATGGTATTGCAAAGTGAGAATCGATTTTCGTATGCACATATCCCAATTGAATATGGGCAATCTGCCACTTGAATAGTTCATTTCAATTCAATTTTCCCATTTGGTTATTACATTATTTGTTATGATAACATTAACACTCGAAAACACTATGAATGATATCCATTGAACCTCATACATTCAGTCAATCACACAAATACACGCACATAGAGGCAAACAGAGTGACGGATACAAGCGGTAGCAAAAGATATGAATAGTGCACAAAATGGGAAAATTCGCTGGATAACTTTACCGAAATTGAATGAAATGCACTAGTGCTATATTCAGTTCATGTTGTATTCCATTGCCAATATTTGTTACTTTTCTTTATCAAATGAAAACAAAGTTTCTGAAAAAATCTCAATAGTTGATCTCTGTACACACAACGAGTGTGAATATTTGATGATGATGACGATGACGATGATGATGCAAATCCGACAAACACGTTTTCATACAATTTATACCGTAAAATCTAACTCTAATGCGACGGGGATATGGATTTATTGTACTTTCATGCGGCTACTGTCTTAGAAAATCTTTCCTCTATAAGTATTTCAATTGAATTTGGGCCTATATACAACGCGGATTGAGAGATTTTTATATACTCATTTTAACCAGATATTTCATAGAGAAATGGAATGAAATCAAGTGAGAGATAGAGCAAGATGAAATGGTGCGGATAGAGATGGAGCAAATGGAAATGATAGAGAACGACATAAAGCCAGATGGAGTGAAAGAAAAAATGAAAACGCATCGAACGAAACATACAATACGAGATTTGTTGTTGTGCAAATGATAGATACGATTAGATAAAATGAAATATTAAACAGAGACAAAAGATATACATTTGTACTGGCCATTGAACATGCGCACACATGAGTAGCAAAAAAAAAATATCAACAACAACACACAATCATTTCTGTTTATAGAAAATTTTTGCTGTTACTCTTGATATTAGAATGTTTTGACCATTTGGGTGCTCCTCAGTGCTCGTCACACTCAATTCGATCTCATTACAAACGCGCGTCTTATCTCGTCGTTTATGCTAAATTTAAATTGCTCCGCATAAACATCAAAACGGATACACACGATTCACATTTTATTTCGTCTGATTTGTTCGTTGTTTTCTTTTTCACCAAATGAAGTTCATATTCACATAAATTTGCATGTGTTGAGCAAATAATTCGATTCGTGAAATTCGTTATCGTTTTCGTTGTGGTTTTGAATTTTGTTTTCAAATTCACATATTTACCAAAATGAAGAGAATTTTCAATTTAATTTATTTTACAGTACATGGATTGTAGTCCAATGTTATTGCTTATATTTACATTACATAGATTTCATTTGAATAAATCGTATCGCACAAATAATTCTTATCTCAATACAATGCCGTCATTGAATCGCATAATCACAATGGCACAAAATCTGAACTTTACTTTGTCATGTAAATAATAATTTACTTCATATCATTATTTAATTTTACAAATTCAATGATTTCAATAAAATGGCACGTACGTATGATTTTAGATAAATTGCGTTTATTTCAATCGCATCACTTCAACTATAAAAGGAATATGACACATATCCAATTCGAACGTATTTAATGAAATGTACTCACCTCTTTGAATCGCATAATGCACATGGACATAATGTATTACCGCTTATTTTTCTCAGACAATCGGAATGTTATTTTAACAATACAATCAACGCCCTCTTGAGTCGAGCGCAAACAATTTCAATGAACTTTTCAAGTTGCCTATCATTTTCAGCTGAAAGTGGAAATGTTTTTTTTTCGTTTATATTCGGTCGAAGGAAAATTCCACTTGAAAAACGATATCCAAATGAATTTAATAATTTTCTTGTTTTAAGTTAACGACAGTAGCTACAAGCTAAAACCTTATAAAATAAGAACACTGATCAGTTTAAATATCTAACTCTTCGTTAGAAAATTTCTAAAATTACTTCGAATATTTGTCCGTTTGCCTTATATTTTATTTATGAAAAATGAATATATACGAACTCTGAAAAAAAAAACTACTAAAAAGATTTCTACATTTCGACATAATTTTACATATTCACGAAATCATTCATTCATTTATTTGGATATGAATGGATCCCTTCGAACAGTAATTATTTCATCTTCGTATTGTTCGATAAAAAATATGTTGTAGGAATATTGGATAAACAGACAGACATTGACACCTTTGATAAGAAAAATAAAAATATAGAAAAACAGTTTTTTTTTTTCACATTTATTTTGAAGAAAATATTGAAACGTGCTTATTCGATGAGAAGTTTTTTATACTTGAAACCAATGATGTTGATATGATAATATTTTTACATTTATTGCTGATTAAAGTTAATGAATTTATTCTTTCTATGCAGTCGGTTGGTTTACGACACACAACACAAATATAGAACTCATTCAGTTTCGATACCATTTGAAAATCCAGTAGACTTTTCAATCATTTAAATTGGATTGAAAAACATTTTTGAGATGATATGATTGTTATTGATTTTTGAAGTATTTTCATCACATTTCAATGTGACACCATTGGATTTGTATTCGCTTCCCCAAGATGAGTGTATGGTCGTATAATCGCTTAGATTACCATTGACAGTAATAGAAATTTCGTACATTCTTTGTGGATTGATTAAAATAGCTGGAATTTTGATTTTTTGGCCAACATTAAAAATGAAATTGAGCGAATTCATCGAATAGAGAACTTTTAAATTCGATCCATTTGGTTGAATATCAATTTCGTTTACATCTAAATTGAAACTGATGAGACCATATATCTGATGTCCCGAATGATTATGAGTTTCGATACCAAGAACATAACATCCACCGAACAAGACTGGAGTATTTGTTGAAAATCGGATTGTTACTTCTTCGGGAATATTTGACCGTGATTCCGTCTCCAATTCACTTCGAAATATTATTTCTTTCGAATCATCCCATTCAAGTTCAAGTTTTTTCCTTGGACGTTGCTTTTGAAATTTATCGGGTATTTTATACATTATTTCAATTAAATCATCTCGCGTAAATAGATCTCTGTGTGGTTTTGTGTGAGCAATGAAATGGTTTATTTTCATTGGACAAAACCGTATCAAATAGAAACAATCTCCGAGTTGTGTTTTCAAATGTTTAAAATTATTTTCATCAAGTCCATTTTTTCTGCATGTACATTTTGCCCATGCCAAACATGCATCGAATAAATCATTTTCGCTGCAATTTAATTGTTCCATTGTTAAAACATGCTTTAAAACGCTTTCTTCACAATTTAAAAATGCATCTGTCTTGAGTAGATCTTTTATGAATAACTGAATGTATTTTTCGCAGAACTTCTTCAATTTATCACTTTGAATTGTGATCGCTAATTGATATCCCCAAAGCATTTCGTCCATTGTTATTTGATCAACGAGAAATTTTATGCAAATTTCAACACTTTCCATCATTCCATATTTGTCTGCCAATAAGACCACTTCTTCAATATGCTCTGATGTTAGTGTAACTTTTTGCCTATAAAAAAATTGCAAAAATTCCTGGAATGCTTCTGATGTTGTGTCTGTAATTTCAACTGTATTTCCAACTTCTTTAATAAGAACGGGTTCATTATCTTGGCGATAAAACATTGCACGAAACACTGGACTTGCAACAGCCAATATTATTTTATGCGCTGGTATTTTCTCAATGATTCCATTCGTTTGAAATTCGAAAAAAACATCAGCCAATTCGTGATTTTTATGCAGTTGTGAAATTAACACGGAAACAGAACTATTGTCAAAATCACTTGACATCTTCCTTTTATTTAAAAATAACACTTAAAAAAACTTTAGAATGACGTGTCGTGTGTAGTCTTTACTGTACTGTACGCCGCTAATTATCAATGATGGAAAAACAATTTCAACAGATTATAGCGGCAGCTGTCCTTATTTCACTACGACATTCAATCAAATGACTGCGCAGAACAAATTCCTTGTAAAGTAGCGCCAAATCCAAATTCGTTTAAATTTTAATTGTTTTTTATTTAAGCCTTTTCGACTGTGTTAGCATTTTAATTTTTTCTTCATTTTCACAAAAGAAAGAAAAACACGCAAATATTATTGAACATTAACAACAGCTTTATTAATCGATCATATTATAAATATAGGTAACATCACAAGTTGCAATTTTACTCTTTATTCACAATTCTTTATTTTATTCTTTCGCTGTTTCCTCATTTTTCCTTAATTTGTTAATTGTCTCCTAATCTTTTCATTTTTTACTAAGCCAGACATTTACTGAGCTTTTAAAAGTATAGATTCCTTTCGACATTGCCTTCATTTATGTTCTTGAATCATTCCCATTTAGCTTGAAAATATTAATTTTGAAAAAAAAATTGTCACCGCTAATAAGGTCGTTACAAAAAAGAATTATATATTTGGTTTCTCGGTTAAATGACAAGATAAAGCTAATCAATAATATAATTTCTTTTCAGTTCTTATTTTAATTTTGAAAAGAATTTTTTCGATTAATTTCAATAATTCGTTTTGAAAAAATGTCCTACTGATCATACCATTTGTTTTTGTTCTTTCAGGTAAATATTTAAAAAAAAAAAAAATCAGTAAGTGTGACAGTACAGTCATCGCTCGGAATTCTTAAGTTTCGGTAATCTTAATCGTCCAAAAAACTTAAGTAAATTTTGTCTAATATGTAACTTCTTAAAACCTTAAGATTTAACTTCTTTTCTGAGTAGGGTGCCAATGTTTATCATACGTTTTTCTGGTTTCAGTTTAAAATCTAATTGTGTGCAACTATGTAAACTATGAAATCCATACATTTTAATTCATTTATATATGAATGGAAACCACAATTTTTTATGTTCCCATAAATGGTATTGAATTGAAAGCAATGGCTCTGAAACTCTTTGCGCAATTGTATCGAGTTAAATCGAGCATTCTGCAAAGACTTTAATGCCAGCAATGGATGGTTCACCAAGTTCAAATATCGACATGATATTCGATTCAAGAGAATTCGCGGTGAGAGTTGGTCAAGCGACACTTCAACAATCTCGCCATTTATTAGAAAGTCCAAAGAATCGCGCTGTTTTAAAGGATTCCAAAATCCGTTGGTGTAGGATCACTCGGTAAAGGCATGGATGACGTCACGAATATTCGTTAATTAGTTCCACAAATCTTTTATCAAAGAAGTGAGTGCGCATTTTATACATATGAATTGTTTTGAACAATTGAATATGTATTTTCTTAAAGAGCACAAGTTCAAACGTTGTTTTACAGTTTGTTAATAATAAATCATCATTTATTATTGATAGGTTACACAATTTAACTCAGAACAGAACCTGCATCCCAATGTCTTTGACCGACTCACTTTTGAGTGCCACCTAGCGACAGAATTGTGCATTATAACATTTACACAAAACGAAAGCATCGAGTTTTATCGCGTGAACCAACTTTACTCTATTTGATGAAGCGTTTGAGCTAAATGCTTTCGTTTTTTATGTGATTTGCGAAAATGTGACAGTAGATGGCCTCATGTGTATCTAGTTAATGTATTTTCGGCATTTTACTTAGGACGTTGCTGCATCCAAAGGCTCTTTTGTTATTGAACAATTGTAGTGATTCGCTGACATATCGATTCCACTGCGAACAGGATCGCCAGTTGTAATGGTTTTGTTGTGATCGTGAGTGATATTGATGAAAAATACAGTTGATGGTTAACACTTGTTATACTTTGATTTATTGTAAAGTACAAAATAAGAGCTCAGGTTACATTGTGAGGGCATACGACAAGCGTTACGCCTTGATCTTATTATAACAATGAACATCGATTTAGCTGTTGCGCAGGCTTAAATAGCCGAAAAGTGCAAACATGGCGCAATAGTGGAATCGATATGTCAGCGAATCACTACACAATTGTAGCGCTCATTCTACCATCAAATCGCTTCGTACTGAAGATGGAAACATTCAGACGATAATATTACCACCAAATGTGACAGCAATAATTTAGCCCATGGACCAAAATCCAATAAAAATCGTCAAATTAAATATCGAAACATGTTGATTTCTAATATCATTGCACAGAATGATGTATCGGTTCAAGATGCTCTTCAAAGCCATGATTTCAAAGATACTATTTTGCTTTTGAAGTCTGCATGGGAGGTTTTGCCAACTAGCATTATTGAAAATTCATGGGCAAAGATTTTGAATTGGAATGGAGAATTTGACGAAGAGGATAACATTCCGTTATCAGAATTTATTCCACAAACCGAAAATAATGCTTACCTTGACGAAATTGAGGAAACATTACAGCTATTGTCATAACTCACACCAAATGCACTTTTGATGAAAGCGTTTGATGAAACTGATGTTGGTGAAAGTGATAGCGCAGAAGATGACATTGTTATTGTAAATTCGATTTCTGTTTCTTACACTGATGCAATCAATTCAACAAATATGCTAATCGAATGAAGAAAACAGATTTAACTGCACATGTCGAATATTCTTCCACTGCGATTGGATATTATGAAGAAACAAATATGGTAACCACTAAAACAAACCAAACTCACAAATTTTTTTAGTCAATCAAATCAATAATTTTAAGTTTTTCGTACTTAAATAAACTTACATTCAAAATATTAAATGAAGTAAAAATGTATACATTTCAATATTTCTAGAATTTTTTCGCACAAAATCAATTAAATTGACTGTGAAGCTTCGAAATTATAATTTATAAATGATAACAACATCATAAGGTATTCATATATATGGGCATTTTTCATTATAAAAAAAACTATTTTTTAAACCGTCCAGAAATCTAAGAATTCAAAAATATTAAGTTGCTCAAAGACAAACTACTTAAGAATTCCGAGTGTTCGCTGTAGTGATTATTACCCTGCTATAATCGCTCAATTTTTGTCGTTCTGGTCCTTTCCGCAGTTACAAATATATCACTTTGGTTCATGTATGTAACAGGAGACCCCGAATCACCCTATAAAAAAGATACAATTTGGAATTATTCACTAGAATATCTATGAATGAATCTAAAATATTTATCTAGAATATCTATCTAGAACTTATATAATACACCATTAGTTGACCGCCCGCATAATATTTTTGGACCTTCATCACAATGTTTTGTTTGAATAAATAGTTCTTGTAGTTCATCTGCGTAATTGGTTTTTTCTGCATTTATGAAGCCCCATCCAGCTTCATATAGTTGATGACCAAAACCATTAAACTACTTAGAAAGAGGAATGGCCCTGGCTATTGATTAGATGAATCTATATTTCTTGTTAATTTCAATATCGCGATAACAGATCAGTAGTTGATTTTATAATATTCTTCGTGGCTTCTTATTTCTTTTACGCAATAGCGTTGAAAGTTCATAATTTCACTTTGTTTATATAGGCCGACAGCTACTGATACTCGATATGCAATATCACCATAAAGATAAACACAATGTGCGGCCGTGACGACGAAGTCTGTTGTCACGATCACACCCCCGCAAATGTGTTGATGATTTATGACGTTTGAATAATGAATCTCTAAACCAAAATCAAAAAAAAAAAAAAAATGAAATGGACTGATGAAGTCTGTAAAATCATCACATTTGACAAGAAAATTTCTATTAACTTGAACTGACACTTGATATGAAATCGGGCCTTCCGTTGCCTCCCGTTGCCTTTCCGTTTAGTACGCATGAATCTAAAATTAACCAAAATAATTAAGAAATTTTTTATAAAAATTCCGAAAAAAACTACCTGATATCACTTTGTAAAACAGTATACAAAACAGAATAATTGAATGTATCTTTTCAAAAAAAGCAGAATCCGCAAAACAACATACACTTCAGACGAACTTTGGACAGTGATACTTTGTGTCATTATATTCATAAATTGTTATTTTTTAAAATATTGTTTATGCTGAAATGATAGTAATACACAACAATAATACGAAATAATAAATCTATTGAGTAGATCGAGTAGAGAGTATGCTCATTCGACTTTATAGCAAAAAATGAGAGTAAGTAATTGTAACACTAAAAATGGTTAAAAGAGAGTACGGATTTTACGATTTTGCATTGTATTTAGTATTTAAGTGAACATGCTCTCCTCTTTAGTATAGCCGAATTGATATTTTCCATACTCTCCTCTTTCAAAATTATTTTGAATTTTTTTACGTACTCTCCTCTCGATTTACTCAATAGAAATGTTGTTGATTGAACATTATTTATTGTTTGTGGGTTATATTTTTCAACATGAAAATGCAGACCATACAAAAAGCTTAATTTCTGTTTCTGTTTCAATGTCAAGTTTTATTAAACATTCTATTACACATTTGGGCTTTGATAAATTCCACCTAGAGCTGCTCATGAACCGAACATGAACCGTTCTTGTTCGAGAATGGTTTCACTTTTATGTTCATGTTCGTTCGGGTTCGGTTCGAGTTGTTCGAAAGAGAAAAACGGGTGTTCATGTTCGTTCGAGTTCAAGTTCAGTTTGTTCAAGATGTTCAAGTTCGGTTCATGTTCGTTCGAATATTTTTCGATTAACTGAACCAAATTGAACTGTTCATTGAACAGTGTTCAATACAACAATTAGGTAAGCAACAATATTTCGAATATGTTTTGTTTATATCGAAAACATTTGTTTATATAAATTCCTATTATTCAAATACAACCGAACTATTGTTCAGTTGTTTTTCTCAGAAAATGAAGCAGTGCCGAAGTCGTTTCAGCAAAGAAATGCATTGTCTCTTACGCCATCTCTAGTCGAGTACGGTGTGAATTGAAATTAATTTCAAACAAAATTGAGAAAGTGGACTTCTATGCCGTGGGCAAGTACCTCAATGATAGATTAATGGTCTACGGCATAAGTTGGAAGTGATCTCTATCATTTATACACTGAATGGCACATACACCATTACGGAATGCAAACGACAAATCGTATCTTTTTGCCGTTTCCGTTGATATAGACAATGTACATTGATACATGAAATTCATACGTTGATAAATCGTATAGATGGCGTCAAGTGTGTAGAATTTGAACGAACAGGAGCAGATCGCATTTATGAACCAGTTGAATTAATTGAACAACGTTCGGAAACATTTTGTGTATTCAAAGACGCAAGTGATGTTCATTGGTAAAGTTCGGAAATCAATAAAATGTGTGTTGAATGGGAGTGTACTTGAGCAGGTGTCTCAATTCAAATATCTTGGCAGTATCTTCTCTGAAGATGGTAAACTTGATAAGGAATTTGAGCATCGTAGAGTGAATGGTAATAAAGTTGTTGCACAGCTTAGATCGCATGTATTTAATAAGAGTGAGTTGAGTAAGGAGACAAAGTTGATGATTCATGGGTCAATCTTTAGACCAACTATCACGTACGGTAGCGAGAGCTGGGTCGATTCGAACAATTTAATTCATGATTTAGATGTAGCTGATATGAAAGTGTTGCGTATGGTTTCGGGTGTGTCGCGTAGGGATCAATGGGAGAACAGAATTCGGAATGAGAGAATACGTGAGGAGTTGAATGTGGATTCGATTGATGAGGTAGCAAGAAGGTCAAGATTGAGATGGTTCGGATATGTACAGCGTATGAATGAGTATCGTCTGCCAAAAATGATTTTAAATGCTGAAGTGAATGCGCCGAGAGGAAGGGGTAGGCCACGAAGACGATATATAGATTCCGTGAAGAATGATTTGAATGAGAGAGGATATGACTGGAATAGGGAAACTCAAGACCTGGCTCTCAACAGAGTATGTTGGAGAAGAATTGTGAAGGGGCTACCCTTACAAACAGACCAGACGCTGCAAGGCATTAATGGTCTATAAATGATTGTTGTTGTTGTTTGTTATGTTCGTTCGAGTTCGGTTCATGTTCTTTCATGTTCGGTTAAAATTCGAACGAACTCGAACGAACATGAACAGTTCGGTTCAGTGGACAGCTCTAATTCCACCAAACAAGATTTCGCTGAATTTTCGATCATGAATTACATTCATTTTCATCTTCATATGGCATTTTTAAGACTCATGTATTCAAATTTTCAATGAAACCTGATGTCAAGTTAATTTACATAAAACAACTATCAATACGTTATTGGTTGACAGTCAAATTGAAAGTATAGTTTACCATATTTGAAGTGTGCTAATTGGTTCTAAACTTCTTCACCGTCTTGCTTATAAAATAAGCTCCGAACAGTTTGCCCTTTATCGAACACATTTACCTGAAAAGGAATGCATTCAATATTAAATTAGAAAACATCAAACTCAAACAACACGTATCCATTGTCCCTTGAAATATACTGCATTTATCATAACGAGCATTGTCTCTTTGATTGTAAAGAATCTTTGATATTGTTCTTGGTCGTTTTTGCAATGAATTGATTAATGTGTTTAATGTGTTTCTTGAGGTCATCAGCGAAATTGAGTTGTTCAATGCTATCCTTCAATAGAGTTTTTATTGAATCACTGTTGCAATTTAAAATTAATTATCAATTGTTAGTTAAATTCAACAAAACACAATGATTTTCTAGTTTACCGAACTCGTACACCAGTGCGGACGTATAATTTTTCAACCGAAGTAAATTAGATGGATTGATTTTGAAATCGATTGAAATGTTATTGTTTTTCAATTTATATGCATATTCAGCATCTGCCTTACTGGTTTCAGTCGACAATAATAGTTGCTTGAGTTCTATATCTGTTTCATCATCAGCACCAAAATAAGCCATCAAATCTTTTATGTGCTTGCAATTTCATTTTGCTTTCTCAATTGTACCTGCGGTAAGTGTCTTGCCTAGTTGTCCTGCAATATGCATAAAATATGTTTTTATCATTAAAAATGGTACATTTTGAATATAATTCTACCAAAATTCAAACTATTTTCCAATTTTCTTCTTTTTGCATTGTACTTGTCAAAACATTGTACTGGCAATTAGGAGTTTGCCTGCACCGGTTATAAACCGAAGCATGCCAGAGGACATAATCAAGAGAAAACTGCAAAAAATTTTCAAGAAATTTTTTTTTAATAATATAGAAAGAATTAGAAAAACAATTGAATTGGTTGGAATATGTTATATTTCTTTTATTTAATAAAATAACTTTACATATGTTGAATGTATACAACAGTTTATTTACCACCAGCAGCCTTTTTTGTGGGTATGTGGGTATGTATTTTATGGCTCATATTTTATGTACGTCAAAGACATCGTTTCAGTGTATAGTTTGTTTTGAATAACATTTGCTACGCTCATACGCTAGAGCGGCATCAATGACAGCGAATCTTTTCATTTTCGCTTTCCTTCGTTCTTCTTTTTTTTCTCATTCTCTCTCGGTTCTCTCATATATATGCGTAGCAGCAAAATTTTCTCGAATATAAAGAATATTATTTGAAAATGCTCATACAGAAAGTATTTGTACCGATTTTTTTTAACAACAAACAACATAAAATCTCTTTTGGAAATTATGAATAAGAAAAACATATGTATTTTTTTTATTCAATAAAAGATTTTATTTCAAAAAAAAATTACATACATAGAATGAATTTGCGCATGTTTATATTTTAAAAAGTTTGGTAGTTTTTTTCACTTCAAGTGCAAAAATGAATATTAGTCAAAAGCATACAAATGGACTTCTTGAATTTCATAATGTGATGATGCTTACCATGTATTTCATATGGATAACAGTTGTGTGCGGAAACGTTGATGCCGTTGATGTCATCCTCACAGAGCTGTTGCCTACAAGAAATACATGGTAAGCCGAGCTGTTGATGCTTCTGTCACCACATAAGAAGTTTCTTTTTTTTTACTCGTAAAGTAAAATGAATATTAATCAAAACAGAACTGAAAACGACATCAAAGGTAAACTTCATATGATTGCATTGAAAGCAGTTATATATGCATATGCTTCATAGTCCAGTAGTTAGCGTGTAGGCTTTAAAAGCACCAACATCTGGGTTCGATTCTCACAACGAAGAAAATCTTTTATTCAAAATGTATGAGAATTCAAGTTAAAACATATTTAATATATTAGTACTACTAGAGATAGAGAGAGAGAACGAGAGAGACAGAGCGAGAGAGAGAACCATTCGGAGCTCCATAAAACTTGGGATGTGAGATATGAAATTAATTGTGATTTTTTAGCTTAATCTAAATCATCGTCATCATCGTCAGAAATTGCGTACTTCTTTTGTGTGCGTTTTCTACGTGTTGGCGCTTGTTTTCGTGCTGCATTGCTGCTATTTGTATTGTTCGATGAACTGGATGATGTGCCAGGCTTTGATTTGGATCGTGATGGATTCGATCCGTCGTCAGATTCGTCGTCTTCATTTTCATCCGATTCACCGGCCGCACCTCCATTGTCACCGGTTCTACTACTAATTGAATGAAATGAAACAAAAATATGTCGATCAAACAATTGTATTGGCAATTTTAAAATGTATAAAACCATTTGTTTACCTTTCTTCAGCTGCAGCCAATGAAGCGAATAAATTTTGTTTTGCATTGAAAAATACCGATTGCAATTGAATGCTGTCCTCGTAAATGAGTGATGTTTCCTCATTGTATATTTGTGCATTTTGGCACAGTTGCACAAAATCTTTTTCCAATTCCGTAAAATCATAATATTTACCATCTTCAATACGTTGCAATATTTTCTTAATGTCTACTGGTTTCTTAATAATTTCGTAGTAATCAGGTAATTTTTGGCGCGATGGCAGTTTCATAAATGGATCGCTCAATACACGGCCCGTATCATCAGCATATCGAATTACTTCACGCATCACCTTATTCATTTGCTTTTTTATCTTGGGATCTACTTGCAATTTTCGACGTTTCAATGGTAAGTCACCATCGGAATCATCAGATTCACCACGTCGGCTCTTTCGCTTTTTATTCTTCTTTCGTGTATTGCGATCATCTTCGCCTAGTAACGAAAATTGAAGGAAAATTAGTATTTATCATTTTTCAAAATTGCGCATTTCTCAGTAAAATTGAAAGACTTACCATTTGAATCTTCAAAATCGTTTTCACCGTCAATGGCTTTTAACCATTCTTTTTCGGTTAAACTGTCGGTATAATCAACTTCTTTGCGTTGACGAGAACCTCGTCCTAAAATGCTATCTTCTTCATAATTCCATCGATCAACTTCATCGTCTTCTTTAACCAACCAATCGGGTAATTCATCTTCATTAATTAAACGTGTACGATTTCCATCATGCTCTTTGCGCTCAATATCCATTTTCTTAAATAATTCCAATTCATCTTCAGAACGTGAGATCATTAAATTGATCATTTCATCATCGGGCACTTCATTTTCTTCTTCTTCATCACCTTCGTCTTGATGCAAAATACTTTGCAAGAATTGTTGACGTTCGCTACCGGTTGATTTTTGATCGAACATACCAGCTTGAATAACTTTTTCATCCATATTTAATTTATAACGAGCTGCGGCCAAAATACGCTCTTCCACCGAATTGACAGTCATTAAACGTAGTACACGCACTTCATTCCGTTGACCAATACGATGGGCACGATCTTGAGCCTGTAAATCTTGATGCGGATTCCAATCTGAATCAAATATGATGACGGTGTCAGCTGCTTGCAAATTCAAACCCAAACCACCGGCACGTGTTGATAACAAGAATAAGAAGTAGTCTGATTCTTTGGCATTGAACTTTTTCAATAAATCACCACGATCTTCGGATTTCGTTGTACCATCCAAACGTAAGTAACTAAGTAAAAGAGAAAGAGAAATTAAGTATTAAATGTAAATAGTAAATTGATTAATTCAAATGAGCTTTATAGTTTACATAGTCAAATTGTTTATAAATAATAATTAGAAAATGTACTTACGAAAATCCTCTCCAGCCCAAATAGTCTTCAATAATAGTCATACACTGTGTCATTTGACAGAAGAGCAATACACGATGATCGGTTGCTTTTAGTTTAGGTAAAACCCGATCAAGTAATTCAAATTTACCGGATACACGATACAAATCTGGTCCACTGACTACACCATGACCGCCAATATGATCACAATATTTCTCTTCGATGTGTTGAAACATAAATGGATGATTACATAATTTACGTAATTGAACAATTGTGTTCATAAGTGCTTTAGCACCACCCTTCCCCTTGCTACCCTTCTCAGAGCCATCAGTAAGTAAAACACCTTTGCTTTGCATATGACGATAAAGAACTTTTTGCAGTGATGACATTTCACATTTGATAATGTATTCAACTTTATCTGGTAGTTGAGATTCAACTTCTTTTTTAAGACGACGCAATAAGAATGGTCGCAAAACTTTATGCAAACGTCGAATAATCAAAATGGTTTCTTCTTCATTTAATTCGACTTTTTCACCAGTTGTAGCAAATGGTGCATTAAACCATTGTTCAAATGTGGAACAACTTTTGAAAATTGATGGCAATAAGAAATTCAATAATGCCCACAATTCAGGCAATTTATTTTGCAATGGTGTACCAGTAAGCAATAGACGAAACGGTGCATTATAATGTGTATTCAAAACTTGTGTCAATTTACAATGATGGTTTTTCATACGATGACCTTCATCAATGATCATATATTTCCATGATAATTTGGCAAGCACCGATTTATCTTTGATAACATATTCATATGTAGTTAGCAATACATTGAATTTTGTGGCACGCATTTGATTTTGAATATGACGACGACCGGCTGGTGATCCTTTGTATGATACAACAACAACTGATGGTGCCCATTTTTCAAATTCTAATACCCAATTGGATAATGTTGACAATGGTACAATTACCAAAAATGGCCCATTAACTTTTTTCTCTTCCATTAAATATGTGACCAATGCAATGGTTTGGATTGTTTTACCTAAACCCATTTCATCGGCTAAAATTCCATTCAAATTATTATTGTAAAGTGATACAAGCCACTCCAAACCTTTTAATTGATACTCTTTAAGTGAACCATTAACCAAGATTTTGGCCTGTTTTGTAACTTTTTCATGAACAGTGTGAGCAATGCTATAGTATGTTTGCTCTTCCGTTTTATATTCATCATCTTCGACTTTAGCTTTTTTGATAAGCTCTTGCGATTTTTCTTCATTCAATTGTGCTGAGCTCATATCAGCTTCCTCTTTCTTGATCTCATCTTCATTGTCCGAATCTTCTGTATCGGTATCAATCCATTCAAAACCAGGATGAGCTTCCAACCTAACATAATGAAAAAACAAAAAACAAAAAACAAAAACAAAATAAAGTTATATAATGTGAATATTCTGTAAATATTTGTATATATAATGAATATTATAAATATTATGAATATGTCTGATTGGTATAAATATGCAGCGAATGTTACTAAATATTGTTTAAATTTGAGATAGGTAGTTGAGATCATAATGTATCCTGTGCATGCAAGAGAAACTAATCTTTACCAAAGAGTTCTTTGGTGTCCGTAACCACTACCTAGACGATAAAAACACATGAAAATTAATAAACGTAAGTTTTGTAAGGTCGTACTATTGGTTCTCAAGTCATAATCTAAATCATTATCAACATAATCACATATTCAGCGTAAAGAGCAAAGTCTATTAATTGAACAGCTTAGAGGAAAAACGTTATGTAGAAAAGTTGCGGGGAAAAATGTTGTTATTCAATGTATTTGTTGTTGTTTTTTGTAAACTAAATACACTGAATAATAACATTTTTCCGCGCAACTTTTCTACAAAACGTTTTTTCTCTAAGCTGTTCAATTCATATTTCCGATGTTGGTAAATGTTTTTTTTAAGTCTTATGCAGCTCCAAAAATAACAAATTTGATGACAATTTTGCGGGCAACGGCAGCAGAGAAAAAACGCGAAGAGAATGAGATAAATGTCCGTGTGATTTGCACAATTTTCTTCAGAAATTAAGTATTGTAAATGTTAAACCTAATCAAAAAAGACTCACCAATACTAACAATATGGTGTCCCTTATCTTCTCTCCTTTCATAATATGCCTTGTTGAATGCTGACTTGATTTCAACTACCAAATCTCAATTTTGAGCAATATTCATTTTGTCATCGCGACAATATTTTCATTTTTAATTTATCCAAATTTCTCTGTCACTATTGCTAACTTATTGGCAAAAATGAATCGTCTATTCAATAGACATTTCAAGTATTTATAAATATGATATGGTGAATATTTTTGAATCTAACAAATATCGCGTTGATGTTTCAAATATCTACTAAATATGAATAAAGAAAAGCTTCTAACCATCGTTGTAAGTCACGCAATAATGGCCCCTCATCGCCTGAATATCGTTGTCCAGTTGTTGGATTTACAACGGTTACATGCAAATCATCAGCTGAAATTTCATCAATTTCGGAAAAGTTACCACTTTGTAGCATGTCCTTTTTATACTTTCTTTTTCGTCGAATATCCTCTTCTTTTTTCTTTTGTTGATCATCTTTGTGTTGCTTAACCATTTGGGTTAAATTACTAATGTATTCATCGGTTTGTGATAGCAAGAATGCCAAACGTTTATCTTTCTTTTGATCAATCAATTTACGATAACCTTCTTCATCTTCGGCCATCAAACGACGCATACGCTCTTTCTCAATACGTTCTTGTTCTTTCTTTTGTTCGCGTTCAGCATTTGCATGATAGTTCATGACCGCCTTATTAACACGTACCAAACGTGCCTGATTATTGCGATGATACTCTTTGAAATCTTTGTAGTGTTGTAAAACGGCGGCCAAAAATTCTTGATGCTTTTGACGTCGTTTGCGTTCAGCTTCAAGTTTTTGTTGTTTTTCCAATTTCTCAGTGGCACGCGCTTCACGCAAACCCTGCCGCTTCGTTCGCTTATATGATTTTGTATTGATAGCTGTTTCAAGTGTTGTATCACGTCGGCCACACTGTACAATTTCACTACGCAATTGACGTTGAAAATTCAATACACGCAATGCACGCAGTTCAATTTGAGCTTTAATTCGTAAATCTTCTGGCATATTTGCTGGCAAATTATTTAACTCTTCCATTCGTAATGCAATTCGTGATGCCATACGATTTTCACGCTCTTGTAAAATTGTGATTGGATCAATACCAGCCGGTTTAGCAACAGTTGTAAATCGCTGTTTTACACATATTGGTGCTGGTGGTGGCTTCTCAGAACGATCATTTCTTGCATCCGTTCGTGGTTCATTTGCATTTCGTTCACCAGCGGTTGCAGCTACAAAAATCCGATCGAAAATTATTTTAAATGAATAAACAGTAATCAATAAGAGAATGTGAATGAAACGTATGAAATTAAATTACCTGGCGGCTGTTGATGTAGTGGCATCGAAGATGGTTGTTGATTTTGCATTGGGCCAGATGGTGGCTGCTGATATGGGCTCGCTGGTGGTGTTGGACATTGTGGGGGTGATCTTCGTGTATTTCCAGCATTTGCATTAGTATTATCAAAACCTGGTGCTCCGCTCAATACCGATTGAATCGATTTATTTAACGGTTGATTTCGTGCCAATAAACGATATGCCATTATCTGTACACGAAGCAATGTCATCTGATTTTGATTGAAATGTTGTTGCTTTGATGTGGCACGTAGTGCAAGTAATTGAGAATATCTGATATAAAAATGAGAAAATGATTTCAATTTATTAAGGAATATTTTATCAAGTGTTTCCTCTTTCTTCATCAAAAAATGAAAAAAAAAAACGCTTAGTTCAAACCTTGGATCCTCTTGCAGGCCTTTTTCCTCCATTGAATCAATTGCCCGTTGTAATGCGTTGAGATTTTCTTGTCCGGGCAAAACGCCACTATTAGCGGCCGGTCCGAGTGGTGGTCCCTGAATAATAAATGAAACAAAAATTAAAATTCCATTTTACTTTTGATTTTACTAAATGTTTATCCATATTTTTCTCTTTCCGGCTTTTTTCTATTCTCTCTCACTTTTTTACTTTTAGTTATCCCTCATTCATTTCCTTTTTCCTTTATGATTCATTTCCCTTTTTTTCTTTGATAATGTTTTGCAGTGATGATAAAGGAATAAAATTTAATTAAAAAAACAAAAACCGTCCATTTTTTGTAGTTGGGCAGATATAGATAATTGATAATGATTGTTTACATCATACAGTGTTCTTATCTTCTGTTAAAATTTATCAATTACGTAATCAATCACAATTATCATATTATAAGATTTACTATATAGAGAGATGTGGTGTGTTAAAATTTTATGCATTTGAATATTTTTGATATTAAATTTAACGCAAGCCTGTGAAATTTAATGTAAAAATAAAATTCATTTGATTTTTATCAAGGACATTTTTATGCCGTGCATTCTTTCAGTGAATAAAGTACATTGATCTGTAAAACCTGAATATATTTGACAAAATATATTTCTCTTGAAAATTTTATCAAAATCTGCAAAAATGATATATTATCTATATGTGTATGTTGTAATTTATTTGAGTTTTAATTGCATGTATAAAAAAAATAATCCCCATAATACATGCATTCTATGTATATGACATTTATCGCTGTATATCAGATGAAGATAACCTCATTTGTGTGAACGACGTGATAGAAAAACCGCTTTTATTTATTGAAATGTCAAAAAAATCTAAGTAATCACTTGAACAAACCTTTATTCGACATACTGCGCTTGTCTATGTATTACGGAAAGACATTGTGTATGTATTGAAACTTCAGAGTGTTATTGATTTGATAGCGTTTTTTTGATTTTCAATTAGACAGAGGAGGAAAGTGATCGGGAGTAGTTCAGTGAGCAAAATGTCTTCGGTGGTGTTTTCTGAGGCAGAAAATCGGTGTATTAATGAGTGTTTTGAATTTATCAAAACGTTAGTGAAGGATGCCGGTGAACTGGTGAGAGAAGGATATTCAAAATCGAATGAAGATTTGGGAATTGTTGAAAAGGTTGCCAAATGGGATATGGTCACTGATTATGATAAAAAAACAGAAGCCTTTTTGATCGAAGCAATCAAAGCCAAGTATCCCGATCATAAGTATGTATTAAAGCAAACAGCATCTATTCGATTTTTCACTCACATACACATTTGTGTGTGTGTGTGTGTGTGTGTGTCTTATATATCTCACAATTAGTTCGATTTACAATTTTAAATTTTAATTCCTCATTTTCCTATTCAGATTTATTGCAGAGGAGTCTGAAGCGACAAATAGTGCCTTAAACGATGATCCAACATGGATTATCGATCCAATCGATGGAACCAACAATTTTATTCAACATATACCATTCATTGCCATTTCTGTGGCATTTGTATGGAAAAAACAGATTTGCATTGGAGTTGTTTACAATCCAATTTTGAGTGATTTTTATTCAGCGCGTTTTGGAAATGGTGCCTATTTAAATGGCAAACAAATCCATTGCAGTAAAGTGAAGAAACTTGAAGATGCCACACTTGGGCATGAAGTTTCATTTATTCGTATACCAAAACATCGTGAACAAAACAGCAAACAAGTTTTGGCCTTCGCATCAGCAGCCAAAGGGTATTTTTCATATTTTTCAACGACTTTTTGAATCCTTTCTACGAAAAAAATCCAAATGAATTTATTATATTTTTTTTTCTTACAGAATTCGATCGTTCGGTTCATGTTGTATTTCACTAACATTTGTCGCTCGAGGCACATTGGACGGTTATCAAATCAGTGAATTATATGCATGGGATATTGCTGCAGCTGTTCTTATTATACGTGAAGCGGGTGGTTACTGTTGCAAGCCCGACGGTTCACCGATTGACCTTAATGATCCAAAATTAATTTGTGGCGCAACAAAAGAATTATGTGATGCATTGGTTCAATTAAATAAAGATACACTTGGAATTTGATTCAAATTTTGTGTTTTCTTTTAGTTTAGTTTTCTTTTCTTAACTTTTATCCATTCCATTCTGAACCAAGCCTGAGAACTGAGTGTGTCCACCTAATGAAAATGAATTGAAAATTGTTACTTACATTTGGCGGTAATTGATAACCCATTGGAGGCATTGGTTGCATTTGCATTCCAGCATGTGGAGGAACTGAAACATTTCAATTGATTAGACGAATGTCTTTTAAAAAATTTCTTGAAATCGTCCAAAATGGAATTGCCAATTGATTGAATAAGTTATTTAATAAATGAAATCCAAAGAGATATTGATGGAGATGAAATTTACCATGCGGGCCCATCGGAGGATGGTGTTGCATATGATTTGGCGCCGAACCTAAATGTGATGGTCCATTCTGTTGCATATGATGTGGTGGCGCATTCATTGGCATTTGTTGCATTATGTGACCTTGTTGAGCTGGAACTGAAAATTGCAAAGCGAAAAATAAAATCATGTAAATTAGTTCATAATTTAGTTCATAAATTACATTCACAAGGAAAAATAAATTTTTAGACATACCGTGCGGTCGTGGTGGTTGCTGTTGTACGTAAAAATGCATAAAAAGCAAAACAATTAGAAAAACTTATAATTCAAATAAATACTTGAATGAAAAAATTGAATAAAATCTAAATTATTTCGAACGATTACGTACCTGCTGCTGTTGAGATGGCGCCTGCTGTGCTGGCGGAGTAGGATTTGGAGGGTATGGACTATGTGGTGACTGTGATGGAGCTGGACTTTGTGCCGGTGGCCCCATTTTTGCTGATTTTCCAACAATTTTTGCTGCCTTTTTTGAATTCTACAAATACAAGCAAATTGACAAAATTTAGCAAAATGCATCATTCACATTTATAAATCACGAATATCACGACTCTGTTTTAAGTAGTGGCATTTGAATGGCCGAATGACATGTCGAGATTGGCATATGTAGGCAAGGCAAACTAGCTGCCAATCCAACAAAAGCAAAATGTTATACGCGTGAGAGTGAGGAGAAAATTTTTTCACTAAAAACTTCATGCACAAAAAATTCCCGAAATGAATTTACCATAAACCAATTAAATTACAATCAAATGCTCTTTATCTACTAATTATTTTCAACACGATTACAAAATGGCTGTAAATTTGTTGTTTTTTTTCTTTTCTTTTAGAGAACGTTAAATCGTTTGCTTGTTGTTTTCTCCCTTTTTTTTTTTACTTTACATGTATGCACACAGACTTGATATGAAGCTAAATACAATTCTAATGTATATGTTCACCATTTTACGAAATCCATTTGTAGACAAAAAAACTCACACAATTGTCGCACAATTTTCTCGATTTGCTGTCTTTGGAAATTCGCGTAAAAAATTTGCTTTGTGAAAAATATTCTTTTTTCGTTTTATAAAAATTCACAACAACACAATGATGCCATTACCGAGTCGACGAATGTCGCTTTTTTTTTGCGGCTTCAAGCGCTCTCTACATCTTTTAAATATGGCGACGCAAAATATTAAGTCTTGTCTACACTTATGCGACGCGTCCCATTGAATTCGAAGAATTTTATCAATTTTCAATGAAAGTTTATATATTTTGTTCAATGAAAATTTGGCACGAATGTTTGAAAAAAAAATGTCCTATTTATCAATTGAATTTCCATAGAAAAATGTTTCGATACCAAACTATTCGTACAACATCATATAGTACTCAAATTCGGTCCAATCCACATTTTCGAAAATGTGTATGAAATGTCAAAGTGTCTGTCTCGTTCATTATGCAACCAAAAATATAACACTAAGTTAGCCAAAAAGAGGGTTATATATTTTTTGGCATTTTAGACGATTCAATAAAGAGAAAAAGTCAATAATTCTGCTTTTATTTTGAATTGTTTTTTAAATAAATTATCCGTAAGTGTTTTTCGTGAATTTGTGCAAAAACATATTTTCAATATTTACTTGACAAATGAACTAAAATGTCACAAAAAATTGAATTCGATTGCTCACATTTGAATGTATTGAATGAGCTGTATAGAAAAAAAATGAAGAAATTTTGTGAATCAAAAATCAGTTGATTAGGCAATCGAAAATTAATTTGTTTTTTTTTTTTTATTATTCCAGGTAATGGCACGTTTGGTACAAGGTTTGCGTTGTGTTGTCAATCACAGTTTTATGGTTGCTCGAGTGGCCGGACCACGCAACATTTTTCAACATAGATGTATGCATGGATTATCATCGGCTGGATTAATCTCCCCATCGCTAGTTAAATCCGTTCAGGTAATTTGAATTCAAAATTTTTCTGAAGATCTATCTTCGAAATGATATAAGAGCAACCATTTTGTTGATAATTTTATCAATGATAAATTGATTTCTCTATTTCAATGCATGATGAAATTAAATTTTTCATCAAGATATTGTTGTGATTTGATTCGATTAGATTCCAATATTTAAACAGATCCAATATGTTTTTTTTTAAATTTAAGTAACAATTTAACCTTATTCACTACAATTGAAAAAAAAAATCATATTCTTCATTTTCCACATGATCAGGTAATGAAAATGTTATCAACAAATTACACTACAAAAAAACCATTGACCAAACCTGAAATTGAAAAAAGAGTTCTAGATGTGGTCAAATGCTATGACAAAATTGATGCCGAAAAGGTATAAAACATTTTTTTTTAATTTGTTTCTGTTGTTTTGCTCTCTTTTTTCTCGGTCATGCGAAATCGAATAGAAAATCCGTTGTTGGCAATCAAATCCGACGTCGATGAATACGAATGTGATCACTACTAGACAATATTCAGCGAAAGCACCGCTCACATTAAAATTAATTCAAGAACGCGTCATGTTAAACCTCAATTTGTACGATAAAATCGACCCAACAAAGGTATATTTCCATTTTGCATTAATTTCGGATCATTTACATTATCATTGGTTTAGAAACGTGTTTATGTTTAAAATCGATAAAAATAAACGGAACATAGAAGGAATTCATTTCATTTGAGTACTTTAGAATGTTTTTTTTCTATCGATGTACCGGCTATAATCAATGTCATTCGATCAAAACTAAAATTGATTTCATATCAATGGAAAATTGCCAGCGGCGAATTTTCTTATTCTATTTCAACAATTGGTTTTATATTCACAATTTAATTTAATTGAATTTGAATCAATTCCATTCAGTCATTCAAAATTCATATTATTCAGAAGAGATTATTTTAATCAGATAAATTGTCTTTGAAAAAAAGTTCTGTTTGTCAGTTTTTCTGTAAAAGTGTCAAAGATCGCCAAAGTCTGACTAAGTTACATAATAGTGAATATAATTCGAAATAATAATGTTGAAAAAAATTTGTTCTTTCAAAAAGTAACCCTCCTCATATTGATGATTCAACATTTATTATGAATTATGAATATTGAATCATCGGTTGTGAGAGAGATACTGATTTACTGCAAACCAAATTAAAAATGAACGTTGTTGTTGACATATTTTCTGAATTTAGCTTACGCCAGAATCACATTTCTTAAACGACTTGGGTTTGGATTCTCTGGACCACGTCGAAGTAATTATGGCCATGGAAGATGAATTTGGTAAGTGATCTCAAGTTTTAAAAATGAAATGTTTCATTGGAATGAATACTATTCAAATATTGTTTTCTTATGTCAACGCTTTGATTGTATATTTTTGTTCTGTTTAGGTTTTGAAATTCCCGATTCAGATGCAGAACGATTGTTCCGGCCATGTGACATTGTTCAGTATATCGCCGACAAAGAGGACATTTACGAATAAAAAAAACTCGTAGACAAAAATGTCAAAACGCAAAACCACGATTTTACTGCGTAAACTCTCTCATACACAACAACAAAAACAACAAACAATTACAAAAAGAAACGAATGGAAGTTTTTTTTCTGCAATTCGTATGCAAGCTAAATAATTGTTTTCCGAAAAGAAAATTGATAAAATCGAAAAAAGGTATCTGTAGGAACAAAAAAAAAACACTTAATAATAAAGAAAATGTACAAAAAAACCAAATCATTTCTCATTGCATTGTGCACATTTAATTTTGAATAATTTCAAACGTTTTCGTTCTCTAGTTGCAATTATGCAATTTTGATTGTAAAGACATATCGACTACTCATGTAGTCGTATCAATGAATTAAAACAAATAAAAAACACATACATTCGTTCAGCCGTAGAGAGAAACATAGCCGGAGAGAGAGAGAGAGAGGGAAAGGAAAAGAAAGTAAGAGATAGAAACAGGTGGAGAAAAAGAGAGAGCACATAATTACGTATCGTAAATACACAGGCTGTGAGTTGTGTCATTTAAACGATTCACATGGAAAGAAAAAGAGCATGAAATGAAAGAGATACGGAGATGAATGCGTTCAATGCATTGCATTAAACGAACTTTCTCTCACGTACAATATTATTGCTTCTTCTTTTTAATTTTAGCTAGGTTATCTCTTGTTCTCATTCCATCGACCATCTTTCTATCTCGCTCAGTAGCCAATAGTCATTTCTTTCTAATTTCGTCGATTTGTTTTACGCTACATTTCGTGAGCGCAGACATATTCTCTTCTACAAACCAAAAGATAAAAAAAGTTGTTGATCACACAAAATAATTTTGGTACACATACACAAAAAAAGAGAAGGACAAAAAAAGAGAGGGGGACAGAGAAAGAGAATAATCGAATAGAACGACACAAAAAAACGGTAAAACTTTTTATTTTCGAAATTGAAAAAAAGAAAAAAAAAAAAAATACAATTTCATTAAAAAGAAAGACTATGAAAAAATGTATTTGGAATGTTTGTCAAGAGAATTGTTGTTTTGTTATTTTTTAACTACATCGACCGAAATTTGAAGTGTGTTGGAGTGAAGTGAAAATAATTTTTTTTCTCCCTTAGGCAACTTTAAACGAAACAACAAAAACAAGGAGAGGTAGGGAAAAAAAACGGTTCTCATTGGTTGAATTGTTTGAAAATTGTGTAGTGTTAAATATGTAAGCTGTTGATTGTGAGGCTAAATTGTTCAATATTATTTGTGTGCGTATATGTATTAGTTGAAAATATAAAAGTGATTGTATAAAGCACGAGATGACCTAAACTGAAACTCTCTCATAACCACTTGGTGAAAAAAAAAAAACAAATTTCATGTACAAATGTGCAACACAGAAGCAAACGAGTAAATAGATGAAAATCAGGGCTACCACTACACAATTTATACAGCAACAGCAACAAAAACAACAAAAAAAAAGTCACACACTAACTATTAAACAAGCGTTTCATGTGTGTGTTGTTGTATGTATGCATAATGTTGAATGGAGATTTTGAGTACTCTTCTTTTCATCGACGGAACGAAACGAAACGAAATGTAAAAAAAGACAAAGAGTGATGAAGTGAACAGAAATATAAACACATACATATATACGAAAATTGTACATACATTTTGTATTGTATAGCTGTGTGCGTGCATTGAAGATATAAAATAAGTTGGTAGTTTAATGTAGTAGTGGTTGGCAAAATAAGGAAAAGAAATTAATTTAAAGCCGGAATAACAAACATGCAATCAGTTTGAACAGACAGAGACTGATAGAGAAAAAAAAAATTAAAAACAATATGCTCCACATTCTCGGTAGAATCATGCATTTTTAATGGGTATCCATGTTATTGGAAAGGAAAAAAATTAAACGAAAATTGTGTTTTGATGTTCGATGTTCAAAAACCAAATCGCAATTCAAGTTGTTGTTCTTTTTTTTTTACTGTTGTTAGCTATTCAATAATCGTAAATGTGTCAATGCGTTTGGCTTTAAAGATTCTCTTTGAATTTATTTGTCATCATCATAAAATTCCGAGAGAAAAAAGTAAATATATACGCTACTTTGGCGTCTTTTACGTGTTCGCGCTTTATTGTCAACAATCTCCCATTCCGCGCTGATTCGTGTGTATTTGACAAGCCGAAGCGAAATAAAAGAAAACTTTTTTCTCGTGTACGTATTGTTGTCTTTTTTTTGTCGTTGCTTCTTTCAATTTGTGTGTTTTTTCTTCTTCTCATTCTACTGTTTTTTCGTATTATTCGCTTGTTGGCATAAAATCGTTTGTACTGTACTTTTATTAAACACAAAGTTCAATTCGTTGTCACGGATAGCATTGACTAAACCGTTTCGACTTACTTGTGTGCATGTGTATCGTGATTGCTTTTTTGTAGTATTTTTCATCATCTATCTTTTGCTCTATCTATCTCTCTCTCTCTCTTTCTCTCTCTCTCTCTCTGATCACCGATAAACACATGTGAGTGTGTATGCGTGTCTAGTCATTGTATTTGTATTTCTATGTGCAAGTGAAAAGCGTTCATTTGAATTGAAATTTTATGCGTTGCACTTATGGCGCGAGCACCAATTTAACAGAAAATTTCTATACGAAAATGCATCAAACGGCTGTATATTTGGAATGAAAAATAGGCGGCTAACATTTTTTGATTGTGTGGCGTTGACTGTGACTGTGACTGTGTCAGTTATTTCTGATGCTCATGTATCAGATAATAACGCGCGATCGACAACAAGCGACGATAAAATATATTCTCCACATATGAAAGGCTCATCACATCTTACGACCATATATGAAACGTTGTACATCAACAAGAATAACATGTCGAAGAAAAGAGATACAGTAAAATGCCACATACAGCAAATTTTCTCCCATTCTCAAAATTGTTGTTGTTTTTGTCAAATAGTTTATGTTATTGAATAATGTGTGTGCGTTTTTTTATTATTCAGCCAAGTGCTGTCTCAATTGTTGTTCATTATTGGTTGCTGTTCATTGCTTATTCTGTTTCTTCAGATACAATAGAGAGAAACGGTTTTTTTCTCTTTCTCTCTCTCTCCCTCTCTCTTTCTCTCTCTCTTTCTCTCTCTCTTTCTCTCTCTCTCTCTATCTGCTTCATATTTTTTCACACTATTCGAGGTATTTTCTTGATATCGCAACAAAGGCGCGCGAAACAGTCGTAAATTGAATTGTTGATACTTTTGATATTTCATCTCCTTTTTACTTTAACATCCATATACATGTCAGACTCATTCTGGTGACTTGATTTGCGCGATCAAATCGTTCAAATCACCGTATATTATATTCACCATCCCATATGTGTATTTAATTGCTGTCGTTGTGTATGCTATCGTTACTTTATATGTCCGGTGTGCATGTATGTGTATGTATATGTATATGTGTTTGTTGATTTTTTTTATTATTATTCACCATCATCATTATTATTATTATTATTATTATTATATTCATTTTCCCAACAATTCTGTCCCCTTCGGTGTGTCTCCGTCTCTGTGTCCCTTGCTTTCTCATTCTCTCCCACTCTATCTCATTTTTTTCTCTCGTTCACCTCGACTTCGTATGCATAAGCATTCGAATGATTCGGAATTCTTGTGTGTTGCGCGTGCATATGGTCTGTGTGTTCGTGTCTTTTCTTCTTCTTCTTCTTCTTCTTCTTCTTTCTGTTCTGCTTGTTCTCTCTAGATTTTATATTTTCATTGCTGAAGAGTTGGTGCTCGTATGAGCGTCTTTCGTGCTATAAACGATATGTAATGCGGGTGTACTGTGCGTCTTTTTCTGTTTTTGAATTTGCCGATTGAAGTAAAACGGAACGAATTTGTCTCGAAAGAGAGAAAATGAGAATGAAATATAGAAAAAATAAGCAGTCGAAGAATGAAAGAAGAGATAGAAGTATAAAAACGAGGCTCAATGAGTAAAAAGAAGAAGTGGGTACACATGAAATAATAATAATAATAATAATAATCGAAAAGAAAAGAAATAACAAAATATAACGAACATGCACAGATACATAAACATGTACATACTTCACTCACACACTAGCAAAAACCATATACACATGACACACATATATGTAAATCCAAATTGAATATATTTTTGTGAAATTCTAGTTACATTGATGATGTGTGCGTGTGTGGATTGTGTACAATTGATACACATTTTTTAGTGTAATTTGGTTGCGCGGCGAACGAACAGAGTACAGTGTTGTGTATTTGCAACAACTGAAAAATTCTAATTTGAATGAATGTTTAGACGAACGCAAATCAAAGTAATACATAGCAATTGTTTTGCAAATAGAATAGAAACACAGAAAAAAAAAGATGAAAAACTGAAGAAAAATCCAAAAACCGACCGAATACATTGATAGAAATACAGCGGGAGAATGAGTGAGATCAAAAGTGAAAGAGTGAGTGAGAGAACGATAGCGAGAAAGAATAATAGTGTGCCTGAGTGAGATAGCGTACAAGTAATAGAAATAAAAGATGGTTTGCCTCCCAATAACATTGTGATCGAAAGCGATAGAAACATTGCACTGAATAATAACAGTATAAAAGAAACAATAAATAAGTAAGAAAAACTATGCACATATCTTTCATTACTGTACACAGAAAATACAGTAAAAGAAAATCGTATTCAATT
Source organism: Resseliella maxima (assembly GCA_029041755.1). NCBI lineage: Eukaryota > Metazoa > Arthropoda > Insecta > Diptera > Cecidomyiidae > Resseliella > Resseliella maxima. The sequence goes on from JAQOWM010000090.1 coordinate 972,066, forward strand.
GCTATTAACAACAACAACAATAGCAACAACAACATCATCAACAACAACAACAACAGAAAAAACACAGAAAACGAAGAATTGAAGAACGAAAGAAATAAAAATCAAATAAATCCAACTGAAATTATTTTTGTGAAGTTGTTTCGCTTGTTAATATGCTTCCAAATAAAAAAAGCCACCACTGAACAAGAAATCCAACTAAAAAAAGAAAAAAAAATTAAAGTAAAAAATAACAACAACATCGAAACGAAATGAAATAAAATTAAACTTAAAATACATTGTCGAACTGAATTGTTTTTGAGTGTGTTTTTGAACGAAATGTGTGCGAGTGAGTGAGTGAGCAAGCTAGCAAATGAGCGAAAGATAGAGTGTCACAGTTTTTTGGATTTGTTGGCGTTTATTTTTCTGTTTTCATTTATTGTATTTCATTTGTTGCTTAGTGTCTTTTTCCACCAATATTTACTTTGTTTTCTTGTGCGATTGTGTATATTATTTTTAGTTGTACAACACCGTAAAATACAAAAAAAAAAGCGTAGAAAAAGAGAACAACAAAAAACGTTTTTTTCTGGTTTGTATTCATTAGTGAGAAAGAACGAGAGAGAAAGCAACAGCAAAAAAAAATTTATAACAGAAGAAGAAGCCGAGAAAATTGTTACTCTCAGCTCTCATTTCAATTTGTGCGTGTGTGTTATTCAACTTGTTCAATTCAGAGTTCAATTTCGATTTTCATTAATAACAATTATCATAAAAAGGGATATTCTAATTGTGCCGACGATTAGTATAATACTATACAATGCAATATGGAATAATAATCAGATTAAAAGAAATTCCATTAAAACAAATCATTTGTGCTGTGACAAATCATGTGAATTGAAATGTTTTTTTTAATGTTTTATTTATAACAGAGAGCAGTGGAAATCCATTGAGAGAAAGGAACACTGGGAGAATTCCGGTAAAAGAAGTCAAGCGTGGTCAGATTAGGTATTACAAGGAGCCAAAACACAACAAATTGTATACACAACAATTTATGAAAGATACGGATTAGGCGGGATATATAAGTGAACAGTGATTCTGTCATCAGATGAGATACACACACTGGATGAAAAAGTTATCTCAACAAAAGCTGAAAATAAATAAAAACAACAATAGAGACAACCAGTTAAAGTAATTCTAACGACAGAAGAGAAGAAAAACGAATTAAAAAAAAAGAAGAAGAAGAAGAACCAAATACATATATATATATGTATATGTGTATATATATATATATACATATATAGTGCACGCGACCCAAAACAACAAAGTTTAACATTACGGCTAAAAAAGTGAGGAGTACACAATCAGCATAAATTGAAAACGAACAAAAATATAACAAAAATTACAACAACAACAACAAATAAATAAAATGAATACGACATGTAGAGCATGTTTAAACTACACGGACAACGGTGTCCGACTATTAACACTATATAAACACTACCATTATTTGCCGATAATGATATGGAATTGCACGGGCATTAAGGTGAGTCGATATCCTTTTCGTTATGATTATTTGTCATTTTATGTTTTTGATGTTTTCTTTGCTCTGTTTATTTGTCTCGGTTCCTGTCTCTTTCGTCCCATCTTTCCTTTTCTTTTCATCATTGACTTTCTTTACCTCCATATTTACCCTTCTGTCCAATCGTTGACTATAATGTCGACTATGACGATCAATGATCCAATTTTTCATACAATTTAAGAATGTGTGATCTGTTAATGCGCTGGCCCAATGATATAAATTTTCAATGTAATGTAGTTCACTAATATGCCGTATAATATAAACACAGGCACTTCCCATCGATATCAAATTATTCACTTATTATTGTAGTTGTTTTTCGTATCGCGTGTGCTGTCGAATGTGATTTTACATGTCGTTTTGCAGCTATAGCGATACTCTTTTAATAATAAAAAAAAAAAAAACAACAACAACAACACGCACCGTGCTACTGATTCGCATATAGTACAGGCTGATTGTCGTGCGCGCGATTTAAATTTTACAACTTTTTTTTTTCTTCACTCGGCTACTGTCGTTCTTTCTTCATTTCATGAAACATTTTTATAACATTCCGAATATGTCATTAAATTGCTTCTTTTTACTTCAATTTTCATATAGGTTGATGATTCAGAGACCGATCATAAATTACCGTTGTGCCCACCGTGTGCCGATAAATTAATTGACATCAACCAATTTCGTTCAATGTACTTGGAATCTCATGAAAAATTGAAGAAAAACCTTAAAGAGTGCCTCAAATACTCCCCAAACGATCAAAAGCAACCGCTCAACAATAATAATTCGACGCATGACGGTGATATGGATGTGAAAAACAGTGGTGCCACAACAACGACCAATGTTAAAGGCGCCAAAATTAAAATCAGTGCTGACGATGCCTACAACAATATTATCATTGATGAATCACAATTGTTGCATCGGTGAGTTTTTAACAATTTTTTGTACGTATTATCGGCTTATACTGAACCAATGCGATGTTATCTGTTATTTAAAATCGTATCAAAGGAGGTTTTTACACATTTTTTTCAATTCGTTTCCAATTTTTCATTTTTGTCTTATTCAATTGTCATTTATTTTTACAGAGATCAATCAAACAACAAAGAGAATAATATTGTTGATATTGCGATGAGCATGGCGGGAGGTAGTACAATAGTTGGTTCAACGGTAACAACAGCCAATTCTGTGCATTCGGTATCGAATGGCCCAGCGAAAAAAATGAAAACGAGTCGACCGGGTAAATCACGAAAGAAAGCAAATCAAACGATGGTTCAAATAGCTGCCACAAACCATCATGATAATAAACAATTATTGTATGACGATACAAATATATTGGATATGAATAATGGCAATGGAACCGATGCAAGCGAACTGCAATATATTATTTTACAAAGTGACACCAAAATATTCAGTTGCAGCAATTGTGAGCAACAATTTATCAGCGAAGATTTTCTTAAACAACACATTCAAAAAGCACATCCAATTGTCACTGAATTGGTACAAACGCCGGCCTTATCACCGATGTCCCTGAATCATCAGGTAAAAGTTTAAATTTGCATTTGCCATTGGATTTAATTAACCAATTGGTAAATTCAACTGCGAATGAATTTCTTGATGGCGATTTGAATAGAACAAATTAAATTATTGATTTTTTTTTATTTTTCTTTCTTTTTCTCTTCATCTGTTCTCTTCTTTTGTTTCCGCTTCCGCTCGCTCACTGACTATAAAATAGGTTCCAACAATCTACTTGTGTCATTTCTGCGAATCGAAACAGTTTACGTCCGAAATTCAGTTGAGTCATCATATGTACATTCATAGTGAAATATCAGCGGGCACATTATCTGACAATCCGTTCCCATTCTGTTCATGTGAACATTGTTTGCCATTGCAAACGGATAAAATGATTGTTGGCGACGTTGAACCAACTGAAGCTGAATTAGTTGCAATGCAACAAACAATTCATACAATTGAAGAGCCACAACCGCCACAACATCAACAATCCCAACAACCAATACGTCAAATCGTACAAACGGCATCAGGTAAACAACAAACATTGTATTCGTGCAGTGTATGTAATAAGTCAACATTCAAAACTGAGCATCGTCTAAAGAAGCATATGCGTATCCATCGAAATGAACAGCCTTTTTCTTGCGACATATGTCACAAAGTGTATAATGCAAGTAGCTCATTAAAAACACATCAACGAATGGTACATGGTGGTGTGAGTAATAATAGTTCGTCGACCATTGCAAATAATATGGTAACAAACCAAACAAATGACAATATTGATAAAACCGTTGTAACCGATGATACAATAACTGATGGACCTGTTCAATGTTCAATATGCCTAAAACAATTTGCAAAGGCTCAACAACTGAATGTGCATATGAGTACGGTACATCCAATGACTACAACGACAGCCAATGAAAATGATGACGAAGATCCATCGAACACAGAAAAAATCAATGATATTGCTATGGAATAATTGATGATTCTCGTCTCTAATTAATTTTATTTGCGTTTTTTTTTTATTTCATTCAGTTTTTCACTTGCCGTCGGTTGCGTGTTTGGGCAATTGAATCGGCTAGAATCACTTTCTTTTAGATTTAGAACCTACTTAAAAAAAAATCTGAAAAAAATCATGTTTAAACGAAATTTAAAAGAAAAAAAATTCAAACACAAGTGGGTAAGAGCATAGCAAAATGAAAATAATGATAAAAATAAGTAAATAAATGAATAAAAGAAGAAAGAATAAAAAACACGAAAATGATGATAACGATGATAAAAATATACAAAGAACAAAACGAATGAGAAAGTTAAATTTAATACCATAAATTTACTAAACACAAAAATGTAATCAAAACATGGTGTCGACTAGAAATGTTGACAATACACAAAGATACACATACACACACAGCAATTGCTTGCCCCATTCGGCACGTCTATTTTCGACAATTCATATTTGAATTAAATTAATCTTTTTTTTTTCAGATTAGTACATAAATACGTTTTAATTTCACTCTTTTCTCTTCTTTTTTCTCTCCATACGTTTCTCCCTCTTCTTTTTAAATTCATTATCCTGTAAAGATCAATTCATTGAATATATTTAAACGAAAGAAATGAAAAAGAAAATTTAAAAAATACAACTTTTAGAAAATATAAAGAAAAACAAAAAAAAAAGATTAAGAATATTTTTGAAACAAAAATGAATATGTATTTAAAGAAAAAAAAAATGAAAACATAATGTGAAAAAATAGATGGTATTTTATTACAAACTGATAAATGAAAAATGATAACGGTAATGATGATGATGATGATGATGATGATGATGATGTTGATGAAAACAACAAAACACAAATCTCTTTTATTGTAAGTCAAAAATTATTATGGAATACATGGAATTCATATTTATAGCACATTGAGTTTTGCTGGATGGTTTAATGTTCCATGCTTTATTCTGTAAATAAAGAAAAATGATGGTTTTCACGTAAATTCTATAACATTGTTTTCATTCAATACGCTATTTTATTTCATAAAATGGCACAACTCTGATTTGAATAAAATATTCTTAAGTTTTTTTTTATTGAAAAAAGTATGTAAATCTTAAGCCCAGTTTATTTATTTTAAATTGGCGCTACCATCAGCGGAACTTGCAGAAAACTCTAAGCTTTATACATATTTGACATAAAGGTAAACTGTCAATGTTCGCCTAATAAAATCATCAATTGTGTTGAGATAGTAAACGTTTACACATTTATTTTTGAATCATTCAACAATTTATTGTTTTTTTGGAACAATTTTAAAGCTTTAACAAAATGTCTGAGCGAAAAGTATTGAATGTAAGTAGGGGAGAAAATCCCTTTTATAATATTTCCATTGAAATACAAAATGTTTCTATAAAATTATATTTTTTTATTGGCATTTCAATGTTTATTTTTATGTTGTTTAGAAATACTATCCACCGGATTTCGATCCATCGAAAATTCCACGTATGAAATTGGCAAAAAATCGCCAATATACCGTGCGTTTGATGGCTCCATTTAATATGCGATGTGTTACATGTGGTGAATACATTTACAAAGGGAAAAAATTCAATGCCCGCAAAGAGGATGTAGAGCATGAAACATATTTGGGCATACGAATCTATAGATTTTACATCAAATGTACGCGATGTTTGCAAGAAATTTCATTTAAAACTGATCCACAAAATACCGATTATGAAATTGAAGCGGGTGCAACAAGAAATTTTATGGCATTAAAATTGGCAGAAGAGCAAGCAAAAAAAGAAATGGAAGAGGCCAAAGAAGAAGAGGCGAGCAATCCAATGAAATTGTTAGAAAATCGAACACAACAATCGAGAAATGAAATTGAATTATTGGAATCACTAGAGGAGCTTCGGGATTTAAATAGACGACAACAAAGTGTTGATTATGAAGGAATGCTTAAACAATATATACCAATTGAAACGCCTGAAGAAATGGAAGAACGTCTCGCGAGACAGGATGAAGAATTTATTAAGTAAGTGGATAAAATTAGCTAGATTGATATCATCTGCTAATGATTTCATTAATATAAATTATTAAATTGATTATTTGAACAAAGCAACAAACTCCTAGATATATTGACTAGAAGGACATTTTCCTTCTCATTTCAGGCAAGTGAAATTCCATAGTTCGAATACTGGTGCTAAAAAGCATGTAGCCGAAGAGGAAATCATTGAAGTGGAAGATATGGCAATTAAACAACCAAAATTGGACGATCAAATATATAAAACACCAAATTCATCGAAACCGCACCCACAACAGCAACCGAAACGAATTGGAGTTCAAAAATCATTAGCCAATTTAGTTAAGCGAAAATCCACAGCGACTTCAACAATGAATACTAACAATTCAACATCTCCAACTTTACCATCCAGCACAAATTCAAATTCAGTATTAACTACAAATGAAAATACAAATTCAGCTCCACGTTCAACAAAAATTGCCAGTGAAATGGTTTCGAATAAAACAGTGACTACAATCTCACAACCAACAGTTAGCAATGGTCTGTCAATGCTTGGTGGATACCTTAGTGATGAATCAGAATCAGAATAAGAATGAAAATAATTAAAAATCCCTAAATTCCACAATGAAATAGGCAATTAAATGAAAAATAAAAAATAAAACATAAGTCGATGAATAGAATTTCAAAAAAAAAAAAAAAATTCAATTATTCAAAATACATTTATACGAAACGAATATTAAAGGCTTTAATTTAAAGCTTTATAGGTAGCGTCTGTTTACTTTCGCTGCTCTATCGGAGATGCTTGTAACTGTTTGGTCCCTACATTTGCTTTTTTCTGGACAGGCCGTTTCGCATTCTTCAAATGATTCAAATAAGTTGTCTGTTTTATCTTTATCACAATCCGTTGTAAAAGCCATACATTCACACATAGATGAATTGTAGAATATTAGGTTATTTATAACACCATCTCCATTCTTATCGCAATCATCTGGATCGGGAATGTCGGCGCAGAAGTCTGTGGAATGTTGACAATTTTATTTTGCATAAATTTCATCTTATTTATTTTAATTTATTTGAATTCGATTACCTTTATTTGGACATTCTTTTAGAACACATTCAATTTCTTCAATTTTATCCGGACACCCTGGTTTTTTCGATTGTAGATTTCTTGTTCTTGTGCCTGTGCCGCACTTACCTCTACATCGTGAAAAAAATGGCTCTCTATAATCATCGTCTGTACAAATTGCCTCTGTTGTATAATTATCGTCAACGTTTGCGGTGTTCTCGGTATTATCATCACCACTAGATTGAGTTGGATCATTATCCTGCAATTACAATTTTCTAAACAATTCAATCAATGAACAAAGGACAAATACAAAAACAAACACAAAATCCTAAATGACTAGATTTCATTTAATATGATTTGATTTTTTTTTTCTTTATTTATTTGCAAAAATTTAATACATAATAATATGTGTAAAATTCTAATATTAAAGCATACAATCAATGTTAGTACACACAAGAACGATAACCACAAATAGACATTACAAAATATTGACGAGTATGAACTATGTCGATGATGATGATGTTGTTGATGGTGATGATGATGGTTGTGGTGGTGGTGGTGGTAGTGATAAACGTACGCATGTCGCGTCATATTACCAGATTACCTGATTTGTCCCAATGCAGTTATCAACTGGGCAAATTTCCTCCGTTATTCTCTCTTCATCACTCAAACGACCCTGAAATTACAAAAATTGTTTTCATGTTATCAATTCTGTTCGATGCTTGTTAATTTAATCAAAGGTTTAAATTAATGCTTGTCATACAGAACACTGTTTCTGCATTTTCCCTCTAAATCTCAAAAATCTTCTTCTCTTCGACACCTCATTGTCGGACTGTTTACATTTTGGAGTACAATCCGACCAATCCGACCAATATGCAGCATTTCGGCAATCCGGATCCAAATTTTGATTGTCTTCATACTCTGCAAAATATCCCATATTGGTTGTGTTCAACACAAAATTAATAGAATTGAAAGCTGTTTGAGCTTGACAGAATGCAACATTGTGGCAATTGTCAATGGGCGTAAGCAAACATTCCAATAACAAAGCAAACAAATCCCAATTTAAAATTAAAAATTAAAAAAAGCGAAAAGCAAACCAATAAGTAAACATACATGCAATGGTAATTGTTAATAATAAAGAGGATAATTGGGAAAAGCTGATTCTCGCATTTTCTCGATTTTTACATTTTTGAAGAAGGAAATTCTAATAGTGGCTAAATAAATTGAAAGTGTTTTTCTAGGAATTTCAATAGTGAAAAGTGTAGTGCTAGAGAGGAACAAGCTGAGAAAAACTAAGTTTTGCGTTTCAAGAAGATTGGGAGGAAAGCTGGTGTGAGGAACAGGATCATCCACATTGAAAAACCTCAACATGTTTGTTGCGAATAAAGTATTCACCATGTGTACCATGTGAGCATTTAGGCATAATGCACGTTTTCGTTTCAAATAATTTTCGATGACATTTAGTTGCTCTTTCCGGATGTTTATAGTAACGTTGACGATATTGTTTGCCAGTTCTGCCACAAGCGGCCCCCGTGCATTCGCCCCATCTACTATATTCACCAACTTGACATTCATCGTTTGCTAATATTTCCGTATTTATTGTTACAATGTTTTTTTTTTTTTTTTTCCATAATTTGAACAAAGAAATGTATTCGAGGAACGAGAATATGTTGTAAAAGAAAAAAAAAACAATATGGATTTTACTATAATAAAGACATTACATTAATAAAAAATGTCTAAAAACCAACATCAACAAAAATGTATTAAAGCATTTATAAAGCAAAAGCATCAAAACAAATCCAAGCGCTTTAATCACCTGATCGTTGATCGTCTGTGCAATTTTTCTCATACAAACGTTGACGAACTAATGTTAATCGGGCGAGCGGCTTCATTTTGACACCATTTGGATTATAAAATGGTGATTCCAAATTGTTAGGTTCCTCAGATGTTATGCGACTAATAAATTCCTGCGGACGGGATGGTTGATCGGGTGCCTACAATTTTTAAATATAATTGATTTAAATCAATTGAATGAATGATTTGAACATAGTTTTCTTTTTCATTTCACTTTCTTTCTCAATTTCTGACACACATTCTCACACTATTAATCTCTATCTCTCTCTAAAGTGGATAAATAGAATCAAACTTTACATCATAAGTAATGCCTTTGTCAGTTCCAGCATCATATGGATATAAATCAACAACGCGTTTTTCGACCCATGTACAAGCGTTCTCACATAATTCTAATGACGTAACACCAACAAACCAATCGGGAGATGGTGATATCATCGATACCAATGACACCAAATGATGTTTGGGATCAACACGAAACACAGCAAATGTTTTACCCATTATATTTGTATGGGACAAACCACGTGCTTTAATTATCGTACGAATGCTTTCACTCTAAAGATTTGAAAAATTATCAAATAAATTTGTATTTGAAAAATGTCCCATTTTAACAAACCTTATTCTTCAATTCAGCTTCAAGTGTTCGTGTTATTCCTAATTCAGCTACTTCTTTCAAACCCATAGTGGCCATTGTATTTCTTTGCCAAAACCTTCGAAACAGCACAAATCATTAAATTTATTTTTTAAAAAATGCTGAAAAATTGTATAGTATTCATGTAGCTTACGTATTGCCATATGTATGTGTAGCACCAATAATATCACCAAATTTTGTTGTAAAAGCATTTTTGGGATAATTTTTTGGATGAGTATGTTTTGACCATAGCCCTTCGAATGTCAACTGGAGTTGAAATTAAATATTTAACAAAAAAAAAGAAAAAAAAAAAAAATACATAATTAGATATCATGCAGAAATACAAATCATACTTCGTATTTAGCTTCATTGCAAGCACAACACTCAGTCAATACACTGGCAAGATCATCCTCTTTAGCATCTGTGTCCTCGCAAAAATCTTTAGTCAATCCACGATCATCCTTATACCAGACGTCACGATGCTCAATAACGGTTGCTCGGAAAGTAACACAACCGGCACCAGCTGCAGGTGCCGTCCAGTTGACATAAATATCAGTTTTGCCTGTTTCACTTGTGTGAGTAACAATATTGCCACAATGTAATCTCACCAAAGTATTTTCGTCTTCAATTTGGAATGTACCGTGTTTAACTGGTGAAAAATCCTAAAAAAAATCCAGAAATTGTTTTTGCATCAGTTTTTTTCATCTGTATATATAGTTTAAATGTAATGAAAATATATTTTTAAATTTTCGATTTCACATTTTTTGAAAATTTTCAACGGTTTTTTTCTCGAACTTTAATTTCTTTGTTGAATTGAGTGCTTAATTCCGAATTAAGTGACATTTAAGTGATAAATTTGAAAGCAACAAATTCATGTAAAATCTTACTTCTGCAGTATCATCAGTGATGTTGTTTTTTTGTTCAACGGCTAAAAAAAACCCGATAAACATGGGCCGTTGATAACCTCGACCGTACCCAACATTAACAGAACGATCAATGAAAACTGATGTCATTAACAAGCAGCATACAAATTTTGATTTAACAAAAAGTATTTTAAAAACCAAAGAAAGAAAAGATTGTTAAAAATATCTTCAAATTTGAAAATAATTCTTTTTCATAGTTAACGTATGAAGAGATTTGGAACTTACTCGTATATTGTCGGCCTGGTATGTATATATCTGAATCGCCAGAGATACGAATTCGAAAATTACCTGTATTTGATGTTTGTTTCGCACCAGAACCGATTGGAACGCGATTGCATCTTGAGTGCACAATATCAAAATAGCTAAACACAATAATTACATGAATGATTAAATTAAGTGTAAAAAAATTTCGGGCGAACATTTTTGCAATGAAATTCGAAAATTATCGTTATCAATGTGCTGAGTGCAACATGTAATTGTGTTGGATTTGATGAACACGAAAAGAAAGAAATTGTTTACGCATCAAAATTTCATGAATGATCGATTATTTTTTAGTACAGTTCACGCTTGATCTCGAATTCTCTTGCACTATTTCAATATATTTCTTTCTTTAGCCCTTTACACACGCTTCCTCTCTGAGTCTCTCTCTCTCTCTCTCTATCTCTTCGTAGGTCGGTGTGTGTTTATCTTCAGCTTTTTATCTCTCTCTCTCTCTCTCTATCTACAAAACACACACGAAACAAATGTTTGAATGCGACACAAAAGGAAAAACAACGAGTAATTTTCTATTGAATTTTGTGATGTTGTTTTTGTCTCTTCGCAAATGCGTTTGATTGATGCTAATTAATGTGCTGGTCAAAAGAGCTGCAATTGAAAGTCACCGCGCACTTAAAACAAACACATACAAAAACTGAATTTACACATTATGTGTCCCCGTCGTCAATAATATACAATTTAATGCCGCAAATTAAGAATTGGTCATATATGTCAGTCTCTTTTTGTGCCAAACTGAACCGAGAGCTAAATAATGAATCGCGTCAAATTATTGATGAGCAAATACGTTAGCAACAGAGATAAATAGTGAAATTAAAAAAAAAAAAAAAAAAAAAAAAAAGAAATACAAAATGGGGAATAGCCAAAATAATCTTGCAGCACAAAATATGACGATTTCCCCATTCAAATTTACTAGGTTACAATTTGATAACGGTCGAATGTTCTATGATCATCATAATCATCATTTCGCGTAGTTAATCTCATTCAATTCGTTTTTTACTTCCTTCATTTTCCACGCTCCTATAGCGGCTTCTAGTTTATTTTTCTCGACATCTACAAATAACTATTTCATAGAACAGATATCGATACTTGATCGGTACCGGATCATTTGATGGTTGGAATTTGTGTGCATCATTTTATTGTGAATGATTGTATCTCTCTCTCTCTCTTCTCTCTCTCTCTCTCTCTCTCTCTCTCTCTCTCTCTCTCTTTCTCCATTTTCCCTCTGTATGTGTGCATGCATGTGTTTTCTGGATTGTTATTTATTTCCCAATTGGTATCAGTGCTTATTGAATAGTTTGAGCTCAGATAGCATTTGCATACGTGTTGTGTATTTTTTCATCGTTACATAGTCCAGTAAACCAAAACAAAACAATTACGACGCACACTGAATATTATCATGGTCATGTCATGGGCAATATGATAACAATTTTACTCGATTTTCATGATACGAGACAAAATCTCATATACAATACAATACACATCGCATACAAAAACATCAACATAAACATAAAACACAAACCATTCATAATTCAATATTGGACGCTACATTGCGATACAATTGCATGCATAACGCATCTTTTTTAAATATATCTAATTCTGGATTTCATTCATATTTCGTATTGATTTTACTTTATTCAATATGAAGCTTTTTAAATTCAATAATTGAATTACCGTAAAACAATGAATAATCCTTAAAATCAACGATTTGATTTACTGTGTAATTATGAAATTGATTGTTTTCAAATTGGGAAAATTTCTCAGTAATTATTTTTTCCCTTTAAATTTTGCATGGTATTTCATCATTAATCCAAATATCAATATCACTACTGAGCTATTTATTAAAGCATTTGTAAAAGCTTTAGGTAAAAACGCCATAGTCGTATATCTAAAGCAGCATGATCAACAATCAAATGCAATGCTAAATATTTAAAATACATAAAATTATCAACGGTTAGCCTTGTTCCTATTTTTTCAATTTTACAATTTGTCATGAATCGCTCCAAAAAATTCATTACAAAAAATCACAAAAACAACAAAATCAACAAAAACAAAAAAAAAAAAAAAAAAAACGAAAATGATGAACGCATTCATTTCAACCGAAATCGAATATTTGAAATAAGGTTGAGAATGAAATCAATCCATTTCGAAGTTGAAAAGAAATGGAAGATTATGACTATAGTCTACCAATGTGTGACGATCGGAGTTTTTGCTTTTTCTGTTGCTCTTCTCATCACATTTTTCATCACTCGCTATCTGTATGTGGATGTATTGCAATGCGGCGAAATTTACCAACATTTAACCATCTCTTTCTTGTCGATGTCAGTTGATTGTAACATGCTAGTGCACAATATACATAATGAATGTTTGTATTGGTTAGCTGTCAATGTTACTGTTGATGTTTGTTATTTTCATGAGTTTGTATTGCCCGCGCTCTCTGTTCATGCTGTGTCTAGTTCATGGTGAAAAATTACAATGAAAAAGAGCATAATAACAACAATAACAAAACCAGAACTATACACTTTATTTCAAATTTTCTGCATTTGCACGCAATCTATAGATTTTATTTAACATTTTCGTACATTATTCATTTATATTAGGCTATGCATGTATGTCAATGCATTTTTATAACTGTATTGTGCTAAGCATTTGCACACATGGCATCGACCAAACGCATTCTGGCAACAGTGTGTGGTAGAGCTGCAACAACTTGGTCGATTTTGACAGCGCAATCGCACGCGTGCGCTCTCATGCATACACAATTATTTCAGTATTTGTTGAACGTTTTTGTTCCCTATATATTTGTTTGTTATTTCTCCTTTTCGGTTTGTAAGTTCAGTTTGTGTGTGCAGAAAAAGTGAACAGCTAAGAACAAAAGGAAAGAAAAAGAAAGTAAGTGAATTTAGTTGTTGCATGTTTGAAAGCGTATGTTCGATAGTGTTTGAAATGCTGCTGTGCGTCATGCGCTCGGCAATAAATTTCATTGTCCTTAAAAAACCATCCATAAACACACACACAAACACACACATACATACAACCACTCTCTCAACAAATACAAGTATTATTAAGTGAAAAATAAGGATAAACTTTGACTCGATAGTTGGTATTTTTAACTTGATGATGTTGATGATGGTGCTATTTAGTTATTTAAAGTTGTGTTCAAGTCAAGCAACGACGTTCAAGTTAACGTAGTTTGCTTGAGTTGTTCACAAAGTAGCCAATTTAGCGAAGCACCAAAGTACTAATTAGCATAGAAAATAGGGAGAATAGGAAAAAAAGATAGAGTAAAACCAAAGTGAATGTTGAACACAACGAGTGCACACACAACTGATAACAATTTCAAAAGGGAAAAAATAAAAAAAAATTCAAAAACAACTTGTTCGGTATCCTGGGGAACGTCAAAACACAATCAAACCGGTCTCTTAAATAATAATGCAAGAAATTCAATAAAAATTTTGTACGTGGTATTTGATTTGTTTTTGCGGCTGGCGCATACCAAACACATTTCTATGTAATTTTCAGTGTTTATCAACTAGAACAGTGAAAGCAAAGTTCAGCTGTGACTCATCTAAAACGTTTACTCTTCGCCATTTAATTTTATTCTTTTTTTATTTTGTTGAAACCGTCTGTCCGAACTTTGTATGATTAATCGGATTTAGTTTTACGCGTAATTTACACAAAAGATCTTTCTTCAGAACAATTTATTTGATTTTCTATTCTGGAAACAAATCCCAGTCTTTCTCCTTCAACTTTTCCGTTAATCCTTTCCCATTCATTGAGTAATGTCGGCATTCATTTAATGAGGACAAGTAACTTTTTAATGTTATTCATCACATCTGAACTGAGTCATCATTACCACTACTTGGGGAAAGAATGTCGCGTCATTTTATTGTGTTACCGTCTAAAAGGCATGTCTAATCACGATCGTTGAAATGTTTTAATTGTTCTATCGATTGGTATTCGTAGCAAATACAGTCCAATGGTAGTACAATACGTGTTTATGAAAAATCTTGCGGTTCTCCATTCAGTGGCGTAATCATGGTCATATATTCCATTTCATTTATTTGTTTTTTCTTTCTTTTAGTACTGTGTTAGTGTGCATAGGACAACTCAAACATCAAAAATTATAATAAATAAACAAAATAAGTTTCAATCGGAAAATACAAAATGGAAATCAAAAGTCTGAATGTCAAACTAACGGGATAAATCGAAAGAAAATAATGATAACTATAATACGATGAAATCAATAAAACCAAAGAGAAAAAACGAATGAAAATATTAGAAAAAAAAAAACAAATAAAATTCGTATCCAGAAATCACTTGCTGAATTATCAGACACAGAAAATAAAGACACATAAATAGAATGAAATCAAATAAAGTGAAACAAAATTATTCGAAATATAAAAAGGTATCGACAAATATCAAAGGTGATTTGCTATTGGATGATAGCTTTTTATCAAATCATTCCAAAGACGATTCACTATCAACTGACGTGGTAAGTTACACAATATAAACATAAGCATATATATGTATGTTTTGGAAATATTTTTCTTTTTATTCGATGTTCATCTTTAATTGAATAATAAAAGCTGGATTGAGAAAACAATGAAGCATTCGATGCTGTTTATTTGCATTTGGTTTTTTTGTATCTCTCCGTTTTCGTCGTACTTTGAACATTTCCGTTTCGATTAAAATTTCTTTAGTTAAAAGGCTTTCGTTGACAAAAACAAAGAAAAAAACAGAAAATGAGGAAAGATGGAACAGAATGAAGAAAAAAAAAACGGAATTGCAATAGTCTTGTGATGCTTCCTTCGCTCTTTGAACAAATACAATTTGTCTTCGTGAATCGTGTAACATATTACATTTCTCTTTTTTTTCTGGAAAGATTGAAGCTATTTTTTGTTTGTTCGTTCATCTCCTTTTTAGTTTCGGATGCTTAGCCTTGGTACTTTTGGCACATTCAAGTCGGTGCAAATTTTATAAACTGACAAACACTGTTATCATTCCCCAAATGAAAACTCAATGAAAATATACAAATATTTTGTTTGCTTTCTGACTGTCCACTCATCCGTAATCTCATCATACACTTAAATTGGACGAAATTGCATGCTTTTCTCTCGCTCGAGATGTCCATTTCATATTGGTTTTTTTTTTGTTGATTGCCATTTCTGCCATCGCCGCCTATATACTGGGTAGTATATGACGAATTGACTATGACATGCCATTAAAAGTGATGAGTAACATTTTTTAATTTAAATGATGCACTTCATTGACAATGCGCCAAAATATGCGGCTACACGAAAATCGATGTGATTTTCTACAGATGCTGATATAGTAAACAAAAGTGCGAATACGATGAATTATAGTGGACATACTGCGATATGAGACTGAGTGAATGTAAATGACAGAGGGAAACAGAGAAAAAAAGAGATAGCCAATATACAAGCCAAAGAATGTCACCTAAATACCATACTGAGTGCACATTTCATCAAAACCGATTATGTTTGAATTTTTCAATAGTTATGCCAATGATTTGTATGGCAACGTAAATTGCCAATGTCAGATTAACAACATCAACGCAGAGAAAACATCAGTAGCAGCTAATGCATACATATTCATCTACATATCACTGCGTATCGATTCATTTTGTATTTGGGAATGTGTTGACACACGTGCTATAGTATTCGATTTATAGATTGGGTTTATAAACATATCCATTTGAATTCATATTAGTATGATCTCAAAAACTTTGATGCGACAGGCAATATGAAAAGCAAACAAAATCATTTCAATGAGGCTTTTAAAGGGATAAAATTTACTCAAATGGATATGATCTCGATTTATTGAATATATTATAAACATATTTACAACATTGCAATCTCTTATTATATTGACAGAATAGTATTCTGTCTGTACAGCCGGAAAACAACATGTTGCGAATATTATTTTGAAGACAGTGAAAAGTGATATTGTACAACATCAATGATAAATAATTTGATGTTTTGTTTTTTCGCTTGGTTTAATTCCCATATTCATACTATTTGCACCGAGGCGGTTGTTTCTCGATTTTTCGGTAAATACATTATGTCGTTGTTATTACTATGTTGTTTGCAATATTTTGCTTCATCGCCAAAACAATGATTACAGAAATTTCACATGAAAAATTAATTATATAGCCATGTATTTTTGGATTTTAATTTTTTTTGTTCACCTTTTTCGTCGGGAACATACTAATCATAATAAATGATTAATTTTAATGAGAAAAATTTTACTAACAAAACAAAATCGTAAATATGGGGTCATCGTCATCATGCAATAATTAAAACTAATTTTAATTCACGCGATTACAAAGTAAGAATGTTAAACACAGTTGGTATTTATTGAATATTTTCGAATCGAAAATAATTCGTGAATTTATGATCTGTAGATGCATTAACAACCAATTAAGAAATTTTATTTCATCTCCTCTTAAAATTTGATAAGCTTTTGTTATTTTCTCAATTTCTTATTTTCTCTATTCCTAGTATTTCTATATCTATATTTATATCTATCTCAATCTTTCTAAGTACTTTCTGTTTAACTTTTTGGTATTCATTTCACTCTTATTCCCCTCTAGTTTCATTGTTTTTTTTATTTATTTATAATCAATGCAATCAACTTCGGTACAACCAATTTTACAATGTCAAACGTATCACAAATAAAAAACACGTTGAATTTCAATTTTTGTTTAAAATGAATCACATTCACTATTAAATTTGAAATATATAATTTGGCTGTTATCAGAGAGAAATGTTGGAATCATTCAATTAAATTATGATCAAGTGCAAAATTACAGGCCCGCTTTTTAAATGACATTCAAGCAATGAATAAATTTTAAAATAAGACCATAGCTAAAGGCATCTAGGCATGACAATTTTAAAAAAAAACACACGCACACAACTCTGACATACCAAAATATAATAAATAAATAAAAAAGTAACAGCACACATCGCTAACTACTATTTCAAAAACGTCCGTGATATTCCAATTTATTACATAGTGTTTTTATTTGAATTTCGATGAGACGTGCAAAAAGCTGTTTACTTGTCACATTTTCTTTTCCTCTTTTTCGCATTCAAAGCTCATATTCTTTTTTTTATTTCTTTCCCTCTTTCAATCTTTCCCTCTTCTGTTCCATCTCTAATTTCCATTCTATTTCTATCTTTATCTCTCACACTGTCACCATAAAACCATGAATCATCACTTGAATGTTCACTGAATGACCACGGTCTATGTCATTGTTTCAAACATTGTAGTTTACTATACAAAACACCGTACTGCACAAATACACGAGATAAGAAAAGAAACAAATTTGTAATAAAAAAAAAATGCAGTGAAAACCCGTTTGTTGCATTTTTTTGTTAAATTGAACATGAAAATCTCTCCGGTGATTTATTCATTTCCCTAATTATTTATTGTTTGTAAAGTCAAAAGAAATAAATAGAGAGAAATAAAAAAAAATATACCCGCATTTGTTTGATTTGCTAAACTATAAATGTGATAAAATTTACATTTCCACCTGCATTTGAATACCGAATGAACGAGAGAAAAAATAAACCTCACGAACTGTTCACCTGTAATTTTGGTTGTTTTTATCCAGTTTTATTGCCTGTATAAATTTCTATGTGATTTGTTTGTAAGGTTCCATTTTATATTCCTCTGTAGATAATAGCATACGAAATGAATTAATCAAAAAATAAATGGACAATTGCATTAAATCGAATAACAAAAACTGAATAACAAAATGATTGAGATCATAGGCAAATCACAATTTGTTTATTTTTTTTCCTTCCGCTTCATAAAGTGTTTACGAATTTTAAGCGCATTCTTCAAATCAATCATATTCAAATGAGCAATTGATAACTAGTAAAGATGGTCCTAATTATGTGAAGAGCGGCTGTGTTTATATGAACAACACAGGTGTTAATTGAATAGCTAAATTCGAATTCAAACCAAATTTAAGTATACTTGATTGTTATTTATTTTTTCTTGCCTGTTGTACAAAGTTTAAATTTTTAAAATTGATTGCGTCTGTTCATTTCAATTTATATAATATGTCTATATGGGTGCCATTTAAGTTTTTTTTTATAAATCCTAGATAAAGCGTTATTCTCTCTATTCCATATTCTCTCTCTTTCCTCTCTTTATAATTTATTTTTCTTTGTATTTTTCACACTTTTTTCTATCGTTTTTCTTTGAAAAGAACATAGCATTTTTGCCTTGTTCAACTTAATGTGTGGCTTTAAGTCAAAGTTATTCATGTGTGGCTTCAAAAGTAAACAGAAAACAAGAGAGAACAATTATTGTGACGTGAAAAGAATTTATTATGAGCATGAATTCCAGTTTTGCTAAAGAGTCTC
The DNA here is from genome assembly GCA_029041755.1 of Resseliella maxima. Classification (NCBI taxonomy): domain Eukaryota; kingdom Metazoa; phylum Arthropoda; class Insecta; order Diptera; family Cecidomyiidae; genus Resseliella; species Resseliella maxima. Next base: position 991,255 of record JAQOWM010000090.1, read on the forward strand.
TTGTGAAAAATAAATATTGACCATTGATTGTACTTGTACACTTTTTAAAATGACAATGAAAATGCAAAAAAAAAAAAAAAAAAAATTCAGACCACATGACATTTACCCAGAAATTCCAGATCGAAACAAAATGGATAAATGTTTGAGAATAAATTGTTTGCTCACTTCTATAAATCTTGATTAAGAATGAAATAAAATAAATGAGATAGAGACAAGGAGAAGAATTAACGTAAACGAAACATGTAATGCTAAACTGAAATCGACTATGCATACATTCCCACTGAAATTGAACAAAAAAGAACTGAATCTGAATGTATGTGTTCATTTGTATTATCATCTCTCTTTTATATAAAATTGTGAAATTGTGTGTGAGATCACAGTCTTGATGTTTATACACTAATGTTTCTATAAATCCTTGTTGAATGCATGGATATGTACTCTCTTTTAATTTTCCATTCATGCAATCGGAATCGCGATGGTGGTGGTGTGACTGCTGTTGCAACATCATCATTTGTTTCTGTTCCAATTTTGCTTGCTATTCCTGCGATTCGCTTTGTTTGCATGCGATGACAGTTTCACTAATGTTGAAATGCTAGAGGTGTTGACGCACACATTGAATAGATAGAAAAGTAGCCCAAAAATATCTATTCGATTTCATAAAATGAGATAGAGAGAGACAGCGAGGAAGAACGAACATGAGAAATACGAAGAGCGAGAATGGAAATGAAAGTGTAAGCAAGAGAGAGAAAGAGAGAGAGAGAGAGCAAGAGAGCAAGAGCAAGAGAAAAAGAGAAACAGAGAAACAGAGTGTTAGCTCCTGTTTCGCATTTCAATATATCGCATTGAATGCACGATACACACAGCCATTTCAATTTTGAATCTCAACCAAAACACGCTAATAATAAAGATCGAGAAGAGTTCAAACAATTTAGAATCAGTTTATCGCGTGAATCAAGGAACCGAATTATTCGAGACTGTTTCGACGGTTCCTATGATGATTCAACAAATTCAATAATAAATTTTAACACATTTTTTCATCGTCAAAATAATTCGTGACACACAGTTTTGGTTTGAATACCATACGGAAAGATTGTGCTAGAAAATTGAGAGAGTTTTTTTCACCAGGATTTCAGTGAGAAAAAAGTGAATATTTTAAATCTTAAAAATCAAGTGATACTTCGCTGTTTCTTTCATTGTTCATTTGCTTCGGTTTTGTTTCTGCTATTATACTAGTGGTGCAATTGAAAAATATTCGAATTTTAATTAAAAAGAAAATGAAAAAAAAAAAAAAAATCTTAAGCATACAAAACGGCTACAAGTGAATTTAGTTTTTCCGAGATTGGTTTCAGAACGAATGCACATAATGCTAAAACCAATTGAAAGTTATCACAACACACAATACATACACACACACACACACACACACACACACACGCACACACACAAATCAACATAGCTCGAAAACCGCTCACTTCAATCATTCACATTAATAGTTGCAAAATAAGACCACTGTAAAATCAATAATTCAACGACGTTGAAAACGTTTAATGGAAAATCAGAACATTGTAAATCCTCTTCCGCACTCATTTTAGTCAAGTGCATTTGAAACCTGGATTTCGACAGGAAATGCACATCATTTGCTTTTTTTACATAAACGACATCAACGGCTTTTCAATTCTATGTGTGTAGAAATGAATGAATCAATGTTTTTGTCGCTGTATGTGCTTTTATAGAACAAGAGGTACAAGCACCCATTTTCCCATAATGAAAATTGCTTTGAAAAACCACTCCATTTCCATTCGTTTGTGTGCATAAAACAAACAAAATCAAACAAAAGCAATTCAAAGAGATTTATATTCCAGTATTCAAAAGAGTTTTTTTTCTGTTTTTGAAAATCATCTGGTCGTCGTTGTTTTAGTTTCAATTCACTTCTGTCTTTCTGTCTATTCGTGGGCTTTCATCGTCAATTTCTATCTTTTAATCTCCGTGTCAGTCTCAATCTCTTTCTGTGTATCATTGTCTCCACGTGCGCTTTTCAATAGCTGACCATTTCATATATCATTAGGGTGGGTCAAATTTTTTGGTGTCAGGGACACATCGTGATTTAGAATCTTTTGGTCATACTAAAAACTCCTCTCCACTAGACCATAGACGAATTCTCAAACCAAGCCCACTTTTTCAAAAAAGATATTTGGCCAAAATATGTAAAAACCCACATTACAAAGGGAAAATAAACGGTTTTTTCTCTAGCCAAATGTGTATACATACATTTTTGGGGTCGAAGGATCCATTTTGACATTAATTTCAATTTTTTTTCATTTTTCCTCCATTTTTGGGGGAAATTGACCGAATTTTTGCGAAAAAAGACCAAAATTTGACATTCCCATAAAGCAATACATAATATATATACATATATGCATCCCAATGCGTCTACATTCATTTATGCAAATAAACGTATCATCGGTTATGTGCTAAAATAATTACAGTTGAATACATTTTTTCTTCATTTATACGCTCGCATTGAATTCATTGGCCCTGTTATCGACTCATGCCATGTTGATTATTAATAATTAAATGTGCGAATGTGTCTTTGTGTTGTGAATTTATGATGGAAAAAATGTTTCCTTTCCCATTTGCCAGCAAAGATGAATGATACGTTTCTCATTTATTTATTTGTTTCGCTGCTCTAGCTACCGTATTTATCATGAGCATAATTTTAATCGACGTGCATATTTTCCTATTTTTCTTATATTAAATCTTATGTATTATCGACGTGAATTGTTATGAGTTCAATCAATGACTCGCTGTGTTTACACACATTGCAATGGAAAAACATTGCACACCTATTATTGTATGCCTAACTTAGAGTGCAGTATATACAAAACATTTTCGCTATAAACCATTGTTGTTGACTCCTTTCCGAATAAATGCGGAGTTCTGGCAATTTTTTTACACTGAAACGCTCCAAACATTTTCTATCGCTCTAGCTTACTCTCGACTTTTCTCTCCTTCTCTCTTTCTCCTACATTAATTTTTTTGTTTTTCCATATTTGCGCTGTCAAAAGGTCTAAAACGAAACTAAGACGAAATTCAATGCGGCAGAAAGTTCCCGTTTTGCAATTAAAAGCACAATTTTAAGCAATAAATTTCTTGTTTTTCCCATTTATTTCTTTGTGAAGTTACGAATTTTCCATTATTTTGAGAAATTTAAGAAAAGAAATAAACGAAAATATATTCCATCACGCGAAAAATTCTTGCGAACAAAATGCCAAGACACATATAGTTTAGTCACTACTAAAAATATTTTCAATGGAAAAGTTCATTGCACCTTGCATATTATTCAATTCGCAAAACTTAATGTTTGCGTGCTTAAGCCATTAATGGCAAAATTGTTAATCTCATTCGAATCGACTGTCAGAATATATAAAATACGAATTATGTTCAAGCTATAGATATAAATATAAATATAAATATAAATATAATAGCCAAAGCAATTTAGATAAGCTTCAAATGATCGATTTTGTGTGTGTGTGTGTTTGTTTGCTTTTGTTGATTTTAGGACGACGACGTGTTTAACGTTTGGAAAATGAAATAGATCGATAGTTATCGGTCACCCATGAATTATGACCATTTTATGAGAAAATCCAATTATTAATCGGAAATATTGTGCAGGTGTTGTTTATTTAAAAATCATACTAACATTGGCACAGTGAAGATCATATAGTACAGTGACTATTGATAAAATAAACGATTTGAGACGGAGTTTTATGCATACACGGTGACATCACATATGCAAATAAAAATTAATTGAGTGAAAAAATTCAATCATTGCGCCAGACATATCCGGCAGAAAATGACGGCGGCTATTGTGGAAAACGATAAAAATGTGACCAATGACAAAAACATAGATAAAACGGTAAATGATTATTTATTTTCAGCATTTTTAATATTTCCAACTATATTTTGCAATTAATTTACGCTCTTGCTTGAAAATGTTTGCCTAAAATTAACAGCAACGATACCTCATCACTAATCCAATATTACCATTGAAATCGATTTATCAAGTACAACCGCCATGGGCAAATTAAAAATTAAAATACATTCCAGTTGATTCGATCAGATTAATTTTAAAATGAATAAAACGCATATAGCACTTTATTGGAAGTCAATAGATGTATCGTATGTGGAATAATATTCATAAATATGTTCATTCTTTATATTCTGAGTTCATGCTCTGAGTCAATGCTCTAAGTTGATGTTGATGTGTTGAAATTTTGCAAAAAAATTTACACGCAGACACGAATTCAAATGGAAAAACAGAATCATGCCATGGTAATTAATTTAAAACCGTTGAAAACAACATAGACGAATGAATCTATTTTCGTTTTTTTTCCTCAATTAAATGCTTAAAATAGGATATTTTTTTTACTAAAATTCGGTTTATCATCTTTGAGTGATGCTCGAATGAAATCGCATAAATTTATATCAAAATGATGTCGCCTCAAAACAAAATAACAAAATTCAAGAGTTCTTCTCAAAGCAAAATGTGTGGTTTTGAATGATTGACTTTATCATTTAAACCGTTAAAAATTAGGATAGAAAAATTTATAATGAAGAACGGCCGCATTATTTTTTCGTCTCTTAAACTCCATCGCTATTTCATTTACGATGAGTGAAGTCAAAAAAACAAAAACAGCTAGAGAGTGTGTGTGAGAGAGAGAGAGAGAAAGAGAGAAAGAGAGAAGAGATAGAGAGTGAGTGGGAATATGGAAAAATACTCGAGCACTACTCTAGGGGCATTTATCTCATTCAAATACGTACGAATTCGTATGATGATATGTCAATTTTTAGCAATTGCCTTAACGAATATTCCACATTGAATGTTGTGAATACTGCAACTAAAATTATATTTGAACTTTTTGAACAAATCATTATTCTTTTCATTAATTCAGCTTATTAGTTTTTTTGTGATTTTAGTGAATTAAATAGACGAAAAAAAGCATTTGACTAGTTTTGCAAATTCAATGCAAGCTAATTCCTCGAAAGAGAGAGAAAGATTTATTCCTGTTGTTTATTATGAATGTAACACAAAGCAACTGAATTCTGTAAATATCCACAGAACTACTACAGAAAAGATAAATGCCCCTAGGCACTACTACTTTTGATTCAATATCAAAAAAGGTATATAAAGACGATGACGACGCACATCATAATTTTTCTGCGGAATCATTCACTTTGACTGCACGCTAAAAGAAGAATACGTACAAGCGGCTTTCTTTGTTTCAGATTCTCGTCTAATTGAGAGCAAAACAAGTCGCACATAGATAAAAAGAAAACTCTCCACTTACTTTGGAAAATACATGTAATGATGCACAAGCAAATCAACAAGGGCATACCCAGCTTGCCGCTTAATTCACTCTTTCGAAACAATAATTCAATCACATAAGAGATGCAAGTGATGTTGAACGAGACTGCAATTAAGGGAGAGGGAGAGAAAAAGATGTATTAATCAGTTAAATCGAATGCAAAAACACGCTTTATGTAACAAGATGATGCAAAATTTTCTACGAAGTTCTTCTATTTGAAAACTGCCGCAATTGTGGCTTTTCAAAATCAGAAAAAGAAAGATAAAGAATGAATAAATCGAAAGGAAGGAATAAAATAAATACAAATAAATGAAATGCGCATCGAAAAACATGAAACTGAAACGCACACACACACACACGGAACAAATAAATTCGGTGAATTTATATTTTTAGATTTTTAAACTCCACGCTTTCGATTTAATTATGAATGTCTAATATAATCTTTTAGCATTTACAAAATTTATTTTCGCTCCAATAGCCCAAAAGTTTACATAGCAAGCATATTTGCCGTTTGACATATTTTTTGGCTAATTAATTTGCTTATTTTTGCATTGGTATTTCTTTGACTTTTTTATTTCGCTATTGTGACGAAGAAAACAAAAAAGGGAAAATAAAACAATAACAAAATTCCGAATCAAATGAAAATAAAAATATTCAGTTTATGTAGACGTTTAGCAAATGAGTAGTGAGCCATTTATGAGGAATAGCGTCAATAAAATAAGTGCCAAATATAGAAAATGACAAACAGACACAATATTTGAATAAGTCTTTTCATTCACAGTAAATAATCAATGCAACCTTCGATACGGCTGCTGCAATTCATATCGAAAATATTTCGAATTTCGCAAAAAAACAGAAGAAAAGTCATACGGCCAAAAGGCATAAATCATTCACAGAAAGCTAGTATAAAAAGAGACATGCATAAAAAATGGGCGAATAATTTTTGAAACAATAATAAAAGAAAGAATGAGATGAAATTTAGAGAAAAAAAACGCTAGATATAAACGAGAATGAGAGAAAAAGAAGCCAGATATAGATAAAGAGAAAAAAGAAGAAAGAAATAGTGTATGAAAATTCGAAAAAAAAACTAATATTCTTAGACTGTAATCAAAATTTTGTTAATGAAACTTGTTTTATCGGAATATTTTTTTTTTTCTTTTCTGACGCAAATCGTTTTTTCACAACAATTGAAATATAAAAATACAAAAGTCATGACGTGGCTCCATCTAAAATATGAATACTTTATATAGAAAGTGTGCAAGTTTTCAGTTGTCAATTGGCAGCCAACGTCAAAAACACTGCTCCGTGAATACTTTATTTGTGCTATGAATTTATTCGGTCAATGACAGCTATAATCATATGACTTGTGCAATTTTCTTTATTTTTACTTATCGAATTTCTGTATTGTAATAAACTGTTTATGCATATTGATTGAATTCGTTTATAAGGAACATCGGTATATATTCACGTGTTATATATTACATAATAAATTAAAAAAAAAAAAAAAACAATTGATATTGTATTTGATTGTGTTGTATTGAATCGCATCGTACTGATGAGAAAAGTCATACACAATTTTGTGACTAAATATGGAGGAAATACGTGATATAAATCAGCTGATAAGACCATCGAATGAAATTCAATGAATGTGTCTATCGTCAGTCACACCAAACATTCAAAGCTACCAACTATGCTTATTCATAATTCCACATACGAGTGTAGAAGTCGACATTTTGCTACAATATGCACGTTTAATGCCAATTGTAAATTATAATCCGAATATCAATATTAGTCATTATCAATGTCGCAAACAAAAACAAACTCTGAATCGAATGGAAAAAAAAAAAGAAAAAAACCCCAAACGAAAAGTCGATTGAACGATTTCATTTGATTGTGAAGACACCTTGATTATAGCTTTATATATAGAAAATCCAATTGCATGCATAACGTATGATTAAATTTCATCGAATAAAGTATTCAATTCCACAGAGGCTGAAAGATAACGAGAATGGCGGAGAGATAGAAACAGAGCAATAGGGACAGAAAAATATATTAGAAAGAAACATATAGAGAGCGAATGATAAAAAAAAAGTTATTAATTCGAGTGTACAATATCAGTTCCTCGAAATAATGTGTTTTCGTAGCTAATTTGCGTTCCACATCGTCAATTATAGCGAATAGTCTTGAATTGATAACTGTCGATATGTATATAAAAATTCCAGTCAAATAACCAAAACTAACCACATACGTCATCGCATCAGTGCTGATTACAAAAGAAACAGAGAGTAAATTGAGCGGAATTTTCTAGAGCGAGAACTTAAGAACGACGGGCAGAAAAAGTGCGTAAACAAATAAAATTAAAAAGAGAAAAAAAAAAGTAATGAAACAACAAAACGATCAACGTATAGTTGGAGCAAAAAAAGAAAATAAAATTGGCAAACAAAAGGATAAAAAGAGCGTTTTGTTGATACAAAACAAACCAAATTGTTTACTTTACTATTTCTTGGTCTGTCATTCCTTTCATTTATACTCACACTCAATATCCATCTTTCTCTATCCATTTGGGTGCTACGGCTCATGATAGCATGGTGCATAAATTATTCGACGAATGAAAAATGTGTACATTATACACGCACTTGTGTTGATTTTCCGTCATCTTTTTTTTTTCTTTCGTGTGTTGTTCTTCTTTCTCTTCTTTTATTTTTTTTACATGCTCACCGTTCGTGTTGTGCGTTTATATTTCTCTATCGCGTATTGTACTGTTCGATTCTGTTGGTTGTCAAAATCGATACGAAAAAAACCAAAGTACATCGCTTACCGGTGTAATGTATACTGTGTATATTATATATTGTATATTGGACAAATAACAATGTGATAAATATATTAGTCCACCTGGAGAGAGAACCAATAGTGTAGCCCATCCAGGTTAAGTGAAAATCAACAAAAACACACATTTTTATTCAAAGTGTAGCCACATTGTACGATTTACATAAAATCAAAAATTTTTCCTTTGGCTATTTACTTCTTCTTCTGCTTTTGCTTTTGCTGCTTTGTTTCATATCGATTTTAGTGTTTCTTGTTGTCTTTTAGTTAAAAAAAAAAAAAATTGTGAGTGTAAGAGTGAGTGTTCTTTTGGTGTTCCATATAATTTGTTGTAATGTGTTCAGATTGGAATTGTTAGTTTGGAGCCAGTTATATGGTTTGTGGTGCCAAGTGTGCAATTTTCCTTTTCTATAAAAGATAAATTGGCAGATAGAAAGTGATAGATAAAAAGAGGCAACGATAGCATGAGAAAACAATTGCTTTCCATTTCATTACTGAACTGAAATATTCTCTCAAGTAGTTTTCTAAAACAATATTACAAAATTTGTGATGAATATATAGAGCAAAAATAAATCACTCTGTGACAATAAATTGGTTCGAAACTTTTCCGTGATGCATGCATTGATGAATTAAGGTGTATGAACTTACATTTATCCGTATCGATTGAAATAAGCGGCTACTATTTTGTATAAATCAGGACGATATTGATATAATTGACATGAATCATTGAATGTGAATTGTGATTTAATTCAACATTAAATTACATTTAAATTTTTTTATATTGATATGCAGAATACTGTGTGCTCTTATAGTTTCTATGTAAATTCGCATTTTCGATAAATTTTGTATGACATATTATTTTGTATCAATATTTACATCAACTAAAATGTTATATTTTACCAAGAAATGGTGACTTTTAAACATGAATCCATTTTATATCGAATTAAAAACTAATTACACAAAATGATTGAAAAAAGTTTAATTCTAATTGAAACGTTTGCATAAATATCTCCCAAATGTACAAAACAAATTACTAATTAATCCGATTAGAAAGAGTAAATATACAACGTGGACTGGTGTAAATCATAAAAAAAAATTCACAAATTGCCGGTCACAAATAAATTTGATTCCATCGTGTGAGAGAAAAAAACTCTTTTTTTTTTATTATGTGTGCCAAATTGGTACTGTCAATAGAAAAATATTTTATTATTTTAAATAATTTGTTGGAGAAATAATAAATTCTCCTTTCATTCTGTCATTTGCAGTCGTCAGACGATAGTTCATTGTTAGAATTGGAAATGCTGCCATCGACAGCTGATTCGTCGATCCATGCAGCTAACGAAGTGGCAGCACGATTACGTGTAGATATACGAACCGGTTTAACATGGTCAGAAGCAAAATATAGGGCCAAAATTATTGGTCAAAATGAATTACTTGCCGACGAAGATGAACCAGCTTGGAAGAAGTATGTCGATCAATTTAAAAATCCACTCATTTTATTGCTGTTGGGTAAGTGAACTACACTATTTTCAAGATTTAAATATTTAAAAGCATTTGTGATTGCAAATTTTCAATTTTAAAATGGATGCAGAAGAACGTGAATATATAAAACCGAAACAATTGATTGAATAAATGAATGAATGAATGAATGAATGAATAATTTAGTTGTAATTTTGTTGCAGGTTCGGCGCTAGTCAGTGTGTTTATGAAACAATTCGATGATGCGGCTAGCATTACGATAGCTATTATTATTGTAGTCACAGTTGCATTCATTCAGGAATATCGATCGGAGAAAAGTTTGGAGGAATTGAAAAAACTCGTACCACCAGAATGTCGATGGTATTTCAAAATTTCAAATATAATTCAATTTAATTTAATTCATTAATTTGACTCCCAATTGTCTCATGATGTTTTGCTTGTTAATATTAAAATTTTAGAATTAAAAAATGCAAACATATTATTGGGACAAGTGAAAAGAAAATTTTGCATTTCATCAAATAACATTCCCTTGCATTCTTTTCATTCCAAATTTAGTTGGCGAGAGAGTCGAGTAGAAACATTTTTGGCGCGTGAATTGGTGCCAGGTGATATAGTGTTATTAAATGTTGGTGATCGTGTTCCAGCTGATTGCCGTTTATTTGAAACAATTGATTTGTCAATTGACGAATCAAGTTTCACCGGCGAAACTGAACCAGCATCAAAAACATCTGAGGTTATGTTCAATTCAGCCATTACAAATAATACAAATGGAACAAATGGCGTCACAAAAGATCATACAAAAATGCGAAATATTGCATTTATGGGAACATTGGTGCGATGCGGAAGTGGAAAGGGTATTGTGGTTAGCACTGGTGAGCGTAGTGAATTCGGTGAAGTATTTAAAATGATGCAAGCTGAAGAAGCGCCAAAAACTCCATTACAAAAATCAATGGACATTTTAGGTGCACAGCTAAGTTTTTATTCGTTTTGTATCATTGGTATAATCATGTTTCTTGGATGGATTCAAGGCAAGGCAATTGTTGAAATGTTTACAATTGGTGTAAGTTTAGCAGTTGCAGCCATACCAGAAGGTTTACCAATTGTGGTGACTGTAACACTGGCATTGGGTGTGATGCGAATGGCCAAACGTAATTGTATTGTTAAAAAATTGCCGACAGTCGAAACATTGGGCTGTGTAAATGTAATTTGCTCAGATAAAACGGGCACAATTACCAAAAACGAGATGACAGTTACAGTTGTCATTACATCCGATGGATATATGGCCGATATCACTGGTGCTGGATATAATGATCTTGGTGAAGTTCATATACGTGAATGTAATAGTACTGAAATGGCAAAAGAGAGCATTGTAAATTTGCTTGAAGTTGGTGTTGTTTGCAATAATGCAATCATTCAAGATGGTACATTGCTTGGTCAACCTACTGAAGGTGCTCTACTGGCCGCTGGTATGAAATGTGGTCTATATGCACCCGCCGATAAATTTATACGTTTACAAGAATATCCATTTAGTTCGGAGCAAAAAGTCATGGCAGTTCGTGTTGCGCCCAAATACAGTAACAACAAAGAAGAGATTTTCTTTGTAAAAGGTGCATTAGAAATGGTATTGCCACAATGTACTCGTTATAAATATGGTGGACAAATCGTTCCATTGACCAAACAAATTGAATCGGAATTTTTGGCCGAAGCCTATGAAATTGGCAGAAAAGGATTACGTGTATTGGCTGTGGCCAAAGGCAAATCACTACAGGATTTAGTGTATTTGGGTATTGTTGGTATTACCGATCCACCACGTCCATTGGTACGTGAATCTATTGAAATTCTACGTCAAAGTGGTGTTAGCGTTAAAATGGTCACCGGTGATTCACAAGAAACGGCTGTTGCTGTTGCTAATTTGATCGGTTTGGATACAGTGCATCATATCGTTTTATCGGGCACTGATTTGGATCAAATGTCTGATTTACAACTTGAAAAATGCATTTCCAATGTTAGCATCTTTTATCGTGTTACACCAAAACACAAATTGCAAATTGTCAAAGCATTACAACGGGCTGGAAACATAGTTGGCATGACGGGTGACGGTGTTAATGATGGTGTTGCTCTTAAACGAGCCGACATTGGAATTGCAATGGGCAAAATTGGTACAGATGTTTGTAAAGAAGCAGCTGACATGATTTTGGTTGACGATGATTTTCATACAATTATGTAAGTGATTTTTTCTTGTTCATGGTCTTATAAGAAATTTTGACGATTCAGTGATTTGTGGAATTGTGCAATTGTGCAATTGAAATTTTCCCATAAAAATCTCATTTATCCATAATATTTTAAATTATATTTTTGATTTTCTCCATAATTTCAGTGCAGCAATTGAAGAAGGCAAAGCAATTTTCCATAACATTCGAAACTTTGTTCGATTCCAATTAAGTACGTCGATCGCAGCGCTGTCATTGATTGCATTATCGACATTGATGAGCATTCCAAATCCATTGAATGCCATGCAAATTCTTTGGATAAACATAATTATGGATGGACCGCCAGGTATAATTAAGTACCACGTGAATGGGGATGATCGGTTTTCAACAGGGATCCTTCCAATTTGAGAATGGTTGATTTACGAATATCACATGTTTTGAATAAGCATGATGAAATTCAATTACATTTGATTGGAAGAGACCTGTTGCCAACTGAACATTTATTGCTTTTCACAAAATACGCAATTCGTTTACTTATTCGCTTCATTTGATGCTTTTCAATCTCAGCCCAATCACTCGGTGTGGAAGCCGTCGATCAGGATGTTCTTCGTCAGCCGCCTCGTAACGTCAAACAGCCAATGATAACTAAATCAGTCATAATCAATGTATTACTGTCAGCTAGCATCATAATATTGGGAACATTGTGGGTGTTCCAGCGTGAAATGTTGGATGGTTCTGGTGGTCGAACAAAGCGTGATACAACAATGACATTCACCTGTTTCGTGCTATTCGATATGTTCAATGCGCTAAGTTGTCGTTCACAAACCAAAAGCATCTTTAAAATTGGTCTATTTACGAACAAAATGTTTTTGTTTGCCGTTGGATTTTCGCTCATCGGTCAATTGCTTGTCATTTATTTCCCACCACTTCAAATGGTATTTGAAATTTTACAATATTTGAGAAAATTTTACAAATTTTTTAGAATATTTAACAATATTTTATTTCGAACTTTTTGGCCCACAGGTATTTCAAACTGAAGCATTGACACCTTACGATTTGGTATTTTTGGTCACATTAACATCGTCCGTGTTCATTGTGTCTGAAATCAAAAAATGGTTTGAACGAACAATGGAACAACGTATGTACAAAACCAAAACAGAGATGGATTTCGTATGACAATTAGCGGGTGGTGTTGACAATACCAATGATGTGAACTGCGAGAATAGCACGCGCCCAGGTTCCTCATCATCGGAACCACGACGACGTTTTTAAATTGAGTGAGAGATCGAAAAATCGCGAGTGAAAAAAGCAACAACTACAACAACAACAACAACAATAACCAATCCAATAAGTAAAGAAATGTTAAAATTACGTGCCCAAGTGGCAAAATAGCAGCATTGCAATAGCGAATTTTATCTGTATTTCCCCACTTTACATAAACCAAGGGGTAGACTGTTACTAAACAGAATTCATAACGACCGAGCCAAATTAAATGCACCGAAACAAATGTAAAACTACTGAACAAAATACCGAAAGTACCGCATCGTGTAACAATATAGAATGTTCTATTAGATTTTGATACATGGTTCGGTATTTCGTTCGGTACTATATAATTTGGTTCGGTTCGGTTCGGTTCTGTTCGGTTCGGTTCAGTATCAGTTTCCCCCTTTACATGAACGCAAACTCCAATTCGATAGATATTCCATCGAATTTTCTATTGCCTTTTTCCTCACAAACGAAAACAAAAGATTCAATTTTACGTGCGTAAGTTCTCTAATTTGCATTTAGTTTTATTTTGAATATTTTTCTTTGCGACCCAGCGAAACGATCAATGGCCAAAAGTAAATATTTACCATCAATATAATTATCTTTCATTTCAACAATGGGGTCAACGAAATTCCATCAAAATAAACTAAGCAAACTACATCATTTCTGTCAACATTTACCCACAAAGTGCATATTGTTTCATTTTTTTGCTAATCTTGCAATTGAAGCAATTCATTGAATTTCGTATTAGAAATTCAAAAATTTTTCTACTTTTTTTTAAAATTTTCTACCTAGTATCTTTGTGTGTTTTTCTCCTCCTAATCCAATACCTATCATTTAAAAAATTTAATTTTTATTGATTGCATTTAATTTCACAATTTTTTCTCTCAATTTAATTTTGTTCAAATATAAACTTTGAGATGCCGTAGGCTTAGTTTATTGAATAACGTTTGTGCACAAACACATACAACACACGATTCCAATAAAATGGCATCCAAATAGCACTCGTACAACAAATGTAAAGTGTTGCCCAGCACATTGTCTCAAACATAAAAAGAGGAAAAAAAAGCACCCAAATAAGTTTAGAGAAACAACAATGGATTTTGCCTTTTTATTACATTTATTTGACATTTTTGGCGAACAAAATCATATTATGTATATTTTGAAATGAAACACAAATTAACACACGATTTATAGATGTCTAACCACGTTTGCTGCTTTCGTTGACAAATTTTTGAATATGCGTTTAATTTTTTTCTTTTGTTTTTGTTTTTGTTTTTGTATTCATAATTTCTAAGATAACTATTTAATACTGCAAGCTGCTTTAACTTTTTTACCTCATAATCAAACCATTAACGCACATTTATTCTTTCGTTGAGTCTTTGTTGTTTTTTTTTATTCGCAGTATTTTTTTCTGAAAAGAAAAAAATGCTTTTGTCCAGCTTTGCCTCACTTACACACTATTCCCATACGGCTACGCATTACTGTTATTTAATATATGTGTAATTTTTTTTTTAAACTTGCAACAAAATAAAATATATGAAAAAAAAAAATGATGGAATAAAGCTGAGAATTGATATTAAGTTAAATAGATATTTTACGTGTATTACGTTCGCTGCACACTAAATAAGAGACTATAGTCGAAATTGCCTATTTTTTACGTCCAAAAAAGTTATTCATTTGAAAAATTATGACAAAACAAAATGTGAAAAATATTGTATTAAAGAATTATATCCAAATCTGTTGCCAGATTTGACTATAAATCTCTTGTCACATTTTGATTCAAATTTATGAAAAATATTCTTGATTTTGAAAAGAGACAAACTTTTTCAAGGGACTAAAAACATTACTGAATTTACTATATAAATTGATCGAGGCAAAAGTCCAAATTCATTTTCTGATGATGTCGAAGACAACCACAACAATGAAAAAAAATCCGTAATGGGAAGAGTTCAATTGCCAATCAACACAAAAATATTTTCAATTTAAGTTGTGCGCTCGGCTTTGAAACATTTCCTCTTTTCGTAATTCGTTCAAAGCTTATTTTGCGTTAAAATATTTGTATTTATACATTAAAACATAGTAAATTATTCATTTCTTGTTTTTATTCTGTGAGACTAGGAATTTATTTTGCATCTGTGAGATAATAAACCATGCAAAATATCAACGATTTAGATCAATATCGCAATTCACTATTTTTACTTTTTGATATTACACAAATTTGCAGAAGAAATTCAAACTAATCGAAAACAATGCTTTGTTTTGCATGACAATTTGCAAAACTGGACTGAAACTGTCAGAAACTGTTAAGAAAAATGAAATGGGAAAAAAATCGAAAATATCATTTTTGTAAAATAAAAAAACCAAGAAGGAGATGAATGAAATGAAATGAAAAGAAAAGAAAAGAAAAGAAAAGAAAAGATTAAAGGGTATTTATATAAATTAATAACACAAACCAACAAACAAACAAACAAAAAATATTTATAAAAAAACAGATACACAGATCATTGAAGAATAAATCGATATAATATATGTTTTTTAAATTTTATTTTGTCTTACGTTTAACAAACAAAAATGTTTTTTGTATTATATCAAAATAAATTATTAGTTTTTAAAATTAGGGTCTCGAAACTTTACAAACAAACAAAAGGCTATTTTACAATTTGTTCCCAATGATGTTTAGATTTACACATTTACTATAAACCAACTATATTTTAAATGAGAATCTATGCAAAATAACACGACATGAGAATCGAGAAAATGAAAAAAAAAAGAAAAAAAAAAAAATTATCAAGGCAAATTGCATTTTTCATTTTGTTAATTGTTTTATTCATTAGCTAATTGGTCTAATTGCAGCTTTAAATTAACGTGATTAAAGGAAAAGAAAATAAGAAAAACATATTTCCATATGGGCGATTTGAACCCAAATTAATGCATGTAATTTTAGCCGAACTCGTATTTATATTTTTTGAGCGAAAAATGCTCAGTGAATTTGGAATAATAAAAATAAAGAAATTAGAGAAAAATGGACATTTTTTGAGGAAAACAAATTTAAATGAAGACAAATTCACATGTATTGGTGTGCACGGTTCATGGGCGATAGATAATCGAAAAAAAATTGGCCAAATTACAGAATTCATTTTCAAGTCTTGAAGGCTTTTCCAAGTACTTTTCAATCTCTTTTAAGCACTACACTTTTTCAAAAAGCCTTTTTGAAATGAAATGTGTTCAATAAATTACTTGATAATTACTATTGAAAAGAGAAAACAACGGAAAGCCGAAAATATACCAATGAAAATAAAGTGTCGATTAGGAATTCGAGTAGAAAATTTATCAACAATTAATGAAGAGTAATATTAGAATGTGAATGGTTTTCACATATAAATAAAGAGAGAAGAGGTATAAAAGCGCTTTCACATTTATTTCACGTAATGAATCGATCGCGATATGGGACAATAACAAAACAACACAAGAAAACAAAGAAAACATTTTTTAAATTATTTGTGGTAGTAAAAATCTATCACCAAACAATAATTTGTGGAAAAGATGATGAACGAATCTTAAACATTTACCCTAAGTAATAGCCCAAATCCAACCCCTCCCCCCCCCCCCCCGAAAGATGGGAAATTGGAGAACGCTCCAATTTACTCACATTCTACGCCTTTGTCACGATCACTGTCTATGCCTATTAAAGTGTTTCTGAGTGCCTCTAACTCTGTATCTAAATCTATCTTTCTACAACTGCTTCCAAGTGTTTTCCGCTAAAATCTAAAATCCGAATCATTTCCCGATCCATCCAGCCCATGTAAATTGCTCACACTTTCCGCAGAACCTTATCGTTCGTCTTTTCTATCAGCTAAATTTTCACTGCATTACTTTTTAGTAAATCGCTTCAATTATGAACAAAATAAAAACTGTTTGCTTCCTTTCGTTGTAAAATTATTTACCTGTCATTCTTATTGTGATAAACTAAAGAAAAACTTTAATTCATACGGAACAGTGTTAAACTTAGTTCCCGTCGTTATTACATATGAAATCAGTATTAGAGGTTATGACTGCGTACAATGTATATTTCAAGTACGTTATATTTTATGTCGATCTCTTCTATGTTTATCAATAATAGAATATGACAACAATAATTTATCTATGTTTCTTAAAGTAAAACAAAAATCTCTTAAATTACAACAGAAAATACATGACATTTTTAGATCATACACATATTTAATCCCTCTATTTGTACGAAAAGATAAAAAGATTATAAATTCATCCAAAAATGGAAAATTGAAAAAAAAAAAAAAAATTAATCAAATCGAATAAGAAAATCGTTTTTCCAAAACTAAAAATAAAAACAATAAAATTTTGAAGGAATCTACCAGAACAACTGGAACAACAGAAATTTCGTAACACATCTTAAATAAACTAAAAACAAAATAAAAATTTATCACATGAAATCATATAGTTGTGAATGAAACAATTAATTTATATAAAAACAAACGCATAACATTATAATCATATTCATATTCATATTCATATTCATATATAAATTATATATTTCATATTCAAGTGACGAGCGAAACACAACAAAAACAAAAGAATATATTTCATATTTACATAAATTGAGGGCAATTGCAACTAACGATAAACAACATAAGAAGAAAAGGAAAGCGTTTTAAATAGGGAAACAAAATTTCTCATGGTAATACGGTCAATTTTGATTGTGAAATAGGGGAAAAAATTAAATTGTAGGACAATTTCAAATGGAAATCTAGGGGCATTTAGCTTTTCACAAACACTATTTTTATGTCATTTATCGTAAAAATTGTGTAGCATTCGCAGATTTATTCTATTATTCATAGCTATTTACAGGAATATTCACAGTATTCGGTTGTTTTGTGCTACATTCGTAATAAACAACAGGAATGAACCTCTCTCTTCTCTCTCTCTCTCTCTCTCTCTCTCTCTCTCTCTTCCTCTCTATTGGCAAGCCATTCAGAACCTCACCGACGAGCAAAAATAGAAATGTCGAAACATTTCCATTCTTGCGGTTTCAGCTCGCTAGTCAAGAGAATCCAGGGAACTCTGTGTCAAAACCTAAGTGGCAAAAACTGAAAAGTCAGAAATTTACTAGCATTTGCAAAACTAGTAAAATATTTATTTTTCTTTTTTTCGTTCACTGAAATTGCGAATTATCATTCTAAATCCTGTTTTTTTTGTTTCTCTTATTTGTTTCAGAATATCAATTTTTTGCTAGGGGAATTTATGGAATAAATATCCGTAGAAATCTGCAAAAAATCTGCTCAAATTTTCTAGCACTAAAACATCAAATATTGAGTGTTGCCTACGAATATTTGCGGATTTGTAGCAGATATTCACTCTATGATCACGAAGAATATCTGCTGCAAATCCAAACTATCTGCAATATCTGCAACACATCTGATTTGATAAATTCCCCTAGATTT
This sequence comes from Resseliella maxima, assembly GCA_029041755.1. Classification (NCBI taxonomy): domain Eukaryota; kingdom Metazoa; phylum Arthropoda; class Insecta; order Diptera; family Cecidomyiidae; genus Resseliella; species Resseliella maxima. The sequence goes on from JAQOWM010000090.1 coordinate 1,009,858, forward strand.
TTTGTTATTTAGAAATAATTTGCGCATTTGTTAACAATAATTTTCAAAAATCAAATTTCTTATTTCTGTTTTTCAACCAAATCATAAAAGGTACATTAATGTATTTAAAAAAAAATCTGAATTTAAAACTCAAATTGAAGTGAAAAAAATATGTCTACATTTTAGTTTTTAATTTCAGTGAATAAAAAAGATGAACAAAAAATTAGCATATCATCAGTTTAGAAAATTAAATATCATTAGTATCAGTTATCTTTCAAAATTGTATTTGTAGCATTTATGTTGACAAATTTCATATTGCAATAGAATTCGTTGAGTATATGCAGAATTCATGAGAATCACTATTTGGAGCTATTCGTTTACAACACAAAGAATTCGTATGTATTCGAATGAAATAAATGCCCCTAGATGGAAAGTAAATTAGTTTTTTTTGAAATAGAATGAAAGTTATCAGCGCAATTGGCACATCTCACCATTGGCACCAGTAACGTTCACGTAGTGGATTTAAATCTAATCAATGAGTTCCTAAGACCAAATGTCTAACATAACAATAGATGTAAACAAATAATGAGAAGAGAAATTCAACACAATTAAAAAGTCAGTTTTGTGTTCAATTCAATGTTGTCACTGGGCGAAGGTATCGCTTGCACTCACTGAGATAGTTGCAGTTTGTATTGTGTTCTCTTTTTGTGAGAATACTTTTTAACAACTACTTTAGAGAGACTTATTAGTCAATTGATTTTGTATTTTGCTTCTCTTCCTTAACATATATTCACACTGAATAATAGCTGAAAAGTCTATAATTCGACAGCTTTTACATAAATTCAACTCTTGTTCAAATTACATTTTAAGACAGAGAGCAATTAATATTGTGCAATAGTTAAATTAGATAAACACTACGTGAATAAAGAATACTTTACGAAACCAGTTTTATTGAAGTCATCAGTTGACAATGTATTCATTATTTGTGAGCTGATTGCTGTTTTAAAATGTTATAAAGTAGAAAGACACCTACATTGCCCAATCCCATTTCAATGATCTATGCATCCACCCAGTCTGTTTTAAAAATTATTGTGAAAAAAAAAAATCATCATCAGTATCAAATGCACCATTATCATCATAATCATCCGACATATCGTTGCCCAATATAAATATTCAAAAATAAGCCACTTAACATTCAATAAAATCTATCAGAGAGATAATATTTTATAAAATCAATCAACAAAAAAAAAAAAATGATGATTGATTCAAACTAAAAATGTAGCGTTCAGAGGAAAAATGTCATACAGAAAAGTTCCGTGGAAAAATGAATAAAACAAGTGGCAAATGAAGTATTTTATACACAAAATGTGTTGCAAATAAGTGACATATAAGTATTTGTATCATTTTTGCGCGGAACTTTTCTGTATGACATTTTTCCTCTGAACCTTTCAAATAACGAATGATTGATCAAAGAATAAACTAATCGAGATTTAATCCATTCATTGGTAAAAAATTTAAAATATATCACCAATAACTCGATTTAAATGTTCTTCTTCATTTTATTTTAGTTAAAATCAAAGTTTCACGTAGAAAATATACACCAAACGAAGCTTAACATATTCACTTACTCTTTCTATTTCTCTGAATTTTTGAATTTTTGAATTGATGAAACAAAAGCACACACACACAACTGTTAATTTCGATTTCGATACGAAACAAAAATTCTCTCATGACCAATTCTTAGAGCTATCATACATATTAACCTTGATTATTCACATAATTATTATCGAATATTTTAAGTGAAAAAACAAGAGTTTAAACGAAAAGAAATGAAAAAAAAGATCCAAACAAAATATCCACATAATTTTAACAATGAATTTTGTGATGTTTGGCCGAATCTTGCACACACACATACATCTTATAACCTATTTTGTAATTTGTAATTTATCTTAAAAAATTAACAAATAATGACAAATAAAGAATTAAATTCAATAAAGAACCAAAATCAATTGTCATTTTATTATTTTCCATCAATTTTCCAATTTGAATAATTTTGTAATTTGGCCAATTTTTCATTCATTCTTATTGTATTCAATTTAGTTGTCTTTTTTTTTGAACAATTTTATCGTTACGACTAAAAAATGTTGTTTCGATTTTGGTGATATTACCGATAAATAATTTGAATGATTATCATTGTGCCCCGTGCATGCAATGTCAAATCATCTAATGAATTATTCAACCCTGCGCATTGGTAAGTAAAAGGCAATATAACCTTTCAAAATCTGTCAAATCCATGTGAGCTACAAATATTTAACGATGGAATGACGTTTCTGTTTCATAACCCCATAATATAAACTGGTATATGACCTCGAATGAAAAAAAAGAAATAGCTACTTCGCCATTTCTCTCATAACCGTGCCGATTATATCGAATCAAATACAAAACAAAAGGTGATAACATTTTCAGTGCAATTTGTTTGTGTCTAACTTGCATCAAATGCGGTTGACATTGATTATATTTTCTTTTGTTTTTTGATTAATGTGCAAACAGAATATCTCCGGTCACCGGTTGATAATTATTATTTTTTTTCATTCACTTTGCAGTTTAACTTCTACATTTTACGAACGACATTTGAGTCTCTATTTATATTTATTTCGTTGGATTTTTCAATCAAATATTTTGGAAATTCAGCAATGTGGAAGCAAGTGTATCGCAATAAATTTTTAGTGCAAGCCACAAATGTGCGTAATTTCTTATCCGAAGCGTATAAATGTTCAGAGGCATGGAAGAATCGCTTACAATCACCAATATTGCAGAAAATTCGGCCCGATGTATTTTACTATGATTTAGATCATAAATTTCAACAACGCGGTAAAATTTGTGCGGTTGATTTAGATATTTTGGTGAATACAATTAATGATAATGTACTTTTGGATGAATTATCTGATTTACTTCATAAAATGCGTTTGACAGCCGAAACGGGCAATACATTGGCATCAACATCGCATGCAGTAATTCGACATCATTTGGATTTTAGCGATACGGATTTAGAAAATTTAATTTATATTCTTGACGACCGTTTAAGCTATGGTGTCTTTTTAGATTCATTTACTGCCAATTTATGTCTAGATAAAATGATAAAATTGAAAAATTATCGTATGGCCGCCAAAGTGGCAACATTTTTAATGCTACAAGAAAATTTTGAAAATCCAATTAATCGTGTACTTTCATTGCACGCATGTTATAAATATCTTGAAAATCCAGAATCATTCGATGATTTGGAAAAACATGAACAAACCGAAAAAGAGCTTGCAAATCAAATTTCCGAAGCATTACGGGCTGCTGATAAGAAACCAATGAAAAAAACAAAAAAACGTGAGAAAAAAGAAGAGATTCGCGTTAGAATCAATTATATCCGTAATCCATATTTTGACAATCATTTCGATTTGCGCAACACACATCACTTGGTCGGCAAAACATTTTTAGCAATTGGACTATATATGGACGATTCAATTGGAAACTCAATCAATTTGATTGGTTATACATTTTATGAAAAATACAGCGAGGGCAGTAAATTCATTGAATCATTGGTTAATAAAAATCAATTGCATAAAGATGCCGTCGATATTGTAAAAAAACAATTGTCTCAGGTAAGATTAAAACATTAAAAAACGATCTCAGTTCTTGTTCATTTTTCTCTTTTATTTAATTGTCAAAATGCTATTTTCGAAATTTATAATCTAAATCTATTTTTATTTGATTAGATTAAAGATCGCGATAAAGATGAGCAATTCCAAAGTTTTTGTGCGGCTGTTGATAAATTAGCCGAATCTAGTGCATCACTTGAGTGTGCGTCACTTGAACAGGCCATTCATAAATTAACTGTAAACACGGTTAAAGAGAATGAGGCGAAGGAAATCGAAGAGCAAGTTAAGGTAATCTTTAGCATTTCAAACTAAATGCGCACAAAAAAAAAAATAATCAAGGTTAACCACTTAAAACGACATTTCGAATTTTTTGCACAGATTTATTCATTGTGGGAGAAAATACGCGAAACAAAATTACAGGATGAACTAGATCGAGTTGATCGTCATAATCGTATAGAAAAGATTGATACATTGTTGAAGGAAATGTCCGAAGAGGAAGAGAAATTATGGTTCTTTGAAAATCAAACCAAAATCGATCTGGAATTGGAGAAAATCTCAAGTGAAGAGAAGAAAAAGGAAAAAATTTCACAAAGACTCATCGACGAAATGTATATACCACCCGAAGTCGATGCCAAAAGAAATTAAAATACACCAAACATCTCTATTTGAATTCATCGATATTGAAATCTCAAATAGCAGCAGGATAAATATTGTTGTATAGGTCTAATTTTTAATAAAATCGCTTTAGAATTTGGAATAGTAAAGCAGTCGTTTTTTCAAAAACAAAAACAAATTTAAATTCCTCAACTAGTTTTTTTTATTATTGAATATTTCTTACCAAATGTTTCTTTTTGTATAAAATGGCTTTTGCTAATACGAAATCGTTGTCATGAAATTTCCATTAAATACGCCATCAATGAGAATTTTGAATAAATTGTTGAAAATAACAAACCGGAATTAAGTTTCTGTGAGTCTTTTGCCTCTTTATTTCATAAATTGCATGTAACAAGAACACTTTTTTTCGCGAATAATGCATTCTATTGATATAATTCAGTTTACACTGTTATTTCATTAGGATTAAAAATTAATCCTTTCGGATTAATTCAAGAAAAAATCCAAATGGATTAATTATTAACACCTAACAAATAGCGTATTTTGCCCAAAAGGGCCAAGTCAACTACAACTACAATGATACATAATCACCATACCGAACAATTTGAGAAATGGTTCAGCGAAAGTAATGTGTCATTATAGTCGACAAAGCCATACAATTGTGAACGCTTCTGCTGCGACATTTGTTATCAGCGATTGTCATAGCAAATGCCTCAACAGCAACACCCACAAATGTATGACAGGCTTGCAACAAAATGTTACATTTTAGAATTTTAGATTTTAAATATCTAATTTTTTTTATCTTAAATCTACATATTTGAATCGATTTTATTGATTGTTGTTATTGTCTGCTGGTCGCACAAGTGATTCATGTATTCCATGCCCACATACAATGCTGTGCCCTGTTGAATGAAAATAATAAACACAATTGATTAGATAAATTGATTCATTCAATCCGTTCTTTTTCTCCTTCATATTGTTCAAATGATAAATAAACAACCAATCATTAATAAACACATACCTTTGTATAAGATGCACTTTGCTGCTACAATATCACGATGCCAAACGGTAGTCCGTGCGACTTTCAGCTGCCATTCTGGTACAATATGAATTGTTGGGGCCAATTGTCCACGTGACTTAGTTTGAATGCTTGTTGGTATCAGCATTTGTGAATTGTACATGCAGTTACGGCACACCTTGAACCTATCACTCCTCGTTCGCCTGTCGAAACGCTTGAAACATTTGGCGCACGTTTGAGATGTCATGTATTCGTCGACATTCATTATCATAGCACAATCTTCTCTCTTCCTTACGCTGTTCATCAAGCGTCGAGCTCCCGGTGCACGCACAAATTTCTTTATTTTGATTGGTGAATTGGGTGCAAAATCAGCCGCTCCTAAATAAATCTGTGGTCGCTTTCCTTTCGGCAGAATTTTCATAGCCATTTCATCCAATGCACGATTCACATCCATGTATTTCTCAAAAGCGAGACGGGCATAGTATCTAAATTCAAAACAAATACAAAATACAATGTAATGTCAAATGTGAACAAAAATTAAATTTGATTTTGTTTTCAACAATCGCATAAACAACATTACCTTTTCGTATGCGCTGCAATGGCATTTCTATGCATACGAAGACAATGCTGTATGTAATTCATCCTTCCAACACCACGCGGTGAAGGATTATTATTTGCTGCCAAATCATCCTGTTCTGCACGTCGATAATGTTTGGTGAGCTTATCCCAGCGCTTCTCACGGAACTTTGTCTAGGCATGACAATTGCATACTTTGTTTTGCTCTTTTATGTTGACCTAAATAGAGAAACGTAAACAACATAAACGAAGAAATCAATTAACATTTTGAATAATTGTTACCATTTCAATCGAAATTAATTTTGAAAACTAAAAACAAATGCAACAACAACAACAAATATTTACCTCTTCACCCGTACGAATATCGCGACGCACTATGGCGGTCTTCATATTCATGCCGGGATCAATACCAATTTCATAGTCAAAGTCACCACTATCGTATCGATGTTTCATGACTTCCAACTGTGATAGCAATTCCTCTTTTGGAGGAACATTGTATATTAAGCACGCTGAAACACCATCGGTCATGAATGAATAGCGAAACTGATGTTTGTTCCGGGCCAGTTTTCGAATTTTATCCATGTCGAAAATTTGCTGCCAATAAGTGTCCTTCTGTTCCATGAATTCCTTCACATCAATAATTTTGCCTTTTTTCGATTTTTCATAATTCCGTGGAAGTCTCTCGTTCTCTTTGAGGATGTTGTATAGCTCACGTGAATCGAATCGAAAAAATTTGCGTTGGTAATTGCAAATTGGCACAACGGAGAAATTGGATGCTTTTTTCAGTCGCTCACCGTTTTGACGACGCATATTGAACGCTTCAACTGCTCGTTGCATTTCGAGCCACATTGGCAAAGAAGCAAACCAATGTTTGTCGATGTAATCTCGCATTGTGGATGGTGTTATTGGGAAACCGATGACGTGTAATTCCGTTGCCAGAATATCAATTCTGTCTTCATCCCAGCCTGCATAGAAATATCCATCCACCACATTTCTGATGGTTCGGTTGATGTCGGCATCATTGAATACATACATACCCCGATAAATTCGATTCACTTCATGAAGTTGAATGCGTAGATATTTGCGTATGCGATTCTTCATGTGTGTTTTTAAATTTGTTTTAACATTTGTGGCATACGTTGACGATGTGTATTGGAACGGATTGTCCATCGTCAAGTTTGGGAAGTCAATATTATTTAGAACACACAAATCGAAGAATTCTGCTGGCATTTCGTAATCACCGGCGTGATCTTTAAGCACCGATTTAAAACAATCCGTAATTTCTGCATTTGCTTCTTTGCTGTTCTTTTCAAAATAGTCCCAATTTTGCTGGTCGAAATTGGAATTCACACGGTGCAAAAATTGTAGCGAGGCTAAGTGACACAGTTTTGCATGTTCAATGCTCTTTGCACTTGTGCATCGCACAATATAATTCATCAAATTATCATTTCCCGTTTTTTTTAAAATTGTTTTCAATGCACATTTTATAGTGCGAATATTTTCTTTTGGTGTCTCTTCGCTATCACTTGACTTTTTGATTTTCTTTTCACTAATATGGCAGTCTTCACCATTTTTACACTTTCTTTTACGGCCTGCGACACCCATTATATCAGCTATCAGAATGATGATGAATTCCCGAATTTCACCCTATTTATACTCTTCCGAAATGCTGATAAAGCAATGCATGTTTTCTAAAATGTGCAGTTGCCTGGTATCAAATCCACAGGCATAAATCTGCACACTTTTCAAAAAATGCAAAACTAAATTGATCGGTTGATAAAATCCCGAACAATCACTGCACATATCATACACCGGATGAAAACAAATGAATCACTATTTTTTATTTCTTCACTGCCAATTTATTGTGCTAACGAACGAACGAACGAAATTCACTCTAATGTTGATTCCAATGGATTCATTGTTTCCATGTTATGCCATCAAATAAAGTGGGATTTCGTGAAATGAACAAAATAAACAAATGAAAAAAAAAAACACATAAAATGACAACGAAACAGAAAAAATTCACAAAATCTTCACCAAAAACTAAATATCGTCGAATCATCTTGTCAATAAACAAATGTTGATTATGTAGAAATCTGCACATTTTTTGAAACCCGGCAAATGAAATACACATATTGAGAAAAGAACTATCAATGAATGTATTGTAAACACTGTATGAAAACAAATGAACTGAAAGCGTTACTTTTTCACTCTGAAGTGCAATATTAATTTGCTGGATCATTCAAAATGAAAACCAATCGTACTATTCTATATAAAATTATAATATTTATCAATTTTGACTCATATAGATTTTCATTTTCGAACGAAATGTGCAATCGTACGGAAGTAAACAGAAATATGGTTATGTTTCCAATGAAGAAAACAGTTGACGTTTCATGTCAAGTCAGTGTTGCTCGAAACGATTACGATTTACACAGTAAAATAAAGTAGAATTGAATGAACGCATTGTTTTCGCGTAATCAAAATAATGGCTGTTTATTATAAACACAAAATATATGAGTGATCTTATGAATTATTTATATGCAAATATTTTAATCCTTTTGGATTTATTTTTAATCCATTTGGATTTTTTCTTCAATTAATCCAAAAGGAATTATTTCTAATCCATTTGAAATAACAGTTTAGTCCGCATATACATTGGACACTTGAAATGTATAGATTCTTTAGTGTGTGTGTGTGGGTGTGTGTGTGGGTGTATGTGTGCGTGTGTATGATTGAAAAAATACTACATCGTGGCATTTGTACTCGTAAAATTTTATTCCACATTTGTTTGAGAAAAAACGTTATGTGATCCCATGAACTGATTTTATTCATTTTTTCTGCTTTACATCTAGGCAACTAAGAAGGCTGCATTTTGAGCACGTTTATTTTCTCTTGTATTCCCTTTGCTTCAGTTTCTAACAATTTCAAATCGGTTGTGATACGCTTTAGATTATCCGGAATGTTACGATCTCGTTCATTTTCAATTTGATCTTCGAGATCACGAATCTCACGCTCTACTTGACCAGTTTCATTTACCATTTGAATTAGATCACCACAATTCGAATGTAATGTAGCCAATAATTTATATGCTTTCTTTGATGGTTCGTCCTTTTTTGCCGTCTGTAAATCAATTAAACACTTTTGAATTTATGTACGAAAAATATTGAACTAAATGTTCAAGCGAAGAATATTTAAAATCGATGAAATCGATTGCATTTCTGAAGCGAATAGGAACCAACCTTGAACATTAAATCATCGGTAACAGTAAATTGTCGATCTAATTGGCCATTGATCGTGTTAATCTCTTTCTGAATATCGCGTGTATCATTTAAAACCTTGTCAATACTAGCTTTTTGCTTTCGAATATTTCCGATAATTTCCAAAATGCGTGATGTATATGAATTCCTGAAAAGCAAAATGAACAACCATTTTATTACATAATTTTAATAAAGAAATAAATAAATAAATTTTGAGAAGAAGAATAATATTTTCATTTGAACCTGTTTAAATTTCGGTTATTTTTCTCAAATTCATCGACTAGTTTTGCATGGAGTGTTGCTTTCTGTTTCAATTTTTCCGCCAATTCTTCGGCTTCTTCTTTCGTTAATTTGATTTCGTCAAGGAGCTGCTTCGTATGCGACTGGAAATCAAACCAACAAACATTGGATGTAAAAAATGTTTGAAATCATTTGAAAGTAGCGTCTTACTTACGAAATTGTATATTTTGTAAAAACATTTAAAAAATCTTACATATTTTGAATTAGATGAACCTCGAGCAATTTCAATTTGTTGTTCCAATGGTATTCGATGTCCATCCCATTGATCTTTTAATTTTTTGATACGTTCACGTGATGTGGCTAATACTTTGGTCATTTTTTCAATATTTTCTTCGGGATTTTCCAACAATAAATGCGTTCGCTCTTTCAGTTTTTTTTCACTTTGCAGCTGGGGCAATTGATCGGTAAACATTTTAACATTTGTTTTACATTCGGCCATTTGTGATTGTAAATCTTGTCGATGTTGATGTAAATTCTTAATTTCATTTTTCATTTTTTCAATTTCAAAACGTATAGCATCCGATTCCCGTATCTCTGGCATAACAACAATATCATCTTCATGCGGTATTTCAACATTATTTAATGCCAATTGTTGTACCGATGTAACATTTTTTAAATTATCTTTTTTCATATACGATAATGGCGCTAGAGTAGTTTTATGGATTTGTATTAATTTTCGGAAATTTCGTTGCCGTACTGATTTTGGCTGTTCATCGCCTAAATTCGTTCCTATCACATTTTCCGTTGAACCATTTAAACAATCTAGATCATTTTTTTGAATTAATGATGCACATATATTACTGCTGCTGGTCTGTTGGAAAATAGTTGGCGATCGTTTTGACCAGTACTCATTAAACTCATTCGATTGAGTCTTTGATATTGCATGCGGTACGTTTAGGCGTTGTGGTAAAAATCCATTATTTGATGCTTGAATTGCAACTAAATTACCTAGGGGGAAGCAATAAAAGAAAATAAAAACAAAAATACAAATGAAAATACGATTAAATATTGTAAAAAGTTCGCAAATATCATAAATATTGCAGATTTATGTCCGATTATCATAGATATTCGGCGAATGTGATTGAATATTGTTTAAGTTTGAGATTGGTAGTTGAGATAATATTGCATCCTGTGGGAAAAAACTTACTATAGAATAGTAATTTTTGTCCACGATCACTACCTACATGAGAAAAACTGAAAGAAACATTTCCTACGCTGCGAAATGAAATATGTAAATGTAAATGTAAACTTTCTTTTATTCTCTTCTTCCATGATGATTTCATGTGGAACGTTGACTTGAGCTCACAAGTAAACCCTCAGAAGTGACGTAAAAATTGTTGAATTTCAAACATACAGCCTTATTGGAAATGAAGAAAAAATAATTTTGACAATATTTGGGGGGCTGAGTCTGAAGGATTTGGAGGCCAGGCACCTGTAAAGGGCGAAAAATCGGGTTTTCATCAAATTCTAACTAGCAAAGTTGTAGATCTCATCGATTTCCGAACGAGAAACATTTACGAACACACACACATAATTCCGTCACTTCTGAAGGTTTACTTGTCAGCTACCAAATATCAATTTTAAGTAATACTTATTTTGCCATCGCAACAATGTCGTCATGTTCAATTATTATAGCTAGTTTATTGAATATTTACTAGACATTTCAAATATTTTAAAGAATATTTTTAAATTTCTGAATTTATAGTAAATATGTCGTAAATATTTAAATATCCCGCAAATATTCCAAATATCGGCTAAATATGTATATATTCAGAAAGGGTTATTTTCCCCTACTAAATTACCAAATTTACGAGCACCAAATTTTTTACAATATTGTGGTGTCCAAGCCGCATTCAATTGAATTTTTATATTTTGTCGAATATTATGGTCCAGCAAAGATTTTCGATCGGCATGAAGTTCATCCAAATGATCTTTGTCCGCCTCTTTTGGCAAACGTTCTATTAAAAACATAAACACTCGACGCACTTCGGTCACATTTGAATAAAGGAACGATTGATAACCAATATCTCCACGAAATCCCACTGACTGAAATGAGAATGAAATGCAAATTAACCTAATGCTTGTATTGGAAATTGATTATTATTTTTTTTTTTTATTTCATCTTACGGCACACGCTTCAGCTAATGTTGTTGTCACATTGTAACGTTGTGCTATACCTGAAAATGTTTGCACAGATTTTATTGTAGAGTTTTCACTTTTTTTTATCAATGAAATCTTGATTTTTGTTCAAATTCAAATTTTTTTCAGTAAAATTTCTAGTTTCATGAAAATTATCAATTTTTTTCGATTGAACTTATCAATTTATTGCCTTATTTAAAAATTATATTATGGTGTTAAATACTATCGAATTGGAATTCTAAAAAATTCTCATTTATTTCAATGGATTTTTATTTTTTCTGTTGTTTTGAAATTAAAATTCATACCTGGTGGAAGACTTTCAGGTACGTCAAGATCAGGTTGAATGAGATGTAAACATTTTGCGGCACAATGTACCAGGAGTTCGGGAGTGAAATCAACTAGACTTGAAATTTCGCCATCAAGTTTGCTGTGTATTCAAAATGAATGGTCCAAAAGAAAAATAAAAAAAGTGAAAATTTTATATTTTTAAAGAGAAGAATAATATTGTTACCATCCAATTTGTCGCAGCGAATGAATGATAATGTTATCAACTTCATCCATGGTAGCAAAGTGGGCAGTTGGGCTAGTTGAATGTATGAATGTTTAAAATGTTCAACAAATCCATTTGATATTGTAGTTGAAAAATGTTGTTTATTTTTGCATTGTGCTTACCTCTAAATATTGACACAGGAGAAAAAATGAATTGAAATAAATATGCATAGTTCTCATTAAAAATAAATAACAAAGTGATGCTTATTAAATGAGTCGCATTCGACAACAAATCAAAATGTCGAATAAAAAACAAATAATATTGGTTTATGTGTGATACCGTTCAATTGACAAATGCATACTTTTTAATCCATTTGATGATGTGTATAGTATTGATAGCACAAAATGAAGTTTTGTTTGTTCTTTTTTATTAACTGAATCGCTTCCGAAGTGGACGCAAATGAATAAACACAAGATGCAAACAAATTTCAAAGAAAGAAAAAATAAACACAAAAATGAATAATACAATAAAATTGGAAAGAGGTTATTGCAATTCACATGAAGAATATAAAAGGGAGAAGAAAACACGATAACACCGCATTGATTTCGATTGTTTTGTGACGTTGACAGTTCGATCTAATGATGAACGAATCATGTATTCTGTCTTCAAGCCTGTGTTGCATGCATGTATAAGTGAGTGGAATGTTTGTATGCGTGTGTTGTTGTTCTGACAAGTAATTTTTAGCGCTTGTTTCTGTGTTAGCAATTTCCTTCACTGCTACACAAACACATTTTGATGAAAAATTATCTGCTTTTCACGTCGGTTGCTCATTTAATTTACAGATTCATTCCCATTTTTTCATTCTATTTAATGTTGTCGTTTGTCCATATCTACATGCAATTTCACACGCACTGTATAAACCAATAAATCTGCCAAAGTATGAAACACTAGGAATTCAAAATACTTATCAACGACATCAAGGAAGAAAGAAATGAACAGAGAGAGAGATAAAGAGAGAGAGAGAGAGAGCGAGATAGAGGGAGATAGAGGGAGAGAGAGCGAGAGAAACTAACAAATTTTAGAGTCCGTATTGGACAGTACGCATACAATCAAAAATAGGTAATGTCATGTATTTGCCGATTAAATGAAACATTCAAAAGAAACTGAAATAAAAAGAAAAAAATTACGCACAACTACATTTGAATGCATTAATTCACATCGTATCACGTTTCTGGTTGAATGTGCGTATATCGGCGTATATAATCGAATTCTGAACATCGTGCATATTCTGTAGATTCAACGTAATTTATTCCGATCGGCGCTGTTATTCGAACCGGATTGGTTTGTGCTGCTTGTAAATTCAATTTTAGTGAAATTATTTTCAGTGTGTTTGGACACTTTTTTTCTTTTCCGAACCTTTTTTTTATTTCTTCCTAAATCCGTATATTTGAAGAACGATTCAATTAAAAATGAGTGAACCACAAGTAAAAAAGAGCAAAGTTATCTCAACACTTGACCAATTGAAAGCGATGACAACCATCGTGGCTGATACCGGTGACTTTGAGGGTATGTTTGCAAATGTTTTACCCATTTCAAATGAAATGGATTCATGCTATAGTATATATCTTTTCGGTTGTTGTTGGTTCTCTCTCTCTTTCTCTCCCTCTCTCACTCTTCGCTTGGTAACCCTTTTGGAATTTTTTTTTTCCTTCGTGATAGTGAAGTGCCAATGAAGTTTGTACTTGAGCACATTTCATCTCATTTCAATATACTATACTGTATTATTTTCTTAAACGATATTACGGTCTTTCGGTCGGTCGGTCGGTCGTTCGGTCATATGTCGTACACCGTACATCGTATCACATGTTATTTTATGATTATATTACACGCTTGTATCATACTAAAAATCGTGAATAAAATACAATAAAAATGGAAAAAAAAAACATACAACAACAATAAGCTTTCTAGTCATTGAATTATGCAATTGGTTGATCATTTGACCTTGGGCTTAAACATCGCACGCATGCTACACAAATCAGCACGAATTTTACTGAATAGAAAAATGAAAAGGAAAAAAACATATTGTAAACAACTATCGACACTTCGATATATCAATAGTTTTTGCTGGCTTTACCAGTAAACAAAGGCACATTGGAATAGGTTTCGATTGAACATTGAATTGCAACCAGTTAAGATCAGTTTCAAAAATATAACAAAAAGAACAAACAAAACAATAAAAAAAATAAATCCTAGTAAAATGATACATTCCACTGATCAGGTGTGTACAATTCAGAGCAATTAACATCAACAACTTATCTTGTGTATTCGGAAAATTTCCTGGTGCGTTGCAATTTTCTCGACATTTTTATGGTGTTAATTGATTACATAATAATGATGAGTATTGCCACTCAAAGATTAGCCGTGTAGTGGCGGAACTTCAAGCATGTTCAATTTCATGCTGTAAACACATTTGTCTTGTCTTTCGCTCGCATATATCGTGAATAATGGCCAATTCAGCATCGGCTAGAATCTGATTATAAAAAAAAGTAGCAAAAATACAATTGCATGTCAAATAAATCGTTGCACATAAGAATACGTAAAAGGTTATCTCGTAAACATTTGACCATTACGTGAGCACAATCGTCCACAAATAAAATCAACAAGGGCTATAAACAGCGACAAAACAACAACAATAACAACACCATCACTAATCGAAAGAATAATAGTGAAAAGACGTCGTCAACAACGACTAAAAAAAGGCAAAAGCTGATAAAAAAAGGCAAACTAAAAACTCTTCCCTTATTTACGTGATAATTTCATGCGGTGTTGTGCCTTCTTCTGGATGATTCGATCGATTGGTCGGTTGGTCATTCATTTGTTCATTTGTTCATTCGGTCGGTTATTATGGTAGCTTTTGAAATGTTTCATTGGTTGATTGACTGGCAGAACGGGATACGCCACCCAATAAATAAAACTGTCTGTAGAGCTAGTCAGCTACATCGCATCAACAACCTGCTTTCGGCTGTCATTTGTGATAAGAAAGATTTTTTCCTCTCTCGTTTTCGGCTAATTAGAAAAGGCATAGCAATAAGCAATAGAACGAAGGACATATAAGACTGTATATCAATTTAGCTTCGACACATTCATTTCGAACAAGAGAAGGGTTTACTCAGATTAATGTCGATGATAAGATAGCAAAGCAAAATGTGTAAAATCCAAGAGAAAATGAGAGAAAAAAGAAGGAAAAAAAAAACAAAAATGACACAGAGAATTGATTGAAAAGAATGAAACGAAGAAAACCAGAGAAATTTGGCAAACATGCTTACAATCAACCCACACACAAAAATACATGCTTGTGCATTAGACAGTGTTTATGTAGAAAAGGGGCAACCGTGAACATCGCATTAATATAAAACAGTGACATAAAATCGTCGAGATAATGGAAAATGGGTAATGAGAGGACAAGAAATGAATGCAAAAAAAAGAATGCGAGAAAGATATTGTGCACGCCGCATTTAACACAAATAAAGCTATTAACAAGCCATACAAATAAAATACATTCCCTCTATCTAAAGCACTTAATTACTTCCTCAACGCTTAAAATGAACAATCAATTCGCAGGCATCTGGTTTTAACCGACAAATCTGAAATTTGGGGTTTGTTTTTCCATTTGCATGAGCGAGCACAGCCAATTATTTATGCATCACGTAACGATGTGGCTTTTTCTGTGGCTACAATGACTAGCCTTTAAATTTTCACTTAATTTTAGACAAAAAGAACAGAAAGAACAACAAAAAACAATTGCCAATAACAAAACCTAAGCAGATATTTTAGATAGCAATTAAATAAATTAATGAGCGTAATATGAATTCTCCATAAATTGTTGTTTTTATCTTGTATTATATTTTCTAGCTATGAAAGCACACAAGCCAACTGATGCTACCACAAATCCATCGTTGATCCTATCGGCTGCCCAACAAGAACAATATCAACATCTTATCGAACGTGCTGTTAAGCATGGCAACAAAACCGGATCGTAAGTATATCTCTTTTTCATTCTCTTGAGACATTGACTTTTATCTAACTCATTCTCATAATCTTTCAGTCATTCTGTCATTTTCACACTTCCTCAATTTCATTCTCTCATTCATTTTCACCCTCACTTTATCTCTCTCGTATCTTCTTTCTCACACTTTCAACCCCACTCTTTCGCCCTCTCATTTTCTCTGTTATCATTTGAATTTGTTCTTATTTCCAAAATCAAATATTCAATCCATTCACTTTCACTTCATTCGCTTTATATTTGTAAAATTCGTGAAATCCAGACAGACAGAGAATTTTTTTGATATTTTGTATGCGTGTGTATGTCTGTGTGTGTAGTGTGTTATAGAGAGACAGAGAAAGGGAAATTCAGAATAGGCAATTTGCAATTCTAAAATCTCATTAACCTGCTGCTCATTCTCTCGTTTATTTACTTATTTGCCTCCAGCCAATTGTTCGTCATATTTTATCTTTATATTTACAGAACCGTTGAAGAGAAAGTCGCCGAAGCATTTGACTATTTGTCCGTGTTGTTTGGTGTTGAAATTTTGAAAATTGTGCCGGGCCGTGTATCGACCGAAGTTGATGCTCGTCTATCGTTCGATACGAAAGCAAGCATTGACAAAGCATTGAAATTGATTGGATTGTACGAGGAGTTGGGCATCGATCGTAACCGAATTTTAATAAAATTGGCATCAACGTGGGAGGGAATTCAAGCAGCCAAGTGAGTATCAAAACTTTTATATCCGCACCAATATCAATTATAATATAATCAAATTACGATACAATTTTTTACATTTATCTCGTTTTTTCTCTTTTTCTTTCTTTTTTTTCGAACGCTTGGCTCGCTCGGTTGATTTCAAAGGACGTTGGAAAAAGAGCATGGTGTTCATTGTAATTTAACATTGTTATTTTCATTTGCTCAAGCTGTTGCCTGTGCTGAAGCTGGTGTTACATTAATTTCACCATTTGTTGGCCGTATTTTGGATTGGTATGTTGTTACATATTTAGTAGATATCTGGAACGTATTTACAGAAATACACAACATATCATAAATACTTGAAATGTCTAGTAAATATTCAATACATTTTTTTTCAATATGTTAGCTACAATAGTGATAGAGAATATTAAAATTCAATTGAATATAAGAAAAATATTGTAGCGATGGTAAAATGGGTATTGCCCAAAATTAGGATTTGGTAGCTGAGATCAAGCCAACATTCAACATGGAATCATCGCGACACTGTCGACACAATCACATCATGGAAATAGAGAAGAAATGAAACATATTTAATTTCAGAGTGTACGGTCGCCTGTGTGGCTTATAATGATTTGCCTGTACATATGTGTGATAAGAGAAAGCGAGATTGTGAATATGTATTTCTCTTACGCACTAGCATGATTCAGAACTCAATCAATCCAAATTTCAATACAAAATCCTACATAATGAAACAACGTCGTGCAGCAGCAATAGCAGCAGAACAACAAAAAAAAAAGAAAACGAAATAAGTATATATGGGCGTCTCTTCGTTAAATAATTTGATTGATATTAAAGAAATGTGAATGACAAGTGGATCCGAGTGTTTATAAATGTTCATGTGTTTTTCTTATGTAGGTAGTGACCGCAAACAGTACGTTAAGTACAGTATAGTACACTACAGTACAGTACAGTACAGTACTCAACTCATGATCTCAACTACTAATTTCAAACTGAAACAATATTTAGTAACATTCCAAACCGAATATTTATGGCAATCAGACATAAATTTACAAAATTTATTATTTTTATTTTCTTTTATTGTTTCCCCCTAGGTATGTTGCCAATACAGAGAATAAACAATATGCACCAAACGATGATCCGGGTGTTGTTTCTGTCACCAAAATCTATAATTATTATAAAAAATTCGATTATAAAACGGTCGTTATGGGCGCATCATTCCGTAATACGGGCGAAGTAGTTGCATTGGCTGGTTGTGATTTGCTTACAATAAGTCCAAAATTGTTGGCGGAATTGGCAAGCAGTAATGCACAAATTGTACGTCAATTGGATCCAGTTGATGCAAAAAAATCAAAACTTGAAAAGCTTGAACTTGATGAAGCCAAATTCCGTTGGATGTTAAACGAAGATCAAATGTCAACAGATAAATTGTCTGATGGCATTCGTAAATTTGCCATTGATGCACGAAAATTGGAAAAACTCCTTGTCGGCTATTACAGCGAATCAAAGTCAAAGTAAAAATGAGATGAGATGAGATGAAATACGGACGGGACGTGGACAAAAGAGAAAAAAATACACAAAATGTCACAGACAAGCGAAACAATATATTCAATTTAATGGACATCCGCCGCTTCACAATTCAATATAATGTGACTGCTATTGTCAATCTAATCAGTGCATAAAATCATTTCTTCCGTTTCCAATTAACATTTTCTATGAATTTACATTCCTGTTTGAAAAATAAACTCTATTTTGGTATGAAAAAGAAATAAAAACAACTAAATAAATAAACTTTGTGTCGCATTTTGATTTTATTTTTCCGCTTTTTAGGAATAAAACATTGTGCTTATTTAGAAATTTATGATGGCTGACATTCGTTTTGCTTTTTGAAGAAATTCCATTGTGAATTTTCAAAAATGTATTCTCGTGTTTATCATGTTATTAATATTATCATTCGAAAATGCGTTTTCATTTTTCCTCATAGTGTGTACACTAGGGTGTTCCTGTAAGATGAAAAAGAAAAAAAAGGGGGTGTCTTGAATAGTTGAGAAAAAAATTCTGTGTCAAATGATAGTATTCATACAGGGCTGTGATTAATATTCACACATCCCGAAGCAAAGAACTCTTTTCAAATTTGCGAATATTGCTTACCTAAAACCCCCACTAAAGTACTCCTGCTCAGTTCACATTAACCAGATGGTAGAGAACTTGCTGCTACGCTACTAACCCACATAGTCGGGATACCTTAAATAACTAATGTTACATTTAATTTTTTTTAAATTTGTTTTGTGCTGATTAGCTGGCTGCTGGTCGTACTCGAACACTTCTTCATAATTTTCCACGACACCAGCAGCGGCTACTTTGGCGACCTGGGCAATAGCATTACGGGCTCTGTACCTATTCATTGCATGCGGTAACGGAAGTCCCAGCAATGTCCATAGTCCAGAACAATCAAACAAATGAATCGTCTTAAGCAATCATTCAATTGCAATTCCAACGTTCAATTGGCGATGGCATCACTGGGTACAGATCGCGGTTTTTTCGATCTCGGCGCTCCTCTTCCACAAACTTTTTCGTCCACCGACTTGCCTTTACGTTCCGTACTTTTTGTCCCTTCTGCCAGTGGAACTGCTTGCTCGACATGGTGAAATTGTACTGAAAAGAAAAATAAAAGAAATAATTAGTTATCAAAGGGATTTGGAAGGCACTTACACAGTGTATTTTGCATTGAAATAAAATGAATGTTTACGAAACTTACCTCTGCGCCAGTTTTGATGTTGTGTGTTACTGACTTGTTCCAACTGCGCACGCCCGTATCACCGCCAACAAAATTCTGATTTTCCCATTTTTGTTCTCGCTTTGTACTTTCGGTAGCAAATTTTGCGAAAACAACACCTGATGCATAGATGAGCAATCGATTTTGAAGTACGTCCGTCGAAAACTACACATAGGCACTACCACTAAATTTCGGATTTTTGGCCAAAAATTAGGATTTTCAAGCATTTGTTTGCGCTTGGATTTCCATTTCCCTTTCGTCTTTTTCCGCTTTCTTTTCTTCCGATTAATACGGAGCTGATATGGCAACGTCGAGTTGTACTCTTCTATTTCGCGTTGCATTGATAGGTACATTGGTACTTTTGCACCTCAAATAAAAATAGCAATGACCCCAAGTTGCAAATAGAAGTGGCTTGCAAGCTCAATTCCGTCATTTTGCCAATCAATGCTTCTCGGTATTGTGGGCGAATGATTGTATTCAATGCACATTTGACTGTTGTAATTTCATCCTTCGTTTCTTCCTTCGCTGGTATGGATGGCTTGAAACGATTCACCATTTTTCTATTGAATCAAAAAAAAAAAAAAAAATCATAGACACATACGATTTAGTTTGAAAACGAACACTATTTAAACTTAAAAAAAAAAATCATTCTTCATTAATTTTTGGTAATCAATTTTTGCGATCAGTTGCACGAAGCTAACACAAAAAAACCGAATAGAAAATTGCATACATTTCACGTAATTTGAATTTGAAATTTTTGTTAAATAATTACCAATAAAATCAACTATAGAAAAGCACACGAATATAGAGTTCACTAAATCACACCATTCGATATTTTGAAATACCGCTGGATAATTGTTATTCCTTTGAAATGAATTCATTGTATGTATCAATGTGACTGTTCATAAAGAAATGGTCGCCTGTTATGAATATTCCAAGGCAATCAAAAATTTGCAAACGATCACAAAGAATTCATTGAATGGAATATTTGAAATAAACAGATTGGCCATGATCACAATGTAAAACACAGATGAGAATCATCTCGTCGTTCTATTCTTTATATTATATTTATTGATATTGAAACCACTTCTATATACTGGGCATTTTCATCTTTGTTCACTGTGATTATTTTTTCTATCGAGTTATTAACAACGTATTGCTTCATGATGAAAATAATGACATCGATTTGAAACACTTTCTTTATGAACAGAATCATACATGTTGCATTAAATTCGAATCAAAAGAGATTCCTAAATTTATTATGAGAAGAAAATCTGCTGTAAATACAGAAAACAGTTGAAACAACGAAGTTTGTATTCACGTTTGACGTTTTGAAATGTGCTTCAGATATGTCAACATTCATAAACAATACAATGTGAACCATTCTAAAGGTTCGTTTCTATATATACGAGGAGCAATAATAAAATTCATCTTTTGCTTCGGGAAGTTTGAATATCAATTGCAACGATTTGTGAATACTATCAATTGACATAGAATTTTCTTCTCTTTAATTCAAGCCACCCGCTTTTTGTGATTCCTGATGTACACTGTACAGATACACAGTACAGAACAGAGATCAAGTTTTTTTTTACATTATCATTCATCGCATCTTATTTCGAATCATTAGTCATACAACTTTTGAAAATTATTGAATTTTGGATAAATACATTTGCTATTTAATGTTGTTGATTTATATGATTTAATATCAGAAGCAATAAGCTTCAATAAGCTACAATCTTCAAAAAGCTATATACTGTCATTGCGTTCATTCGCTGATTTACGTCATATTGCAAATTGTAAAAGTTTTTATTGGTAAGCATAGATGTTTGTTTGCCTTTCTTTATCATTTAGTCGTTTCTCTCTCTCTCTCTCTCTCTCTCTCTCTCTCTCTCTCTCTCTCTCTCTCTCTTTTCCTTGGCATTATATATCTCGATGTTTCTTGTTTTCTATTGAAATATTCTTGTTTTGCTTCCGTTCAATGTCTCTTTTTAATTAAAAAAGTCTTACATTTTGCATCATAATTTTTTTCTTCTTGATTTTTTAATACTTTTTTTTTTATTTCTCTTCTACATTTTTTGTCGTGGTTGTTGTCGTATTTATGTTTTGTTGTAGTGTTTGTTCTTGATGTTTCATGCATAAATTTCGATTGTGGTTTTTGAATTGTGTGTTGCAAAAATTAAATTTAATGGATGAACATGGGTGAATTTCAGAAATTGTTCTGGAATTAGGAGGGTGAGAAAAAGAATAGGATTAAAAGATAGAGGAAAAGAAAGGCAGAGCAACAGAACGGAAAAGTAAATAGAAATGAGCTTAAGGTGTGTTTACATGTGTCAAATGTTTGACTCGAAACATTTGATATCAAACTGATCATTTTTGATATCAAACTTTATTTCATTTCAAACAAAAAATCCTTGCTATTTATACACGGCAATTGTTTAATATAAAATATTTGAGATCAACTTAAATAATCGCTTAAATTGAAACGCATTTGTCAAATAAAATGTTGTAATTTTATATTCATGATCAGTATTAAATAATTAATGGAAATAAATCATTTGGTTGACGAACAGCTTTACGCCATAAATGATATGGCAAACGTTGTTTGACCATCAAATATGTCTAAAATCAAGCATTTTTTTAAATTTACAAAAAAATACATGTTTTGTAAATTTTTTGTGTTTTTAATCAAATATTTGATACGTGTAAGCACACCTTTGGTATAAGAGATAGCGGGTGTAGCAAATGTATTACAGCTTTTTTTTTGGTGTGAGTGTGGCCTTCGGTTAGATTTTTGAGGGGATTTATATTTATGTTTTCTTTGAACGAAGTTTATATAACAAACGAACATTTCAAACACATACACTACAAACGTATATAAAATTAGCGTATAAAAATGGAAAGTGAAGAAAATGGAAGAAAAAAGGAAGGAAGAAAGAAAGAAAGAAAGAGAGAGGAAGCGTGCGGCCTAAAAAGCGATGCCAAGACATTGGGCGAGATTTGTTGCAGACGAACAAAAAGAACAATAACTAAAATACATATTGTATATTAAATCTGGATGAAAATGAAACACACAAAGAGTAAGAGATTTTCTATGGAAGAAATAATGAAAGACAGAGATAGAGAGAGATAAAGAGAGAGAGAGAGAGAGAGAGAAAGGGGGAGAAGGAGGGAGAGCTGGAGGGAGAGAAACATTCGTATATAAAAAGTCTCACACACAATAATATAATATAATATAAAGGAAAAAACAAACAAAGGAAATCCTTTCAACAGCATTTTATCAACTCGTAACATGTAAATGTAAATGATTTTCATCCCTTTGTTGAAACAATAACGAGCAAAGCAATTGTTTACAGTTCGTTAGTAAAAAATCGGAGCGAATGCACGAATATTCTGTGTGTATTCATTTTTATAACACTTTCTCTTTCTTTCTCTTTCTTTCTCTTTCTCTCTCTGTTAATCTCTTTCTCTTTCTCGCAAATGTACAAAAATAAGAAATATATTCATCATTCACTATTTGATTCGCTTTGCTGAACTGGTTGAATACTGAGAAACCCGTACAACATAAAATACAATCTTTTTCACACTTTTTTATGTTTAGTGAAACGGATGCAATACTAATTGAAAAAAAAAGATGGTTTTGGAAACAGCGGAACGCGAAAGAGCAGTTCATGGTTCGAAGCGCTTCGAACCACTTCGAACCACGCTATTTAAAATATTGATAAACACGAATCACTTCCTGAAGGCATTCAGCATATATGCTAGATTTCGTTTGCATCTCTAGAATATTCACTCAGTCCCTCTCTCCCCTGCTTTGTGTATGTAAGTGTGTTTTAAAACAATTGCTGCGAAATCGCTATATGTCCTCTGTGTGTGCTTTTGGTATGACGCGCTCGAATTTCTCTTCTCTATTTTTCCACGCATTTTTTTCAGCTTTCTTATTTAAATAATAAACGTGCTTGAAAACTGGCTGAAAATTCAATCACATAGAACGACGGCGAATGAGGAAAAAACGACAGTAGAATGAGAGGAATAGAAAAAACGGCATTTCATTGAATTCGATGTGATGCGTCGTGATTTTCATTGGAAATTTAAGCGCAAAAAATGAGAGTCCACGAATAAAAAAAGACCGTTCGTCGTTCCATGCAAATTGAATTGAAATGAAAATCCCAATGGGCAATTTCTCTCTATATTATGTCTAACACGGCGGTGATTTTGTATTAATAGGCGTAATAGAGGCCTATACCATGTAGGCCTACAAATGATCAAAAAATGTTCATAGGGCTACGATTACTGCGAACAACAGTGAACAGAAGAAAGCTCATAATCGATGTGAACGCAATTGAAAATTGAAATTTCCCTCATCTCATGCCGATACAGTGAAAGTTTTATGTTTGATTTACCTAAAAGCTTCTGCTTCAGACAGTTTCGTTCTTTTTTCCTCATTTTTTTTAAATAGTTAAATTACGCGTTTACTATAAATCTTTGCTCACAATTGAATACCCGGTGAAAAGGAAACCTTGTAAGAGAGGGAGATAGAGATAGAGAAAGAGAAAAAAACAATTTTAAAAAAGCATGCAGCGAAGATGAGGTGTTGTCGAAACGCGCGCCCATGGCTATTTATTTAGCTAAAATAAAGAAGTGATTTTGTTAGCACCAATAGTCTACATAGTACTGGTGATGCTATAGTTGCTGATAATGCCGCAGTCGCCGTATTCGATGATAATTTAAGCTCTCGTTCGGAAATGTGGTAATATATGTATCATGTTCGTGAACAAGAAAGTAACAAAAGAAGGAAATGGCAAAAATTGGCCATATTCTCATCAGAAACATAGCATTGCCTAACATCATCAATCGAGAGCGAAGAAAATATCCATATATTAATATGTACAAAATTCACTGTATCATCGACGATGATTCATCGTCAACAGCGCAACATGAGAGACAAATTGTGAAATATGCACGACTTCATTTTCCTCGTTTAAACACTTTGATTCTTTCCTTTCAACCTCAGTAATAGAGTAAATGTGACACTGAAAACGATAGGAAGAGAATGCGGGACAATAGTAATATTGAGGTAGCGAGAACAAAAGATAAAACGGGAGAAACAACAATGGATGAGAGAGAGAGAGATGTGAGCTGAAGAATACAAACGCTTGATTTACATTCATAGCAATAATAACTATGGTGGTTGCATGTGAATGAATGAATGAATGAGTGCATAAGAGGAAGAGAGAGAGAGCAAGAGAGAGAGAGAGAGAGAGAGAGAGCGAGAGAGGGAAAGAGAAAGAGGAAGAGAGCTTGAGCACGTGAAAGATAAAGGTTGAAAGAAAGAGAATGAACGATGCTTCGATATGGACACGATACGCACATCATTATACACAAAGTATCTGTGTGAAGATTTTATTACCCAGCAAACAGCAACAAACAAGATAGAGCGGGAGTGAATGGGACAGATAGAGAGGAAGTGCTACAGTGATGTGTCTTGATGTAGCATGCATGAATGTATTTGGAAAAAAAATTATTTATTTAGTCAGCAATATGATTAAAATATTTTCAGAGCTAATATAAACTAATGCATATATTTTGGAAACTATGAAATTTTCTTTAAATGCGCCCCGTTTAACGTACAATGAAAGTGTGAGAGAAAAACGAATGAATTGTGAAGAAAGGTAATGGTCTTTCTTCAATATACAGCAATAGCTACAGAAAAGCACTAAAAACGACAAAAGCAACAGTACCATCATCATCAGCAGCAATACCAACAGCAGGAACAATAGTAGGCAGAAGCAACAGCAACACCAAAATGGGATAAAGAACTGCATATAACGAATGTGTCTAAACGTTATGTTCGGCCGATTCTGCACATTTTTTTCGCTCACTTTCGCACACAATTTATCCTATGTTAGAGAGACGACACTACACATTGATGTGTTGACTCGGCTCGTCCACTTTTTAAGCGATGCGATTCTATACGTTCGAGATATATAATACTACGATTTACTACTACGACGACAGTGACAACGACAACGACGATGAGAACAACAGCAGCAGCAGCAGCAATACACCGACGTCGACAGCAACTGAGCTTTGATTTTCAAGCTCAATCCAACATTTTCCCCGGGCCGTTTCTCGGTGAGAAACGTGTTTGCAAATTCGTGTGATAACAATACCACAAAATCAAATACCACAACAAACAGTCTTGGAACACAATTTTCGAAACGAAATCGAAACAGTTTGCGATTAGATATTTATGCGTAACGTTGTGTTTTTTTGCATACGTTCTTGAGTTGATGGTGGTGGTCACATAACAGCAATATCAGGATTAGTATCAGTATGATGAGTAACATCAAATAGATGAAGAAGTGAATCGAAGCAGCTCTTTCGGAGATAGATAAATACATGAACCTTTAGAGTGTATTACAAAGTGGAAAAAGAAACGAAGAAAAATATTTAAGGTTGAAATAAAGCACTTGGTGGATGAGCAATTTCATTGTTGCATTTTCAGTGTAAAAATATTCGGTGGGTTTTAAGTACTCATTTGAGAATTGAGAGACTTGTGATATTTGAATATTTGTCAAAGTGTGTTGTGTATTTTCCAATTTTCATCTTATTCTTGATCTTGCGTTTTATTGTCAGTCAATCTTCTTATTCTTCGCCTTCGTTTTGGAATTTTTTGTTGTTTTGACTGTAATCTTGTGTATGACTTCGTACAAGAAAAATAAGCAAACAAAGTGAATAATCTTATGAAATCAACTCACACGCAAATAGAAGATATATGACGATAATTGCTGCAAAACTAAAACTGTGAGTTAATCCGATCTCATTGACTTTCTTTTGTTTTTACCATTTGATTTCTCGCAATTGATCTTGATGCGGAGATTTTCTCTTTCGGTGTGTATTTGGTGAGAAGAGTGATAAAAAAAACTGAAAGAGAATGATGAGAAATAGAAAAAATGAAAGAGCACAGAAAACACAACCAATAACAAATTGCTTCAGTCGAATAAAAACAATAATTGTATTCGATATTCATGTTGTTGTAATTCATAAATAAATAAATAAGTAAATAAAAGGAAAAACATACAAAATGCACAGCATAAAATCTGTATTATGTCTGTTTATTTTTTATTGTTTTGAAATGCGAAAGCAACATTCATTCGCATTCACTTACACATTTACATTCTATATATCGCAAGGTATCATTCACTTCCGTTACTACTTAATTCAATTGTAAAATTCTTGTTTTGAAAACCAAAAAAAAAAAAACGATTCATTGTTGTTATTGCTTCAAGGTTTTCTTCGAAACCGTCGTAGTACTTTTTGTTGTTTTTTTGTTTTTTTTTTATTTATTGTTGTGTTAGCCATATTCCTTTGCTTTTTGTTGCCCCGGAGCTTTATGTGTGAACATCGACTCTCTAAAGCTCAACTATTGAAAATGGAATTGAAAAAAAAAACTACACATAAAAAATAAACACGAGAGCAGCCTAAGCATCATCATCAACATCATCATCTATTGAAACCTACTCTACAATACTCTATGAACGATAACATAACGAGCATTCAATTCTCTCTCTCTCTCTCTCTCTCTCTCTCTCTCTCTCTTTCTGTCATTCTATCGCTTTATATTCTCTCTTGCATCATCATTTTTTTCTCTTCCCTCATTTCTTATTAGATATTCAAAATTACATCCTTTACTAAGCACAAAACAGATACAACACACAATGCAGATATCCTGCCGAACAATATCGCATCGAATAAAATGTGTTGAATGTGCTGAAGGGAGCAGCGGGGTATTATGACTGACTTTTTTATGTTTCCCTCCTCTTTTTTCATCTTGCTCATCTTTTTCTTGTTTTGGGTTGTTGCTTTTTCGTCCTTTCACTTGAACTTATTATTGTAATTTACTTGATATTTAAGTATTCAAGTTGATAAATCTCCTTTGGATTGTGAAGCTTAGCCATTCTTGAGTACTGAGATGCGTGGCTTCTAATAACTTATGTGCGGTGGCACTTTTTTCTTTTATTACGTTTTCATATATTTCCTATATTTTTTGCTCATTCTGATTTTTTCTCTCTCCTCAAATATCATTTTTTCTCTCGCTCCCTTCCTCTTTATCTCTCTTCCGTATTTTCGTTCACTTTCTCTTTCTATTTGTTTCTTTTTCACTCTTTCTCATTACTCGCGGTTCTCGTTCACATTTCCACCCTTTCATTTCTCAGAATGTTTGTAATAGGATTCAGTCTGTCACAATAACATTTTTCCCCCAATTCAATCCCAATTCGTCCGAACAACATTTATTGTAAGCTTTTCAATCACTCAGATGGTTAACCGTAGAAAAATTAGAAATATGTTCTGTATAATGTGTAGTACATTGTATACAATTATGTATGCGAGTATTCTACTTTGTGTTTATTTTATATTTGATCGCTTTGTGTGTGTTTAATTTCTAAATGTTGTATTTTTCCTATTTTGCCTATTCTTATTCGATACTTGAAAATTGTTGTCATTTTAATCAGCCAATAGTGCTGTAATTTTGAATTTTATTCTAACTCATTGTCGGCTTTGCCGTAAATTTATGGTAGCCAGTTTATATTCTCTTCATTTGATTCTTATAAAATTGACATAATACAAAATTCATAGAGAGCAGCAAAAACAATAAGATTGAAGAACAAACGGGACACAAAAAAGTAAATAATTTCAATAGAGATTGGGAAAATGGGCTTATGTCGAAACATTTGACCACGAATTTATTATCACCTTTTGAGCATAGTAGTAATAAAAAGTCTTTCGCCAACAAAATTGGTCCCAAAAAAATTGTTTCAGTTTGGAAATTATGTTGATTTAGGAACGAATGGGGTTTAAATTTTATATCATCCATTCAGGATTTTCGAACGAATATAGAAGAAATTAAAAGGACAGAAAAAACTCTATACTCGCTCTATGGTCCATCAATCAAAGCTCTACTGTGCGTAGTTATGATACTTGTGGACAATTTTGATTTCATTCATTTACAACATTCCAGTCATTGGACGCGTAGTCGACTATTTTTTGTCGTTTATTGTGTCGATTGATAAACATTTTTATTTCCATAAATATTCAAATTACCGGGAGACCATTACATCACAACAAACTGAAAACGTAATGAAGGGCGCGTCACACAACCAAAACCTCAGCATTGCCATTCGTGGAATTTTTCAAACTCCATTCTCGCTCACTTTTTAACTTTCTTTTCCTCTAGTCTCTTTTACTTTGCGTTAATTCCAGTTTGTGAATCATGGTTTATCGATGGATGTCATTGTAAATTTCCCTATGTGCAAATAATAAAACGACATACAAGTGTATACGAATGACAACAAGAAAAAAAAAAAAAAAAAAAACAAATAGAACATATGAGGAAAAAAGTAAAAATACATATAAAGGAGAGAGAGAAAAAGCGATAGATTTCATTTCTTTCCGTGCCATTCCATCAGTTGTTCGCATTCTAGAAAATACACGACGCATTGCACGAATCGTCAAAATTACATTTTAATACTGCAGGATAGCTCATACCTCAATGCTAGGGGGAAATAACGATACGAATGCGATGCGTATACGTGCAAATACTTGCAAATGCCGTCAGACGATATATATGCATTTGCCACTGGTATTGGCGTCTGCTACGAAAGGAAGGATGCAACATGAAAACAACAACAAGCACACTAAAAAATGCTGTGCAAATGCTTTCAAATACTTGCGTATGCTTACAAATGCTCAAATCGTTATTTTCCCCTAGCCTCAATGCCTCATGCAAATTTATCAAAAACTTCAGTGCAATAACTTGAACCGATCTGACATAAACTGTGCTGTTGAGCTTGTCGCATAATTGCAAATTTGTGGTTTCTGTGGTGTCACACTCGTTTACGAAGCACAAGTGTATCCAACAACGACGCAGAATTGTAGAATTAGAGAGTAAGTTTGAAATTAAAAGTGAGAATGTGAGAGTGAGTTTGTGGATTGAAAACAAGCGTCCTTTGATCACACAAATGTTGCGAATGGTACCATTCAATATTCTGAGGTTTACCTTTACGGCCATCAAAATCATTTATGTTATCAATATTATGGGCAATTTTGTTTTTATGCAAGAGTAATGATGAACATTCCATTCCATTCCAAGCTTTATGCGCTTTTATTTATCTATTTTGAATATTTGACTATGAGCCTACGTACTAGAGAAAAAATAAATGCAAAATACACACCGATTATTCAAATGTAAACGTATTTCAAGCAAATATAGAATCCAATACAACAACAGAATAATGTAAATTATTCAGAATCAATAAATATCTCTTTTTCATTCTTTCTTTCTTTCTTTCTTCCATTTTTTTCTCTTTTTTTTGGTTCATCATTTTTTCATCTTGGCTCGACCTGCCATCGATTCACAATGATCCATGAATCCAGATTATATCGTATCGTATCGTATCGTGTCGTATCATAAAGCATGATTTGATGTATTGAACCGCGACTACAATATAATACAACGAAAAAGTCGACGACGTTAACGCTTAAAAAGAAAGATAGAAAAACAAACACAAACAAAATGCCAATAAGAAAATAGCCAATTGAAAAGTCAGTGAATCCTCACATTCGTCAAGAGTTCAAGTAGACGTGAACAAAAAGCATCAAGCAATAAGTTATAGCACCCAAAGCAAATTTATTTATCGGAATTGCGTAGGCCTCCTCTGAACTCATACGTACGAATAAAATTACATAAAGACGATGGGAAAACCTTTCAGACGACGTTTCAGTTTGCAACCATCATTTTTCCATGAAGACGTGAAGCGTGATAAGTTAGTATTCATAATTATGTGGTTGATGTTGTGTAAAAGTGTGTGTATTTTTGTGTGTGTGTTTTCTCTTTTTTTTTTTTGTCAATCATTTCAATCCATATTTCAAGCATTTTTAGCTATTTTATGCAATTTCTGACTTACAAAACAAATTTTTTCAAACATTGGAATGTGAAGTGATCGTTTTATTTTGCTGTATTTATATAGGCGTGAGCGTATTTCATATCTCAATTATTTTCTCTCGATTATTTTGCAAGATTGGAAAAAGCGATGCATATAATGAAGAACTTGATGAATATATAAATGTTTTTTTTTTTTTTATTATTATTATTTCCTTCCACCTGGAAAACGAACACAATCATTCGCCTCACGAAAACGGAATATTTCAGGGATGTTTGGACTGAAGATGACAAGAAATTTATGCTAATATTGGCCAGCCGCGAGGAACCATTTCGAATTGTTGTGTTGGGCCCTGAAAAGGTAAAACATTGTCATATTGATTAAAAATCCAAATTATTTTCGATAGAATTATTTTCTTCCCGAAAAGGTTGGTAAAACTGCATTGATTTGTCGATATTTGGAAAAAGATTTTCCTATTAAACATCGACCAACCAGCGAACAAAGGGAAATTGGCACATACACCTCGGCCGGAGTCTCATTAAAATTAGAAATTTTAGATACATCTGGCAGGAATGAGGTTAGAATTGAACTAATTAACAATGTTAATATTTAAATGCAAGTGCAACCACAAACGCATGCATCTTAAATTATAGATTCAATTAAAATTGGGTTTCTTGGGTTTTCTTTCTATTATGTTTGTTGAATTTTTTTTTTAGTTTTTTTGATATTTGAAAAGAAAATTGTAAACCAATGATTTGTGGTTTGCATTAATGCACATAATTAGTGCATTTGAATTGAATACATTTGCACGAACAATAGCAACATCAGTTTTAGCGATTGTGACAGCGGTGGCTGCATTTGCAACTGTGACGAGAATAAATAGAACATAACGAAACGGAACAGAAAACACTTTATTTCAAATCATTATGGCAATGGTGCGATGTGATGTGACATCAGGACACTATAAGCCAAGGACATAGCAAGTATAAAATTTTATACTAACATTTTATTGAATTTATCAAATTTATTGAATTATGAAAGTCATGTGCTACGTAGTATGTATCTAAAACGGGAAATCTACTTTGTGCTGAATTGCTTTCGTATTCTCTTCGTCTCTCTCACACTCTCATACTTTCCATTTCGATTTATTTTTCACTCTATGTTCTATTCCGTATTACTTGTCACATTGTGGTTCGCCCATTGTTGGATCGTTCGCACTTTTGCATTCAATGTTTTTTGTACTGGGATTCTCTTCAACTTTTTATTCTTCAATCTTTATAATTTTTTGTCATTTTTCATCTTATATTTCTCTTCTTCGTTTATGTTACATGTGAAAAATATCTGAAACAGTTTCCAGCGATGCGCAATTTATCATTGCAACGTGGAGATGCATTTATATTAGTTTATGATGTCACTAATGGTGAAACATTCGAAGAATTGCGTCGAATACGAGATGATATTCATAAAGTGAGGCAGACAAAAACCATTCCAATCGTTGTGGTAGGGACTAAGGGGAAATAACCCTTTTTATATAAATAAATTTAGTAGATATTTGGAATATTTACGCCATACTTAAATATTTATGAGATATTCGTTAGATTCAAAACAACACACAATATCATAAATATTCGAAATATCTAGTGAATATTCAATTCATTTTTATCAATAAGTTAGCAATAGTGATAGGAAAAGATAAATTAAAAATGAACATATTGTCGTGATGACAAAATATATAAGTAATGCTTAAAATTGAGATTCGGTAGTTGTTGATCAATTCAACATTCAACATGGAATCATGGCGACACAGTCGTCACACTCACATCATGGAAGGAGGGAAAAAAAGGGGCAGTATATTTTTAGCACTGAGGTGTGTCTTTTCTATAGTCGCCTATGTGGTTTATTATGATTCACCTTGTGGTAAGAGAAAGCGAGAAAGAGAATGTGCATATCTCTTACGCACTGACATGATCAAGAACTGACCAATGATACAAAATTGTGTGATAACAATGCCTCACACAACATGATTTATAAAGCGATGTTTGTGTTGAGAAATGAACCAATTAATCCAGATTTTAATCGTAAAGCTTATATATTGCGAAGAAGATGAAGTAGGTCCGAGGCGTCCTCTAGGGGTGAAGAGGGGTTAGTTTTTTGATACACCCAGAGTAATTTGACAGCGAATATTCCAACATTTGGTTTAAAATGTCATATTTCCAACGAAAGTTTTAAAGTTTACAACTGTACATGGCAGATTTGTTTACATTAATACCAATGCATTTGCGTATTTGGTTGCAAATGTGACGTTTCGATAGCGCACTCAAGCGAGTTGATATTAGAGTAAACAAATCTGTCATGTGGAATACCAACCATGGTTGGAAAAGTTACAATTTTCGTTGGAATTAATATGAACTAAACGTAGGGTTGTTCAAATGACAGACACATTTCTGTGGGTGTATAGATGAAATATAATTGATAAGTAAATTCGAGTGTATTAATTTTCAAATGTTTCTTTATTTATTTTTTTCCTAAAAGTACTACCTTATAGGCACAGGATGCAATATGATCTCAACTACCAATCTCAAATTTAAACAATATTTGCTTAAATACAATTTTTAAGATATATTCGCCGTCAATCAGACATGTGTTTACAATATTTATGATATTCAGTATAAATATGTACAAATATTCACAGTATATTTATTTTAACTTTCTTTTGTTGTTTCCCCCTAGGTAGGGAATAAGATCGATTTGGTTGAACCCCATTCGAAGGAGAAAGATGATGTAAGTACATATATCGTTTCAATTTAAATTTATTGTCATAATTTGTTATTTATTTCTTCTTGTTTGCTAAATTCGAGCTTTTGTTATATGAAACTATAAAGTATGTTTTTAGAGCCTGTCCCTTCAGTTATTACATTTTGAAATAAACATTTTCAATCGAATTGTTATTTCACTTTTTCTCATTTTCTCCTCTGTTTTCGTCCGTTCCCATTTGGACGCAGGTCGATATAACTGAAAATGTGGTCGGCGTAGAATGGGAAAATGGTTTTGTGGCAGCTTCAGCAAAGGATAACGAGAATGTGCATAAGGTACTAACGAATATTGCCCATTTCACTTTAATTACTTGAAAATGTTGATTGTGACTTTACGTGTTCGTTAAATAAATAAAGATCATTTGATATTACGCGATTGCAATTTAAAAAATATAAATAAATGAAAAACAAATTCTGTTCTTTTTGTTCTTTCTGTTCTTTTATTCTTTTGACTAAATAAAAATAGATTTTCAATGAGCTTTTGTCGCAAGGGAAGATTGTGCATGAAGTTAGTCCAACGATACGAAAAAACAGTAATCGTCGACAATCGTTGCCACCGAATCAAACTGGATCCGGTTCGTCAATGCATAATCAACCGGGTAGTTGTCCACCATCAACTGTGCATGTACCATCGCCGATACAGCTTCAACATTTGCAACAAATTCAAGCACGCAGAGGCAAGCGAAATTCATGCATTTTATCTTAAGAATCAATCATTTGGTGCTTTTTAAAAGCCCATGCAATGCACAAATATTGAGAAAATGAGAATATATAGAAAAAGAGCAAAAACAAAAAGAAAAAAAAAAGTAGAAACAATATTATTTTTCCAGTCTCTGTAATAATGCATTGACACGAGAATATCGTTTTACAAGTCACAAATCAAAAGCAACAATCTAAGTTGAAATTTCCAACATATAAATAGCAGTAGAAGTTCAAAAAGAAATATGTACAGATCCCTCATCCCCAATGAGTGGGCTCATTTCAATATATCAAAAAAAAAAAAAAAAAAAAAAAAATTTCCAAGATAGATTGATAGATTATCACTTTCTTTACATCTCCTTCTTATATAACCCTTTGTCCGACACATACACATTAATCGCCCAAACAAAAAATCAGCACTGTATTCATTTCAGCGAAAATGAGAGAAAAGAAATCGTTCTCATTTCTCCAAACAATGTACATAATTGCCTTTCGAAATGAGAAATACAATATTATTACGCGCACTTACTAGCCTCAATGCTTTTGAAAGATTTACCATTGACCTTAATAACATCTATCAATGAAAGGAATTTTCAAAGCGTTTTTAATTTTCCTTCATCGACAATAATAATGATTGGCAAATAATTCACTTATTATTTTCAATTTCAATTACAAACTTGGAATGCCAATGAGTGAGAGGTAAACGCTGGTTTATTTCATACACATTTTGCAATATTTTTCTCATTAATTTAGATACACCAAATATATTTTACTAAATTTCACTTCTTCACAAATCGTCTACTCATTCTAAACTCATGCTCTTCTTCATGTTGTCCTTCTCCTTTTGAATGTACTTCCTTATTCTCTGTCTCTTTCCGTTTTTTCTCCATATTTATCTCTCGTTTTTATTCTCACCTTCTTATTCCATATTTCTTTTTCTCTCTACATTTCTATAACAATCAGAATTTCTTATTTTCTACTAAACTATTGAATATAACTTAAAAGAAGAATGGAGAAATAACAAAAAGAAAAAAAAAAATGTATATCTATGTGTAGGCGGTTTTGTGTTCTATCAAGAACTCTTGGTCAAATCAAGAGGATTGTATGTAGCGAAACAATGGCGAACTGAACAAAATGAAATTAAATGGAGATATATATATATATATATAAACAAGAGATTATTATCTGTATATTTACGTATACACTTGATATGTAGTGCGTGAAGCGCTTTTGCCAAACGCAAATAGAAAAAAAATCATATTTACATACATAAAAGTGAAAAGTTATGTTTTATAAAGACAAAAAATATGATATAAACATATTATGTACAAAAACAACAACAGCAGCAGCAAAAAAACACCAAACATTTTAAGCAAAGATTTGTGTCGAATTTGTTCTTCTACAGAATATTTCGTATAAATTCCTTCGTGTGATTTGCACATATGATGTGAGATTCTTATATTATGTAGAAAAAGCTCCTGATTCATGAACAAAGGAAAAATGGCTAATTTGCTTCGAATACATTAATTTGAAAAGTGAGTGCTTTTCATATTCATGTACATCATATGACAAATTAGAGCAAATGCACAGAAACAAAATGCACAAAAAAAAAAGAAAAAAAAAAGATTAAAAATTGAGGAAATGATTTGCCATGGATTCTTATTACGATTTTTTATTTCTCTCTTGGGTAAGATGGATTTTACGACATTGTACGAATGTGTTTGATACTATATATTTGTAAACTTTGCATAACAAAATGAAATTCCCTCAAAGAAATTAACAAAAAGTATTAAATGAAAGTAAATGAAAGGAAAAAATAGGAAAGAAAAAAAAAATGATAACATTTAAACATACATTTACTGTAGAAAGATAATCGTAAGTAGAAAATCAAAATCTATTGTTCAATGTTCAAATTAAAATAACACGATAAATTGTGAAAGTGAATGCGATTCATGAATCTGTATTCAATGAAATGATGAGCCAAATATGTTTTTTTCTTTCAAGGGATGGTAATGCTGTCTTAATAAAAGTTGAAAAGTTTAATCAACTAAAATATAAATCCAATATCAATGTCATGACCATATCGTGTCTCTGTCTCTCTAAAAAGATTTTCTTTTTTTTCCTTTTTGGATCTCCTTTTAAGGCGGCAAAAAGTTTTAATTAAACACAGCGATTGGCTTTAGAGCCATTATAGTCAAATCGATGAACGAGTGCCATTCAAAATAAACATTATTTCTGTTCGAAAAATAGACACAAATACAAACACACTCACAATATTCAACATCGTTGTGCCCAAAAACTACCAAAAAGTGAAACAACAACAACAACCAAAAATACATAAAAATAAAAAAAACTTCCTAAAAGAACACTTAAGCTTTATTAATGGACCTTTTCGTATAGAGAGAAAATAAACATACAAACAAATATAAAAAGGTAAAAAGTAAAAAAAAAAAAAATAAAAAAAAAAAATAAAAAAATAAGAACAAAAACAACAACAACAACTTTTATGATGTGACATCTTGAGAATCCTTTCCATCTAAGTGCGCAATAAAAGGATGCGTGACGATGGGCAGGTCTCTCATCATGTCAAAAATTTGTATCCATATTTCATGGAAAAATGCTCTTCTTGTCATCTATCACCGCAGCGATTAATCAAATAATCTCCAAAAACCAGAACATAATAATAATAATAATAATAATTATGATAACGCGGCATCGAACCAACACGCATATTACTTCGAAAGATGAGAAAGAACTGATTCATCTGAGAGATAGAATACAAGAGAAGAATGAAAACGAAAATAGCACGAAAGAAAAAGACGAAAAAAGAAACGTCTCTCATTTGATGGAGAAAAAGGAAGAGAGATTGATAGAGATAAAGAGGGGGAAAGAGAGAGAGAGAGAGAGAGAGAGATAGAGGGACAAGTATAAAATAACAATGTGCTGCATGCATCATAAAGAAAACAATGGCACGCGCGTTCTCATCTCTCATGAATGCAGAGTTTTCGCACTTTTCACCCTCTCCAGGCGTTGAAAACTCATAAGCTCGTTCCATCAAAAATAATTCCAGTAAATCAACAACACTCACTCACTCCCTCACACTTTTCACATTCATTTAATGAAAATGTCTAAATGTAATGTATGCGTATTATATTTAAACATTCAAAATGCATAATCTGATGGCTCAACATAATCCAATAGCACTGTTGCATCTTGATTTTGATTTTGATTTTCCCATCAATATTTCTTTGGATTACGATAAATTACTATTCGTTTGGAATTAAAATCAAACATAAAATGGCTAATCCAAAAATGAATGTGCAATAACGTAATGGCGATTCGATACGATATGATATTTTTATTAAAGTCTGAATATTAGACATTTCTATCTATTTACTACTCAATTTCTAATTCTATTTCCATTTCTATTTCTATCTATTTTTAATAACTCAAACGC
This sequence comes from Resseliella maxima, assembly GCA_029041755.1. Lineage (NCBI taxonomy): Eukaryota > Metazoa > Arthropoda > Insecta > Diptera > Cecidomyiidae > Resseliella > Resseliella maxima. The sequence continues at coordinate 1,047,323 of JAQOWM010000090.1, forward strand.
ATTTTCTTAGTCTCTTCAAAGTCCAAGAACATAATCAAAATCAATAAAAATAAAAATAAAAATAAAACTAAAATCTAATAAACAATTTAAGCAAGAAAAAAAAAATAAAAGTGTATTTTTAACAAATATTTACAAGATTTTCTCAATACCAAGTAATTGTATTTATGCATTAATCTTAACCAATTTTAAATGACTGAACATGAAAATTAATTTGGTTTTAGCAAACCAAATTAATTATTATTATCTTTGATTATCCTTCAAAAATGTATACATACACACAGACATGAATACAATAAACTTTTTTCCAAATTACCCAATAAATTTGCCATTATGACAATCTCAGTGCATCAACAGTACAGAACACAACATGAATTTGTTGCAACATTAAATAGCAAAATGGAACAATACATATATGAAAATTGTATGATTTTAATTGTAAGGATGGTTATATATTAGAGCAAACTATAAAATCATGTAACTTTATCGAGTCGCCGGTGATCAAGGCAAATATAGAATCTGAACAGAAAAATCGAAATGCATTTTATTACAATTTATTTTAATAGCACTAGCGTTATTGTTCAATCTTCAATATATTATTGAATTTAAGGTAAGTTTTTTTTTTATTTAAATAGCAGCATATTTTTACCTCGAGTTTTCTAAGATATTGGAAATATTTGAGAAACTCCTATTGAGCTTGAAAAGAAGACCAAATGTAAAGCCATTTATTATTCTGCAGATTTAAGAGAAATCAAACAGATGCAACCAAGTGAATTTCTTATAAAATTTTGTAAACAATTTTGGCAAACAGGCACTTTAACGATTATTGGACTAATCAAATAAGTAATGTATACTTTAGTTTGATAATGGAATGAAGAAGCTCGTAGTGGAGGGCATATTATATGAGATGAGTAACAATTTTTAGTTTAGTTCAACGTTAATATATGTAATGTTTTTACCCACTTCAGTGTATAATATTGACCGTAATTTTAGCAGTTCTTACCTTCGGAATAGTTTTAACACATCCGAATTCAATCCATTTCTGATGGATAACAAAATATGTTTTTCGCACAAATATCGTTAGTATTGAATGAACAAAAAATTCTTGGAATTCCAACATGTTTTTCATATCAGTATTATTTTTAACGTTCAGTTTTCAAATTTCATAAAGCGATGCGGATAAATTTATGCATGTGTCCAACACACTTCTATATTTTGAAATTGACAGTAAACAAAACTGTCTTCTAAATTTAATAATCAATTTGAACATATCATTGTTACAATATATTCAGGACTATACTCCCTACCATAGACAACAGTTTTTCATTAAATCGAAAAAACGAATTTTGTGTCGATTATGGTCGGTTATCGTATGTGTGATTTTCATGACATTGCTAAAGCTGCAAAGCCTTTACATTACTAAAGAATATAATGCTTGTATTTTCATTGTATTTTTTGCTTATGCTTCCGTTTTAATATTCACTGACGGAACATTTGCAAAATGAAATGGAATTTCATACGATCAGTGAACGACTATCCGCAGAATGGATCAGGCTGGAAGTGGTGCGCCTTGCTATGGTGGTAACTTATATACGTTTATACGTACGGCCCATGAAAGTTAGCTTTACAATTTTACAATTTATTGTACAATTGCAATGCTTTGGTGCCCAAGACAACATCAAAATTATTGGGCCATCGTACACATTACAAAGCAAAATATGGTATTCCTGAGAAACAACGTGCTCAGTGGTCATTTATTTGGGAGCAGCACAAATGACACCCAATTCGCAAATGGGAGTAAAGAAGCGCTTACGATGCCCTGGCGTATAAAAATTACTAAAGAGCTTTAAGAGATTGGGCACTTGTGTGATTATTTTTGTGGACGAATATCTAACTTCCCAAATGTGCGCAAAGTGCTTCAGACGATTTGATCGACGAACGAAATCCCATGCCGTGAATGTCACTTGAATGAAGCAACATCGCCACAAGTGATTGTAAGTAAATACAGCAATCGACGAATGCAACAATACAGCAAAGAAGAACGATCTCAACGAATCTGTAATGGCATTCCGCCGCCACGTCTTATTACGACAAATTCAAATGCACCAGTTGAACGTTTATGGCCAAAAATAGTAGTTTTTTTCAAATGGTTCTTAAATGATGCTGCCGTATGGAAAACAGTTGCAAATAATATTACCTAGCAATTTATTTATGTGTAATTTATTTATTGCTATAAATATTTATGTGTGATTTTTGTTTAAGGTTATTGCGAAGTGTGGAGAGAGGATATTCATCTATCGCTTCAATAACTGGTCCAACGTGAGCAGTGAGCAGCAAGCAGCTCAATCTTAATTCTATAAGTTATCCGATGACGAATACTATTTCCATAATAACGACGAAGAGAGAGCAAATGATTTGTGGGAAAACGTTTATATTGATTAGACGACTCAATGAATTATCACTGCCAATCAAATTTTGAATTTTACATTTTAAAAATAATATTGTAATGTTCATTTGTTACTTAGCAAGGCTTGATTATCTTTTGTGGATTTGCAAATTGTGCTGTGACTTTAGTTGGTAATGACTTTTGTTCTATATAAATTATGGTGCAACTGGGAGTACAGTTCAATATTGAGAAGCAATGAGTTTTTATATATTCAATATGCACAATGCACATTAATGTTAATTTAAATCAATTTTCTTCCAAAATTTCTTTTCATTCATTACTGTGTGAATGTCCATGAGTAGAAATGTACGCATTCGGGAGAATCAAATCTCCTCGAGTTTACCCACGTTCGCTAACAAAAAGAAAATTCAATTTTCCATATGAAATCATTGAGTTTGCAGTTTATTCACAAAAAAAGATAATTTTACCATACAAAAGTTTAAATTATTTATTTTATAAAAATTAAATTTCCGTTTTTATTTATTTATCGGCCTATTTGTTTTGTGTTTTACCGTGCCGAAACAATTATCAAGTTCAGTATGAACATTTCTAGCTTAATATCTACAAAAGAAAATTAAAACGCACGCCATATACATAGATAGCTTTGTTTGTGTGTGTGTTTGTGTGTGTGTGTGTGTGTGTGTGTGTGCGAACTCTTATGTTGCACGCGTAAACATTTCAGAATTTTTGCGTGGTGAATTCTTTGCGATCGGATGTTAGTGTTCGAAGCATGCCATATGGATCGGTACGAAATGATGAGAATGGTGTTGGTCCACATGCAACATTTGGTATAATTGCACGACAGCCGGATGCAATTTGTTGAATAATTGGTTGTGATCCATCAGCTGTTGTATTATTAGCACCATCATAAACACTTTCAATTACCTTATCACGGCCACGATGTTTCATCAAATTTAAAAATTGCTCATTTTGTATTTCGACTGCTCGATGTGTTTCCTGTAAACGACCGGCAAGCGCAACAAAACACTCATGTATTTGTTGAAGTCCTTTTTTCAAATCGTCCGCCGTAAACGTTTGTGGATTGGTCAATGAACGTATATGCGTTTCAGTTAATTCAAGTTGTTTACGTATGGATAACATATCGAATTCAAATTTTCGAACCAATTCCATGAAATACTGCAATGGTGCTGTATTTTCAAATTGTAAACCAGCTGGTGTTTCATGTGTTCGTTGTGCGATTTCGGCTTCTTGGCGAGCTTTATTTGTTTCAGCTCGCAATTGTTTAATGGTCGAAAAATTCGATTCAACATTTGAATGGATTTCGGCCAATACCCAATTTAGAGTATCCAATTCACTGTTGACGTTGGTGATTTTACGTGATGATGCACGGACTATATCCGAACTTATTGTTTTTTGTTGATTTGTATAGGCTTTTAATAAATCCACAGTTGCTATTATTTCTTGTGGCAATTGATTCTCCTTCACTTTGGCACTATCAGTTTGACCTTCGATCGTCTTTGGTTGGGCAGCATTTATATCAATACCACCTAAACCGATTTTCTGGGTGCTATGGTTTCACAGGAACAAGAGAGAAGCAGAGAGAAGAGAGAGAGAGAGAGAGAGAGAGAGAGAGAAGGAAAGAAAGCAATTGTAATTACTTTTATGAACCAAATCAAATGATGATTTCAATTTACCTATTTGATACTGTTGCTGTTGCTGTCGTTGTTGTTAGACCAAATCCAACACCGATTGTTTTATTGGCCGTTAAATTTGAGGTTACAGCTGACGCACCAAAACCACCAAATGCTGGTGGTGCACTGCTTTGTGCTGTCGTGGCTGCTGTAGGTACTGCTCCAAATGATAAACCGAGCGTTGGTGCGCTGTGAATTTTATGATCATGAAATCCATATGCAAAAATCAATATAAAAACATTGGTAAAAGAGAAAATAATTCAATGAATATGCCAAATAATTCATACATTGAAATCACTATTGAAATTCCACTTTTTATTACACATTAGTTCAGTTCCTACATATTTTTTTTTTTTTTTTTTTTTGAAATAAATATTCATTACCTCGTTGTAGTGGATGCGAGTCCAAAACTGAACGCTGATGTGGCTGGTGTTGTCTGTGCTCCATACGGTGGTGCACTCGTTCCAAATGTTATTCCACCGGCTGTACTTGCTGTAGGTGCTTGGGCGCCTAAAGTTGGTGCTGCGGCGCCTAAAGTTGGTGCTGGTGTTCCTAATGTTGATGTACCAAGGGTTTGCGTTGGAGCTCCAAGCGTTGGAGCCGTATTTCCGGCCGGTGTTCCAAAACCAAACGCCGGAGCTGGCTGTTGAGCTTGTGTATTTGAAGCGCCAAATGTTAAGCCTGTATTCGGTGTCGCTTGTTGTGGAGGTCCAAATGAAAAACCAGACATTTTTTTATGGACTTGAATTCAATTCACATAGAAAAAATTACAAAACTAATTTGATGATTTAATTTACTTTCAATTTTTCTACTTTCGATTGAATTTTACACAAATTTGTCTTTGAACTGAATATATTGAATTTATGCTACAACGAAACAGAAAATTCTTCAATACTTTAGCTATAGTATCATCACACGCGACAGAGCTGTCAATTTTAAAAGTGAGAACGTTTAAATCAACACCGCACTTGAAAATTTCGCCGGTTCAACGATTTTCAATAATTTGATGAAAAAAAAAAAAAAAAAACATGAAAACGATTCAAATTCATAAATTCAAAATTATTTCGAGAAAAAAAGTTGGAATCACGAAGAAAAAGGGAAGAGGTTAAAAAATCATATAAGACTACTTTCACATAACTTCACAATATGTAATTGTTCAATCATAGTTAAGTTGCAGCTATTGGTGAAATGTCAAACATACGATGTGTTGTTTATGAAAGTAGTAGTTTTGACAGATTGCATTTCGACCAAAATAATATCGAAGAAAAGAAGAAGAAAAAAAAAGAAAAAAAAAAAGTTAAATTCGGAAAAGATAAATTGTAAACAATTAAATCGGAAGTGGCTTCAAGTATCGAGTTCGACAAAGAATAAAATCGTCAACAAAATTGTCATTTGTTTAATATTATTCAAAGGATGGATTTAGCAACATCGATTTGTCTCTAAACCAAATTTCAAAAAAAGAAGAAAAAAATACACAACAACATCAAAACAATTCATTTGACCGAATTCATCGCCTGTGATTCAAAAACTATGCACATTATCAATGTTAAATCAAGTTTTTATTAGCATGTAAGTGGGTAGTTTCGCGCAAAAACGAATTTTCAAATATCTTTGATTTTCAATAGAAGAAATTTCAGCTGAAATTGGTAATGAGATGTTTTGGTATTTCGTAGATAAGCCAAAATCAAATAATGTTATTAAAACACGCTGACATCATTCGGCTGGCAATCAAAAACGGTCGGCAACTGTATTTCGTTCGCAATTATCATAATAATGTTGCTTGGAAAGACGTAAGTTCTGTGCATCTATCAAAAATCCCAAATAAAATCCCCACTTTTTTGCAATAATAAACTCGATTATTTTGTGCAAAAAAAAAGTTTATGTGTTGAATGCTTATGATATGACCTAATTTATCGGTCTGAAAATTGTTTTTTATCCAATTATGAATATGGTTTTTATTTTTTAATTCATCAATCTATCAAACTGTTACTTCTCAAATCTTTCAAATATAATGGAAATGGTTTTGAAAATTTATAGATTTTGACCAGAGTATATCACAGAAATGACCATATTAAATCAGCATTTGGTGAACTGCTTACAATCAACCGGCGTTTCGATTCTTTTCTTGGAAATTGCCAACATATCTCGACATCACGAATTTACGACTGTAAGAATGCCGACTCTATAAAGGTACGACTGAAAATCTTGAAGGAGAATTAGATGTTTTGATAAGAGAACAAATGAACAAATAGTAGCTAAAAAAGACAGATTTTCAAAAATTAAAAAATTTCTTATCAGAACAGTTTCTTAAAGAAGGCCTTTTTATAATAGGAAATCTCCAATCAGGAGAAGCTTCGGTCAAAAATAAGCTTTCTTGTTCAATTTGAAAAATTTTCAGAACATTTTTCCAATTTATCCAATTTTTCATATAAATTTCAGAATTCTGCACCGCAATTAAAGTCCAAAGAGACAAATGAGGCAATAAAACCCACGCCGGTCCAAATGGAGACGAATTCTTTGGAAAAAAGTCCACTTGAGGTGACCACAAAAGCGGGCAAATTGATTGTATCAGTTGTTGAAGATATGAAAAAGGAACCACAAAAAACAGTAGCAAATATAGCAACAAATCCATTAACATTACAACAGCAACCAAAACCAATTGAATTGTTTACAAAAAATGGAACACTACTTGTTCATGCAACTACGACAAAAGATGATAAATTAGATAATATTGTTCTGGAGCAAATAACTAAGAAAAATGAATCGAAATCAAAACCATCAACCGGAACTGATATGGGAACATTAAAATCAACGACAAAACAAGAGAGACGAGATCGTGTGGATTTTAGTCGATCATCACTTGAACGTAATTTCATAACGCCATCACGTGCGATATCCGATTTTCTATTGAAAATTTCCGACTTGGAAACATTGCCGAAAACAAAACGACGTTCACCATATGAACAAGAACCACCAATCATTGTATATTGGCGTAAAGATGTTGAAGCCAAAGCAATAGAAGTATGGGGATCACGTGAAAATCTCCTACGCGAATGTCTGAAACGAGAAATTGAACGAAAGCAGCATCAACAAAGTGAGTTATTTAATAATCCAAACGGTTGACATTGTAAAGTTGCTGATAACTGGATTAATTGATAGTTTTATTACTACGTTATATTAGAAAAAAAATCAAATCACACATTTTTGCAGATATTTTCACAGTAAAACGACGACTGAGAAATTATCGTAGAGAAATGGATCAAAGAACCATCGTTACTGTTGATTCAGGCTTGAGAAGCCGTTCGGGTCGTGTAGTTATAACCGCTATTGTAATGTAAGTACGAAGTTAAGACACACATCAATGTACATTATTTTGATTATTTCAACAGCTATTGGTTATGAAATTTTTTTTCATCTCTTAGAAATGCAGTAAATTTTGTATTTAAAATGTTTGCGTGGTTATATACGGGATCACATAGTATGTTTGCTGAGTGTATACATTCGTTCGCCGATACAACAAATCAGTTAATTTTGGCATATGGAATACATAAATCGACACAGGTAATCTATATATCTATATAAATTATATAAATCCAAAAAAGAAACATTTTTAGAATACATTTTGAAGCGTTTGTTTATTTCTCTTTTGATGATTTAGAACGCTGATCCAGATCATCCTTATGGGTATACACTAGGGGGAGAGAACTCTTTTTGATATTTACAATATTTACTGTATATTTAATAATATTTTTTGTTCTTTATCCCCTTTAGGTATACAAATATGAAATATGTATCATCATTGATATCAGGCGTTGGTATTTTTTGTGTTGGTACTGGACTAGGGAAAAAACCCTTTTTGAATATATATGTATTTAGTGGATATTTACGCGAAATTTAAATATTTATGAGATATTTGTTAGATTCAAAACAACACACAATATCATAAATATTCGAAATATCTAGTGAATATTCAATTCAATTTCATCAATAAGTTAGCAGTAGTAATAGGGAAAGATAAATTAAAAATGAACATATTGTCGCAATGGCAAAATACGAATTGCTTAAAATTGATATTTGGTAACTGAGATCAATTCAACATTTAACATGGCATCATCATTACTAAGTAAATTCGCGTGAATTAATTTTCATGTGTTTATTTCTTTTGTATTTTTCTCATGCAAGTAGTGATGGCAGACAGTACAATAGGTACAGTACTTTTCTATAGCTAGGGGAAGAATGAACTAGAAATGGGTGGAAATACGGTCAATTTAACCACAGAAATGAGTAAAAGCGTTACGTATCCCAACTCTGAATTTAACTAAAAATCTTTTCTAGAATGGTTATTGTTTTGAAACAACAAAAGAAAATGAAAATAGATATCAAATGTTTGTAAATATAGTGAGTATCATGAACACTGTAAATCTATGTCTTATTGCCATACATTTTCGGCTAATGTGAATAAATATTGTTTCATTTTGAGATCGGTAGTTGAGATCAATAATATAGAACTGTGGAGATTTCAATCTCACGAATATTTAAATTTTTACAAATTATTCATAAATTCTGCGAATTCGCTCATAGATATTTGCGCAATATTTGCGAATGTTCACGAATGCGTCAATGGAGCAAATACTGTGCAAATGTCTCCAAACGCATTCGCAAAATTTATGAATACTTTGTAAAAATTTAAATATTCGTGAGATTGAAATCTCCACAGTTCTATATTATTGATCTCAACTACCGATCTCAAAATGAAACAATATTTATTCACATTAGCCGAAAATGTATGGCAATAAGACATAGATTTACAGTGTTCATGATACTCACTATATTTACAAACATTTGATATCTATTTTCATTTTCTTTTGTTGTTTCAAAACAATAACCATTCTAGAAAAGATTTTTAGTTAAATTCAGAGTTAGGATACGTAATGCTTTTACTCATTTCTGTGGTTAAATTGACCGTATTTCCATCCATTTCTAGTGTCTAAATAGAATAAACATCAAATGATATGTAACAATCCAATTTTCGCTGTTTATAATAATTTTTTGTTGCTAAGAAATTGACAAGAGTTTGTTAATGAAGCAAATGTACTGGCATCTCATTTGCTGCTGTTTAAAGTGAATAGTGCAGTTGACCAAAACAATTTCACGTTTTTTCAACAAGAGGGTAATGCGGTGGTAGAGAATTGTTATAGATCTGATGTGAGCCAAATTGACAGAAACCAAACGATCATCAAGAATTTTGAAAATGAGAATTAAATACCGCAAACATACCGAGGAATTGTCGAAGTCGAAAAGTGAAAAGATTTTCAATGGTCAAATCGCATAATTTTATGCAAAAGCTTTGAGTATTTTTTCCAAAAATATACAATAAACGTGAATACAAACTCAAAAACTCATTGTGGAATGAGATTAAAATATATTTTCCAAATGAATTACTTTCAATCGAATGTCAGCAACAACTATCCGTTTCTATTTGATGATATTGATATCCGGAATGCCGTCAAATATGTAATAAAAGGAAAAGATCAAGAGTGGAAGAGTGGAATCGTACAGCGAGACCAAAAAAAGCTATTTTTATTTTTTGGTCGGCCAAAATCTGGTGATATAAACATGAAAACATTTGTCACAGATAAAAATACGTGATTTAAATCAATTTGTTCAAATTCAACGACAGATAGAGGAATTTTTCATCATCCATGCTAACATTGTGAATGAATGGAATTGAATGCATTCCAAAAAGACCCTGTTGCAAATCGAATGCCAATTTTATTAAGACCGCCAAAAGTGAATAGTTTCGCTGTGCAATTATCAGTTGAAAAACATAAGAATCGATCATTGAGTTATGTATAATCTTGCAAAATCCTTTGAACTAATACCGTTGTTGTTGAGAATGGAATTCAACCAATTTAAGCAATCAAAGATTCCACCAAAAACTGGCGAACAATACTGAATACATTAAATGGTGAATATTGTGCTGCTAAACAGCAACAGCGATCTTACACAATTGTTTGGAATCGTGACATCTTTGGTGCGAAATGCAAAAATAACATTAGTATAGTATCAAGAAATCAAAAGAAAAAAAATTTAATAAATAAGCTAAGCCCAGTTATGCTTTATTATGTGGCTTTGAAAATGAATACAGTTTAGTACGTACAATTAAGTATGTTAAACGCTGTAGGTATGATACATTTATTGGTGTTATTTGTGTGTTATACACAGTTTTGTTTAGATGACATTTACATTAGAAGTAGGAATGAGTGAAACTACGATCAATTTACCCTTTTGGCTTTCACATTTAGCGATTATTGTCGCACATATTCAAAAATATTAATGTGATAGTTCTTTTTAATTTTCTTTCGTTTCATGCATTTGGACTACATCTGGAATTCTAACGACGGTAAAATGGTTGGATCTTCGGTTAATTTCAACACCAAAATCAACCTTGGACATATGCCTGAATCTGACGTATTTTCGTTACTAAATGTTGCTTGGTTGCTATAGGTACCGGATTATCATTTTACCATGGTACAATGGGTTTATTGTCGCCAGCACCATGCGAAGATTTCTTCTGGGCATTTTGCATTTTAGGCGGTTCATTGTTATCAGAAGGTGCTACGCTTATGGTTGCCGTAAATTCTATTCGGCAATCGGCCAAATTGGCCAATGTATCATTTCAAGAGTATGTTATTCGCGGTGAAGATCCGTCCGTGAATGTAGTATTATTTGAAGATGCGGCTGCTGTGGCCAGTGTTTTATTAGCGGCCACATGTATGGGCCTATCAACATATACACATTCATCAACACCGGATGCAGTCGGATCACTTCTAGTCGGGTGTATGCTTGGCGCTGTAGCTACATTCATCATTTCAACAAATGTTCAAGCACTTGTCGGACGGTTAGTTTTAACACGTTCTTCAAAAATAATCTCAAGCATTTAACAGAATTTAATCTCAATTCAAAGACGTATGCAATAAGCAAATTTCAATAGACTCTTTAAAAGTCTTTCAATTTAAAAGACATTGTTAACATGCACTTTAATCTAGATTTAATCAAACTCATAAACAATTCACAAAATTCAATTTGGATTTTTTTATTTGGGATTTTCCATTTTTTTCTAGTTCTTTTAACAAAGTCAATTTTTTTATTTTTTAAATTTCATTGAACAGATCAATACCGGGAGAGCAATTGGATAAAATTAATGCTGAACTAGAAAAAGACATTATGATAAGAGCTATTCATGATGTGAAAGGTATTGATATGGGAAGTTCATTAGTACGTTATAAGGTTGGTTTATTTTTATTTTATAAAATTACCATTGAAATGTCAATAAATTTATCATAAAAAAATGTCATTTAAATTATTCGCATGCATTCAACTTTTAGGCTGAACTTGATTTCGATGGCAGAGAATTGACTAGATATTATTTAGAAAAGCAGGACTTGAATCAACTTCTGCAGGTAAGAAAATATTGACCATAATAAGAATAGCCACAAATTATTTGATTTAAACACGTTTTTGTGTGGTTGGTTTTGGTTCAATTTTTGAAAATTAGCTACAATTTCGAATTAAATATTAAAAAAGAGGAGCTAACGTACTACGAGTTTTAATATTAATTTTTTTTCTATGCAGGAAGTTAAAACATTTACGACGGTGGACGAATTGGAGACATTTATTTTAAAACATGGTGAAAATATAGTTGATTTAATGGGTGGTGAAATAGATCGAATTGAAATTAAATTGCGGGTAAGAAAAATGCACTTGACAAATAATATTTACTATTGGATTGATTATTTGAAAAAAATTGTGTTACTTTGCATTGCAGAAAAAGTTTCCTGAAGTGCGACATTGTGATTTGGAAATTTTATAAGCAGTAAAGTAGTTTTAAAAGCTACGTAATGAAGAAAATTATAATTTTATTTGCGATCGAATGATGCTTATGCTAATAGCCAATTTGCTTAAGCTTCTGTTTCTTTCATATTAAAATATTATTCTATTCTTCCATTTGTGTTAAATTTTTCATTTAAAGTTAAAAAATGTCCAACAAATTATGTTTAATTATTCAAAATATTTCCGTTGATTTTTTTTTGGAAATAAATCTGTGGTCAAGTTGAATTAAGGAATGAAATTACTAATGAAACTACTCTTGTTACTAATGAGATATATTTTTATTCATTATTCATTATTCTATTTAGTGGTAAGTATGTTTTGTAGGTGATTTTGTCGTTTTTTTCATGCATATCGAATAGATTATATTTCGGTTAAATAAACTTCCACGATACGTAATATTTCACGATTATCATAGATTTGCGTTAATCAAGCTGGACCACCGCGATTGATGTATTCAATTTCGAATGCATCCAATGGTTTTCTACGGTAACGATTTGGTAATTGCCAATCTTCAATTGGTGGTAAACTAATTGCCTGTAAAAAAAAAAACGATAAATGATTTATTCAACGATTAATTAAGTTTAATTGATCCAAATATTGAAGGGTTATATTTTGTTTTATTTTTGTAATCAAAAAATGAAGGCACAATATAAATAGTCTTCAAACAATTGTGAGATAACCTACCGATGCTGGTGACGATGACGATTTTCCTTTTGATTGCATGCTATTAAATGAACCACTGCGAGCTGCAGCCGCTTCTTCTTCACGTTGGCGACGGAATTTTATTAACGGAATCCGTTTGGCAGCAGACTGTCGAAGCACCGAAACCAGGACCATTTTTACTATTCTATTCTCTCCTTTTTGGTTTCGCGTTTGTTGTCTCTAAACTACACTACTTCAAATAAATTAGCTGAAAAAAAAAAATGATTAGCACCTGAGAATTAACAAAATTCAATCAGTCAAATAGCTGGATTGTTTATATTATTGTACCCGTACCGATTAGGATTTTTTTTTTTCCAAAATTCACTGGGTACCTCGTTATATAAATATCGACAATGTATGACTTATGACAATTACTTTGACATTTAAGTTTTTTTTACATACAATTTATTGTGCGCAGATAGCGCCACAATCTTGACTCTAGTTTGACAACAATCAATTTGAAACAATTATTCGATCGTTAATAGTGATTGAGTTTTTTAAACTATCTTTTTTACTAAAAAAATTTAATTATTCATTGAAAATGTTCTATCATTTCTAACAATTTAAGCAAAAATCTTTCAAAGTAGATGTTTTTATTTGAGTTTATTTCAGATTTTATTTACAATTTTTTTTTAATTCAAGAGAATCTTAAAGACATAGTTGCTGAAAACTGATTTATTTGTTTTTCATTGTGAAAAAAAAAACATATAAGTGCAAACTAAGATAAAATGTAAATTTATATATATTCCACATATACAAAAAGGCTGGTAATTTCTATATTATATTCCATTGAAACATGTCATTCTCTTTCATTTGTTGAACTCAACTATACTTAAATTAAATGTTACATCTAATGCACAAATCTGTTCTTGTAACAAAAAAAAAAAACACGAACAAATCAAAGAATGAACCATTTTTATCTAAAACAAAAATCTTTAAAAAAATATTTGTGACTTTGATGATAGCTAAAAAGTGATTTGAAAACAACAAAAGGAATTGTACATTGGTTGGTAACTCAATATTTATTGCATCAATTTTTTTGATACGTGAAAAATCGAAAGCTCATTGTAACTTCAAAAATGGAAGCGTTTCGACAGTTGTCTCACACAAACATAGCTTATTTTTTATTTCATACCCTCTTGAGCTTACATTTAATGCAATTTATTTTTGTTTGCCTCTTTTCAAATACTTAACATAATCTTTGGCCTCTCAACAATTACAAAAAAAACACGAAAAAAAAAATTAATTAAACGAACAAAATAAACAAAAATTGAACCATTTGGAACGCTCTGTTCTTTCTTTTATCGAATTATTCACTAAATTTGGAATGTTTTATAGAGTCCATAAAGACAATTTCAAGAGATATTGGAATGTAAAAAAATAGTGAAAATTAAAAGAAACTGACTATATTTTTAAAGCTTAGTTGTTTCAAATTTGAAATGATACGTGTCAACATGATAATAATAAATCGAGAAATTCTCTCTCTTTCGCCTGAGTGAATGAAATATTGAAATATTTAAATATTTATGTTTTTCATCATTTGCTCGTTCATCATTTGCAACGACATAGCTGTTAACGACAACGTTTATTGCTGAAGTTTGAACAATCACACTCGAAAATTAAATTTTCCACTTGCCAAAATTCATTCATCGTTACATTGTTCATTTCGGAATGACCAACCAATTTGCTCATGCTGATGTCGATTTTTTCTCTCATAGCAATTTTTTGCTTCGATGTTGGCCAACGTTTAATAAATGTTTGCGCACGAACAAACTGGCAATGAATGAAATAATATCAATAGTCAATTTTGATCAATCAATTACAATTCTCAATTCCTATTACCCGATTGCAAAATAGATTTAGAATAGGTATAATAAATTTGGTGGAAACACGAAAAAGTTGCTAATTTATCGAGAGTGCTAGAAAAAAAAACATACATATCAGTACCCATTTCACGATCACATTGGTTTTTTATCCCATTTCTGATTTGAGCGGATCTGATATCACTCATATCCATCTGCATCTGCATCTAATCATATCACTTCACTTTGATTTCGAAAAAAAAAAGAAACGATTTATTACCATAGAACTAAAAATGATTTCGATTGAGATTACAAGTTATTACTAATTGATTGTTTATGGTGTATCATTAAATGTGTTGGTTTGTTTGTGTTTATATGTTGGTTTTTTGTACAAAAAATTAAAGAAAAATTGAAGAAAAATAAACTGTTATGTACAAAACCCCAGAAGTTCGGCCAAAATATTATTTACAGCTTAGCCGTCTAATGGATGACCCAAATAAACCATTGACACTTCAGTGTTCCCATATACCGCTGACACAGTTGGATAAAATGTGTTGTCAGGTAAATCTAAAGTGAAATAAAATAAAATAAAATGGTTTATATTCATGAAAAAATGAATATATGCATTTAAAAAAGAAAAACTTTTGGGCTGTATGATTTACCAAATGTTTTAGCTCACCTCTAAAAGCGACACCTAGAAATTCGTAATTTTTTTCAAACGATAACGTATTATCATCACAATCCAAAATGACTCGTATCCGTTCACCGGCTTTATATTTTGGCGCATTGTTCAGCAATGGATAGCTACCGATTGCATCACCATTATGCAATAAATGATTATCTACTAAATTCCACCCCCAGCTTTGATCGTCCGCACCGAGCAACGCTACATAGCCATTACACTGAAGTGATGCTTCTTTCGTTGATATTCCAACGACAGCTACTGTGCCAAGTGGTCCCTCCCACATCACTTCCCATGCATGACGTCCCTGGCGAAAACCGATTCTACCACGTGATCCGTCCGTACTTTGTGCGACAGGATTTCTATAAAATTATTCAAATAGGAATGTAATAATATATTTCCAATAAAATGCAGCTACAACTAGCGCTGCCAAATCGTAAATAAAATAAACTACCGTCAAAACACAGTTAGTGCGTTCCAATAAATTTTTTGTCAATTGAGAACGACAATATATATATATATTTTGTCGCTGGAGAACGACGCCATATTCTTGTTGAGTTAAATCTCTAACAACAGAGTAGTGTAAATATGCAATTCATTACATTTTGTAATCATTACCATCAAATAATTGAAAAATTAATTGACTATACTTTTCCATTACAATTACAATGTGTAATGACAATGAAAATCTTTTAAAAATCATTATGTAATTGAAATGAGTATTTAAAAATTATAATTACATATATTTTCTGGAACTGGGTTGTGGTGGAAAATTGTTTGTAACTGCTCCTGGCTCTGGAAGATCTTCAGGATGGACTAGAACCAGGTTTGACAATGCCCTGGACCATCCTAAGGGTCTACTTCCAGAATCAGGAGCAGTTCTCAACAACAAAACCCAATTCCAGAAAATAAATGTAATTACAATTTTTTATTAAACATTTCAATTATATAATGGTTTTTGAAGAAATTTTGATTACCATTACACATTGCAATTGCAATTGCAATTGTAATGGGTAATGAATATTTCCAATACATTTGATTTATATTTTGCAATTAAAAAATTGTAATAAATTACGGTATATAATGATTACTTTACAAGTATGCCTAACAACGATAACGGTCATCATTTTTTTCTCAGTTTTTTTGATTACAATCGAATTTTTCTATGTCGTTTATGAGTAATCCTTGAATAATTTAAAATATTTCGTTTGAAATGGTCCGTTCATGAGCGACACCAAATTATGGCACATTGTATTGATAATTGTTAATGGCAGCAGCTTATTTTAGTTCGAATTGAGAGGCGCTACATCTTTCATGACTGAAAGAATACTGTTAATTCACACAGAGATTTTACGTTACTTCATCCCATTGATTATTCATTTGTTAGAGAGACAAATAAATTATAAAAAAACACAATCAACATTTGACCGAATTAAATGAATATGAAGCATCAATTTTGAATTTCATTTTAACAATGTTAGTTGCATAGTTACAACAAAACTTACCGATGCAATGTGAATCCACTTGATTTGATATATACATTACGGGAGGAATCATTTGGATTCCATGCATGAAAGAATGCACGTAATTTCGCTTTGTACGTTGGTACTGATGACAATAAATCA
The DNA here is from genome assembly GCA_029041755.1 of Resseliella maxima. NCBI lineage: Eukaryota > Metazoa > Arthropoda > Insecta > Diptera > Cecidomyiidae > Resseliella > Resseliella maxima. Next base: position 1,064,122 of record JAQOWM010000090.1, read on the forward strand.
GATTTAAAGGCATCTTCGGCCAATTTTCGTATGCAATGCATTCGCCACACATCATTATTCTCGTCATTTAAATATCTATACCAATTTTTACAAACCAACGAACAATTTCGTAAATCACGTAAATCTAAGTACGAAAAAATTGCTTCTAATATATTATCGGGTAGATGTGTAGCCGTAGCCGCTTCGTTCATTTTATATACTAATTCAACTATTGTTTGTTTTTTGTTTGTCGATGAAGTGCGTGCTAACCACTTAGTCATACACGATAGCTTTTCTTTTTTTCTCACTTTTCTCTTTCTTTCTTTCTTTATTTGTATTTGTTGTTTTTTTATGCTTTTGTGATGCAATGGATCAAGAGAGCAACATGACTTTAATAAAAAAAAATAAATGAGAAAAACAAAAACGTAAAGACCAAAAGAAATAATGAATGAACAAATTGGTATGCTCGCCTCCGTTGGAATAGATGCCAGATGTGATGGCCGCAAGAATCAGAACGCAATTGTCAACATTAGTATGGAAATGTGTGTTGGACAAACAATCTCGAATGGAAACATAAAATCAAATTGCAAACTATAATGAGAAGACATCAACCTTTGCTTGGCTTCCTGCGGTTAACTTCTATGTCACTTTACTTCTCTCTATCTCCCTCTCTCTCGTTCTGTATTGCTCGCTCTGTTGACCAACGCAGATGATAGAAATTTACACAATTGGCACCTTGCGAAAAAAAATTAAATTTTTTTCTCTTTTATTTTACTCTGTCCAAAACGCCAATTTTTTTTCTTTGGTTATTATCTAAAACTAAAACTTGGTGCCGTTTTTCTTTCTCCCTTTTGTAGAACTCGTGTTTTTTCTGTATTTTTTAAAAATCCAATTCACATATACACAATAAAATCAAAAGGAAGAAGAGACTTGTTATTCCAATCACAAATGTCAAACAGTTTGGGCACATGCGTATTGGCAAATTCTGCTTGGGTCAAAAATCTGTCAAGAATAAATGAAATGAAAAATAAAAAAAAAACTGTGTGTACTTGCAAACACCAAAACTTGCATTTATATTTTCATTATCTAAGCAACAAGAAACTTATTGTTTCTTTTTTCATTTTTTCGGTTTTAAAATCAATTTAATTTAATGCTTTAACATTAATCAAGCCTCTCTATGTTTTACCGATCGTTATTTGTTTTGCTTTCAAAGTAATTGATTTGATAGCTTGACAAATTGACATCTTACTCCATCTATGAGTCACACAGACGTTTATTGTTTTGTTACATTTTGAATTTAAATGTCTTTTTCAAATTTTTTATGATTATTAAATTTGATGAGAGAAAATGTTCAAAAAATATAGTAAATCGATAAATAATATAGCGTGTTGATGAAAAAAAAATGTGAATGAAGAATTAAATTTTTCTTATAAATTGATAAAATAATTATCAAAAGTGAGAAAAAATAATCATTTCAACACAAATGCTTTAGTCTGGAATTTAAATAATTGAAGAGGGCGACTGAAATTGTGCTCATTTGACAGGTCTCACCAATACATATAGCAAATTGTTTGTTCGAAGCGATGCCATACGAACAGAATTGACGTTCCCACACATACTATATATTAACCAAATCCAATTCAATATTTGGCTTTTGTTTTTGTTCAGTCACACAATTTAATACCACTGGATTTGTGTGGTTGAACCTTATGTGCAATCCAGAATGTGTACTCTGTACATTTGTGAGTGTGAATGTATGCGTGTATTCACGAGATGGCTATAGCGAACGCACATACGAAGATATAAAAACTCCAAAAAGAGATGCTAATATGTGATCGAAATATGAGAAAAACGAGCGACAAGAAAGGAAAAAACATACGCTGTCGAAGTTTTTAATGGAAAAAAGCAATATGGCGAACACTTGTTGGAATTATTTATCCCTCTACTGCATCGCTGTTGTTACTCTATTTCTCTCTCTCTTTCTTTCTATGTGCATGTATTCGGTATCATATTTGTGTTGGGATCATTTTCTCAGTCTTTCAGTGTTTCACTCTTTCGCTCTTTCTCCATTATTCTCGCTCTCATACTCTCGCTCTTATGCATGAATTTTTTCGCTCTCGCTCTTTTGCTTTCCTCCTCTGTTTCAGATCTGTGTGTCTCTTTGATCTATGTGTGTCCGCAACAATAATTTTACTGTTGTGATATGCACGACAGAACGAGAGAGAGTTTGAGTTGTGAAAAATGTTCGCGCAACAGCGAAAAACAATAAGCTGTTTTCTTAGTTTATTTTTTGTGCATTTGCTGTTTTAATTTTGCAATTTCTTTCCAAATCAATTAATTATTTTCTGCGATACAATAAATTTGTTGACTGTGTCTGTTTTTCTCTTTTTTTTACAAAAAAAAAAAAAAAAAAAAAAAAGAATATATGTTAATTATTTCATGCAAGTTTTTTATGTGAAAACCGATGAAAAAAAGATCGAAACAAAAACAACAAGGAGAATAAGAGGAGGAATACGCGATTTGTTGCAACAAATTCGGTGTGTTGTGATCTGTTTGCATTTGTGTCTGTGCGTTTCCTTTTGAAAAATATACAACAGAAGAAAACGAATGAATAAATTCCAAAAACAAAAAAAAAAAAAATGAATCGAAACACTACAACTTTTGGAATTGAGTTTAAATTGCGGTAATCGGTCGATGTGATGATGAACGATGTTCTTTTTCTTCGTGTTGCAAATGGCACAACGAATAAAAAAAAGTGGCGACGAAGACACCGATAGCCGACCAACTGAATGGCAATCCATTGAAACAATAGAAAGTAAATAGAAAATAAACAATTTGGTGTGAAATAAGAAGCGAATGAAATTGAAAAAAATGTGAAAAATCAAAACATAATTTCGAGCGAAATAAAGTAAAAAAGAAGACGACGAGAAAAATGATGAAAAATATTAATAAAACAATGAGAAATTCGTGACGAAAACATACACAAAATATTATAGTTTATATGCATAATATCAAGTACGAATCAAAGAGACTGAAAGTGCCTTTTTGTTTTTAATTTTGTTTTATTTTTCTCTCGTTGTTTTGCTTCAAATAATAATAATAATAATAATAAAAAGAAGAAATCATTTATTTCTAAGTGATCAATAAATGTGAACAGTGAAATAGAATATAAATCGGCGACCAATTTGAATATACAAACGGAATCGAAACTGTCGTTGAGTCAGCACTGTATACATTTACACAGAGAAAAATCATCATAAAAGTGCATTATTGTTTTATCAAATTCACTTTCGTTCGTTTATGAATTTTTTTCTTTTCTTCTGGTTGCTGATATTATTTTAATGTGGTCATTTTGATGGCAATCGCAATTCCAGAATTTATGTATTTTCCCAAATCGTAAAAAACTACCATCACAACCGATGGAATAAGAAATCATATGAGAATTTACTGGAAATTTAAAAAAATACAACAAAATAATAAAAATAAAGAAAGAACGATCGAACAAACAGCACAACACAGAGCAAAACGATTATGCAAATGGTAAACAAATATTGCTGCAATGTTTTCACTTTAATTGTTTTTGTCTCTGTAATGGGTCTCCACCCCTGATAGTGTCTATCGCATGCAGACGAATAATCAAAACTATCGATCAAAGAAAATTTAGAGAAAAAATCACTTTAATTCGTACAAATTGAATTTTTTCTTTACATTTCGACGTATATCGCTTCAATCAATTAGCAATTTTATATGATCAAATGAGATCACACCAATGAGATCAATCATCGTCTGCATTTGAAAATACTAAAAACAAATATATGGTATGACACCATACAAATCACCAATACTAGCGTACAACAGAGAAAAATAAATAAAAAAATTATAATAATTATAATTATTAATGAAATCTCTGAACAATTTCAAACAAAAACTCCAATTTATGTTACCGAGTAGAGAAACCGAATTTCGATTCGTGTTCAAATGAATCATACACAGAAAAAGAGCGAGAGAGTGATAGCTAGAGCCAGAAAAATGACCTAAGCCTTACAATGCCGAAACAACAGCACACAGCATATCTAACTTGATGATTATATTTTGTATTGCTTCTCCTTCTACTGGTACTGGTGCTGCCGCTGTCAGAGCCGCCGCCTCTTCTTCTTCTTATTTCGCCATCTCTCTCACTTGTTCGCCAGCAACGCTGTCTCTTATATGTATGCTGTATATACTCTTTTTTTATTCGGTTGTTCTTTTCATGATTATTCTCTCGATCATTTTTCCTTTTTTTTCTGTTGAACAAACTTCGCCGAGTCACTTGTTCGACATAGTTTTTAAGGTTAATTTTTCTCCTCGCATATAACAATGCTGAATATGCATAAATTGACTGAACGGTAATGATCGATTTCAATTCAAAATGATTTTTTTTTCAATTCATTTCGATCGAATGGCAAAATTCTGACCATATAACGCAACATCAAAAAACAAATTCTTGGCCGATTTGATTGTGTGCGCATTTCATAGTGTGAATTATGTATTTTCACTAAAATCGCATTTATAATGCATTTCTTCATATTGATTTGTGCTGAAAACGTACACTATAATTTTTAATTCTCATATCGCTATATGTATACACAAGCAATGCTATTTAATCCCTTAATCCATCACAACACACCGTTTCCATAAATTCTATCCAAAGGAACAGTGAAAAAAACGTCGCATATTCAAATTGATATTCAACGGAAAAAATTCTTTTGCAATGAATCGAACACCTCCTCAGCCATTTTAAATTTTTTCTTTTTTTTTTTTTTTTTTTTGTTCAGAGATTTTCAGAAAGACAATATTAGTCAAATATTAAATGTGAAAACCTCCTAGGTGCTATAATAAAAACACGTGAACAAAACAAATCTAAATCTGACAAGAAAGAGACTGATTTCAGTGTTCAAATATTTTTTTTTTTTTTTTTTTTTTTTTAAAGTAAGAATGTGAATTACTTTACAGTATTACACTTTAACTGCAAGCAATAAAAGCAACATCGATTTTTCCAAAATATTAAATGTAAAAACAACAAAAAATAAATATTAACCAACTAATCAAACGGTATGTGAGATTTTATTTTATTATATTTTCATTTAAAAATAATAGAAAGACGCAAAAACGATAAATGTGGCGAGTGAATTTAGGCCAAACAATTGCAAATGATAATAAAATAATTGATATCAAATGAATACGAAACGTTCGAGTTGAAACGATGTAGCTTATCCAATTTATGTGTGAAGGAGATATATATATATATTTATTTAGCCAAATCATTGTCATTGAAATCGATAATCTGAATCGATCAGTGTGTTTGTTATGTGGTATCATACTATTGTGAAAAGTATGTGCGGCACTGTGTAATGCGGACAAATGACTATTCTTTTTACTTTTTTTTTTTTTTTTTTGCTTGTCGGTGTCTGATTGTCTCGCCATTTGCAATTTGCATGCATATGGACTGGACGGCCTAGTGGTATACGGTTCAATTTTGGCAGTCAATGCGCATAAGGGTGTAGTAGACCATTGGCTTAATCGACAATTTGTATATCCGTGTATATTCATTGCATTTATTTGTAAACATTGTGCACAGCGTGCGGTTAGTTCATAGAAATTTTTTCACATACGAATTACAGCGTAAAAAAAAACTAAAAGAAGAAAATGAAAAGTAGAAACATAAACATAGTATGTGTATGCATATCGTGTCATCACATTTGAGACACACGGGATTCCTTGAAGAATTAGTTTCGAATCATATAAAATTGTGAATGGTTTGAGTTTTTGCTGTTGTTTTTTTTTTATCATTTGATGCAGTCAACCAAGCAAAACAGAAAAAAGATATTCAAGTGCAATATCTTTTCGTTTTACTTCATCCATACAGACAAATCTACAAAACAAACTCAGCTAAATAGAAACATTAACTGTGTGCAAGTGCATTGAAAAAGTGCATGTGTAAGCAAATTACTTTGCAGAGAAAAATAGTATTTTGAGAAGAAGAAGAAGAAGAAGAAGAAGAAGAAGCAAAAAAAATGAAATGAAAAGAAAACAAGAGTCGTAAATAAAAATATAAAAATAGCTTTGCAGAACAGTTGAAAAGCCATATTAATGATTCAAAATATGAAATATTGTTTACAAATTCCAAGAAAGTGCAAATTTTGAATATCGCTTCCGAAGAAAGAGAATATGAGAAACAAAAACAACACACGCAGAGGATGTATCTTTTAAGTCAATATTATGCCGAGAAAATGAGAGAGAAAGATAGAGAGAGTTAGAGAGAAAAGTGCGCAATACAACGTGAATAGGGAAAATTATGCTCGAATTTAGACGAAATTCAATCGAACGTTATGGATTCAATGACGGTTAAAAATTTTTATTCAAAAAGCAACGAAGGCTCGACGGAAACATTGCGACCGATTAAACCAAGAATAAACAAATATCAACAACAGAAAATGAACGAGAATTGAAAGAAAAAATACGACAAAATTTGTCGCTTTATAATATAAGCTCTTTTTATTTCTCTTTGAAACTTCACTCGAGATAAACATACACAAAAACTACAATTTGTGTTGTTGCAGACGCGCACGCCAAATACAAGCTTATATTCATATGTATGCATTGATGCACACAATGAAATATAACGCAGTCTTAACAACAATCAAACACGAACCCATAATATTACAATCCGTGATCTGCGCCCAAAAACCACATACAAATATTTATATCCACACATGTTTTTGCATCGACGATGCCAATGAAATAAATGATAGAAAAGCACAGACAGAGAGAGATAGAAGAGAGAGAGAGAGAGACTGAGATGGCGAAAAAGAAAGAGAACATGAAACAGACGAAGGGAGAGAAAGAGAACATACAGTGTAAAATGCATACAGAGCGTGTTTGGTTTGTTGTTGTTATTCTTTTCTCTACTTCAGACTCGATATGCCCATTGCAATGCATTCTTTAGTCGTAGTTTGTTGTTTTCATTACTTGACGGTGTATATTTTGATTTTGGGCCTAACATGCATTTGTATTTGTGTGGCACGTAAATATTTTGAACTGCACCAAATGAATATTTCATGCAGCTAAACACAGCTAAGGCAAGACGTGTTAGTTTTTTATCTTTATCTTTCCTCTCTCTCTTTTTTTCTTTCATTCACTTTATGTCATTTATTTACCGTTTTCTCACATTTTTCTATTGGTTGCTATTTTTTCCTCTCTCTCTCTCTCTCTCTCTCTCTCTCTCTCTCTTTTCTTTCTCTCTCTTCATCGCTGGCATTGATTTTTTGATTTGATATATATCCATATGAAAACTGCATACCCAATTTTGGGAAATTTGCATTGGTAAATCTAAGCAATTCCAACATTTAAATGCTATACATTTATTTATTCGAATACGATTGAATGCCAATTGTTCAATCGACCTATTCTTATTGTTTTTCGGTTTGCTGAAAACGATTTTAGTCATTTAATTTTTCTTTACAATATATTCAAAGAGATCATTCCCATTTTGAAAAATTAAACAAAGAAAATTCACATTTGTGCAATTTTTGTTCGCAAATTTTGCGTTTGAAAATCTTGTATTTGAACAAAAAAAAAAAAAAAAAAAAAATTATTCATTCAAGTCTGTTGTATAAAATCACAAAAATTATGTTGATAAAATATATTTTAAAGCATATATGCTCTAAATAAACAAAAATAAATTAAGCACAGTCGCTGTTTAGCATGCAACGAAGAATAACGTTAAAAAAATCGACCATTCCATTCATTGTTGTTGTTGTTCTTGTTGTTGCTTCATTGCTATGTTTTTTGTTGTTGTTTTTTTTCTGCTCATTCGTAACTTTTTAATACGCACTTCAGATTTGTATAAGTGTGCAGATTTGTTAAACGTTCGTTGTTGGAGAGAGTTCGAATTGCCAGTGCATTATTTCACAACAATAATTTTCTAGATAATTTTTACATGCGTTGCATTTTCACTATGCTCGCATTTGGTCACAATCTTATGTTGGCTTTGAATGTGAGTGTGCGTATACATGTGTGATCTTTTTTTTTTATTTCGGATGAATACGCATTTAATATTTTCATGCATTCGCAATGCACTGTCAACAATTACGGGAACATATCGTATGAAACTAGCATTCATTTGAAAACGATACAACAGAAAAAATAAATAACGCTGATTGTTAGTCCACAGCTAAGATAGACTGAAAGAGACATGAGAGATAGAGAGGGAGAGAGAATATGAAATGAAGAGGGAGAGATAGATGGAAAGAGAGTGAAAAATAAAACTATTACTTATTATGAAAATTGAGTGAATGTTTGAAAACACACCAAAAATGAACTGGATGAGCGAAGGGTCATCACTCAAATATAAATGGTATCTGTATAAATGTGAGTGAAAATAGTCTAATATGAATACGAATAAAAAAACATATAAAAAAAATAAAATAAAAATGACACGCACTAATCGAAAAACCACATAAAAAACGAACGAATGAATAAATTAAAAAAAACGATAATAACAATAATAACCAATCCATTCAAAATGAGTGTAGAAATAACAACAGAACTATACGCCCAATTGAAAATTGCACGTCTTGCCATTTCGCTAGAAACGCCGTGCGATTTCACTGCCGTTTTGGTTTCTTTCCTCTCAAACTGGCGAACCTAAACCTGAAAAAAACATGCGGCGGCATTTAGCCACTCGAAATAAAGAGAGAAAATACCGATACAAACGGAACACACACACATATTCTACTGGTACATTTTCTAAATTTCTTCCTAATAATTTAAATATTTACTAAAAAGACCAGCAACAACAGCAGGAACGAAAAAAAAAAAAAATGAAAGAAAACGTGACCAAAAACTATCGTCAATTGTTGTGTATGTATCAAAATACCCGACCTTTTGTTTCCCTGTGTCTCATGCAGAAGTTATGACACTTTTCTTCGTCGGTTGTATTGTGCTGTTTCATTTGGTTTAGTTGAGTTTATGTGTTGTTTACACAAAATTTATGTTGACTTTTACGTTTTTTTCTTTAATTTTTCATATGTCTCTCTTCTGTTTCGTGGCTCAAATTTGTGGCGTATGTAAGAATTTTTTTTGTTGCATTGCGTGGTACATTATATACATTAGCAGTAGATATATTGTCTTTTTGCGATATAGAAATATGGATAATATAAAGTTGTGACCACTTATCATAATCAAACTAAGAAATAGGTGACCGATTAAATGGCTATTGCGATTCATTTGGTCAATTCTGTATTGGAAATCGTAACATAGAATATTGGCTTTAAATTCCTCAAATGAAAAGAGGTTATCGGTTTAAAGCACGAATGTTATGTGCTTATGTATCTTAGAACTCTATTATCTTTATATGGCTTTTTATGTTTTTGCTTTAATTGGTTATAGAAAATAAGCGGAAAATAGATCTAAAATAATGATTTTTCTAACTTTAATTTGAAAATGATTCAAGAACCATCGATTGCCGTTTATAATGATACAATTTCATTGTGAAATTGAAATTGTTTGTGAAATAAAACATTCATTTCATAGCAGTTTTCATGAACGCCAACGTTGCAACATTAAAAAAAAATCTATGAATTATATTTTATTAGTTGAAACATTCTCTAATAACATTTTATTCCGACATTTTCGGCAACAGCAATGACAATTAAAATGTCAACAGAAGTGAGAATGAGTGATTTTCTATGAATGTTCTGATTGAACTTTTCAAGACTTTCAACACTTTGGGATAGTTCTCAGGATTTTGGAATATTTTAAAATTGGGGACGGCATGCATGGTTCAAATAATCACAAAATTTAATAATTAGTTAAACTGTATCTCTTTCTCTCTCTCTCTCTCTCTCTCTCTCTCTCTCTCTCTCTCTCTCTCCTTTCATTCTGTCCGCTTCATTCGTGCTCCCATCCCTCAATCGTTCAATCATTCCTTCCCTCTGTCAAGCAAAAAAAAAAAAAAAAAAAAAAAAAATACGCAGCAAATGAGCTATGATGTTCAGGCGACGCAAACAATAAAAAGCTATACGGTTAATAAAGTTACAACATAAAAAATACGACAAAAGAACAATTTTTTTCTGATACACTTGTTTACAGCAAATCATTTGTTCGCTATCTCTTCACACTTCCGCAAACTATATTTTGCATAATATTATGAAGTTTGAAATGACCTGATTAATTCCAACTTATTATACAACCAATATATATGTCTAATTATGTTCTTCTTTTACTTACAAAAACGGTTTACACTAATTTCATTTGATTTGAACAACAAATTGTATGTTGACAATGAAATCGATCATATTTTGATCGTACGCATGATAATAAATCAAGTTTTCATTGCAAGTTGATTTCAAAGCAAAATGTTATAAATCGAGATTGAAGTTCTGAATAGACAAGAAAAACCATAACATTGCAAACATGCTAATAAATAATTAAATGTTCAACAGTGAAATCATAATAGATTATTCATTCTAAATTTTTTATTGGAAAAAAAAAAAATCCTAGAAAAAAATCATTTAGTACCTATTTTAAGGTTCACATTTACCAAACGATAATATCGCTACGATATGTAGTTTATTGAAAATGTTCAAGTTTTTTTTTCAATTTACTCAATGAAATCCAACTCACATTATAAAGGCGGAAAAAAGTGGTTCAGTACTATATTCGAGCAATGATTTGGTTCGATACTACTGATGTTCGACGTGCGAAGGTTAACATATATACAAATAGCCGTAAATCGTGTTGAGTTTATGAGATTTTGCGTTTTGTATTTGCCAAAAAGCACATACACACAGATAAAACACATTGTCAAAAGTCATGGTTTAGCTATCGACACAATAGTGAACTGAAATTGCAACGAAGTGAAACCATAAAATTGAAAATGACATCGTGTGAACAAGAAACATTTCGAAATATATTTCGCTACCACGAACATCGACCATAAATTAAGCAATTAAACAAAAATTCAATTTTGAAAATGTTCAAAGCACGATTTTTTTTTTAAAGAGAAGATGAAATGAAAATAGGCCAATCCCAGTGTTGGAGTATCCATTTGTCAAGATTCAAATGATGCCTGGCAATAGTGCAAGGAAAACTATTGATCGCAAACCATTTCCGCTGTTTATTGATTTTTTTTTTCATTCGTTTTTGTCAAACATTTTAATAACCAACCGAAAATATTTTTTTTTTTTGCATTTAATTGTGAAATCATTTAACTAGGGGAATGGAACTATTTGCGAATGAACAATTTTTCATATATTTGTATATGCAATTCAGTGGAAAGGTTTGAAATTCGTTTCAAAGTGAAATATTCGCAGAAAATTCGCAAATTTTGTCAATATATAATGCAAGATACACAAAGCAGGAATGAATTACAAAAACAACAACGTGTGTATGCATCAATGAAGAATGAAAAGAGAATGAAGGATGTGACAAGAGCACAGTCTTCTTGAGTTACGATCTGAGTAATTATTCGTATTAATACGTAGATTATTCGCAAATTCGCTGGATATTTGATTGATTCGATGCATCAATAATAATTCGAAAAGAAATGTTGTATTTGTTCGAGTTCAAAACCCCTGATCATTTAATTGGCATTCATGTACCGCAACACATAGGAGGTTTAAATGAATGATTTAACCGACGATACCAAACGGGCTGTCATTTTATTTTTTTCATTTTTCACAAAAAAAAAAAGAAATAGCACGAAGAAAACAACAGCAACTGAAAACATGTGTGCATTAAAAATGCTAATCGAATGAAGTCATGCCGTAACGGCTGGTATTCGAATTATTGTGCTGAAATCAAATAATCGTCATTGTCGTATGTTTTTTTTTTTCAACATTTCGGTTATGTGAGGGGAAAAAACAAAGGCTATTGTATTTTTACTCAAATTTTGCGCGATGACCACATTGTTTTCAATGACAGCCATTTAGCGATTGAACGTTTTAATAAGTATTTCATTTTGTACATACGAAGAGAATAAGGAATAAAAAGCACCAAAAGTGTTAGAAATACAAAAAAGAATAGTCGTTTTTTATAGATTTCAGAAATAACAACTCATAAATGTTTGCACAAAACTGACAATGCCTGAATGAGTAGCGCCGTTGTATCTGGAGGACTCATTGTATCGAAAAGTTATGCAGTATCGAAAAGATAAGCAATGTCTACGAGCTTATCATTTTTTAGAAAATGCACATTTGAGTGCACAATTGTGAATAAGTGTTGATGCAAATTGAATGTCTGCATAGTGTTTGAAAATGCAGAGCATCATTCAATTCAGCAAGATTAAAAGACAGACATTCCCACCGACTCGAGATTTAACTAGTACAGTTGAACATATATCGAAGGTTGGTGAGACGTTTCCGAAAATATTTGCGGAATGACACCGTGTACCCAATATCGATGGCTCTTTTTTATAATGAATCATATTTTTTTTTTTATAAAACAAAAACTCGAAATAGAGGAGCAACAAAAAAAAACGACATAAAAATGCTAATGGCAGTGTGTAGTCATGTGTGTAGTACAACAACTCGTTTGAGACTCAACGTACAAGCCTGATGTGTCTTTTTATGCATGTGGAACTCTAATTAAATATTACATCATTTCACGCTTTATTTATTCACTCGCCAAACGTGTGCGCTATCTTTCTGTCTCACTGTTACACCTTTCCTTAAGCCTTTTGTCTTTATTCGTCGAGATTTTAATAACTCTTTTCGTTCTTTGTGCTATTTTTGTATTTTTAACAATAAAAGAGAATAAATTCAAAACAAAAAAAAACAAAAAAGAAACGAAACGAAGCAGCCGCAGCCGCAGCAGCAGCAGCAGCAGCAGCAGAAATAAAAGAGAAGAAGAATCGAATACCATTGAAGAGATATAAACAGTGATTGGCTGATAGTATTGTGTGCGATTGTGTATGCACACAAATCGACTATTAAGAATTTATGGATAACACGTCACAGCCGGGATTGCCGGAGGGGTGAGTTGCGGCTAGGCATCCAGCTTAATTTTGTTTTCTATTCAATATTTCATTTGTAGTAGTGTATGTGTGCGAGTGTGCGAGTGTGCGAGTGTGTATTGTATTAATGGCCAAGTCACATTTTTATTTCAAGATAACCTCGTCAAAACAATGTAAATATCTTTGCTTCTTTTTCAATTTTTATTTTTCATATCATCATTTTAACAAACATAGTTTTTGTTCCGTAATTTTTCTCAAAAAAATATGAATTCAAATTGATTTTATTCTATATTGTACAATGCATTTTTCTTGTTTGTATACATAAATGTAATAAATTAATCAAAATTTCATATGAGCATTTGAATATGTTTGGAGAAAATCGTTGAAAATAATCTTTATTGCACAACTTTTTGTGCTTATAGATGCGTAATAAACTTCAACTTATTATTATCATTTTATTGTAGATTTATTATTCAATTAAATGTGGGTTAATTTGATATGAACGTGACTAATTTTGGGAACGTTTCTACTTTCTCACAGATCATTTTTGTAGGGAAATAATAATTTGCTTGATTTGATATTGAGAGTAATAACTTTTACTTTTACATTGAAATTGATTGCTTTTTTTATAAAATTGTATCATATAAGAAACCAACAAATATGCAGTTTTACTGTATTCTCAGTTATACGTTGATTGTGAAGAATGTTTAATCAGAATTCAATTATCCAAGTAAAAGATTGTGGCTAATAGTAGAACTGCATAGACTGTACTGTGTGGTCAAAATGTATCTCATTGTACACAGAAATTCCAATATAACGTTCTTAGATTTTTTGAGAGTGAATTTTGACTGAATTTAACCAGTTTGAAGAAGAAAATGATCAAAGATATTAATTGTGATCTTCCAGACTGAAACCGATATTGAAATTCGTGTCAAAACATAAAAATAAAAGAATAGGATATTAGCGTAGTTTATTATTATGAAAATCAACAATTCTACTATGGGCAAAAATTAAGGTGAATTTTGTTATAAAATGAAAAATCTTTATTTATTCTTTTAAATCAATTTCATCGCCTTCAAAGTAATCCCCCCTCGATACAATGCACTTATGCCCACGTTTTTTCCACTCTTCGATGCATGCCAAATGTGACTGCAAGCCTGGCAGTGCCAGGTATGCAGTGGCTTTCAACAAAACACGCGCCGATTCACGTTTAATCTCCTCAATCGTCTCGAAACGGTGTACTCAGAGTGGTCTTTTGTCCTCAGAGTTTGGAGAATAGCCAGAAGTCACATGGAGCTAAATCAGGCGAATACGGTGGTTGTGGAACGATATGCGTCGAGTTTTTAGCAAAATGGTCACGAATTACCAATGCAGTGTGAGATGGCGCATTATAGCTAGGGGGAAATGACTCTTGCAAATCTTTTCAAAATTTTAGAGAAATCGAAGCATTTTCACGAATCTTACGAGTCTTACGAATCTTCATTTACATGTGAAGTTGACAAAGAGATTTGTAATTGCGAGCGTATCTATGCGCATCTTTTTAACACATAATCAAATGCAAATCTTTGCGAATCTTTTATTCATTTTCAAGTATAATACGCGAATCTTTAAATTTTTGATCATATTTTTGCAAATAAATTGGGATTCGCTGCGAGTCATTTCCCCCTAGCATTATCGTGGTGCAAAAACCAAGAGTTGTCGGTCTTTTAAAATGGTTTTCACCGATCCTTCTGTTATGCTAACCATATCAGTAAGGTCTCTAACAGTCAATCGCCAATTTCCAAGCACTAATTCTTTGATTTGATTGACGTGCTGCTCATCAGTTGAAGTCGATGGTCGTCCAGAGCGTTCCAAGTCATCAACTCGTTCTCGACACTCTTTGAAGTCTTTATACTACTTGTAAACAATTTTTTCGCGACATGATCGAATCATCAAAAGCCTTCTGCAATATTCTCAACGTTTCCGCAACCGAAATAACATTCCACAAACAAAATTTCATTCCGCAAACAAAATCAGACATTGTAAAAATTGCCAAAAGCACTTCTAGTCGTTTGGAAAACACAAGCGTAACTATACAACAAATGATGATATTGACATGAAATTTGGCACAAATGTCAGTAATAGTTGTACCAACATAAAAAAAAATTTACCCCGAATAGGTTAAGACGCGAAATTTAAATTGAAAATTCACCTTAATTATTGCCCATAGTAGTACGTGGTCTGTATTTATGTAAAATAACAACACTATGTGAATTTGCTATAAATGTTGGTCCGAAATTTTAGAAACTATGTAGATTTATCTAATCACCCAACACAAAAGGAATAGAAAAAAAAGAAAAGAAAATGCGAACGAAAAAGGAAAAAAAAAAACAAAAAAACCAAATTATCGTGAATAAAACATGTTAAAGCACAATACGATGGAATTTGTCGAAAATAAATTAACTATTAAAATGTACGGCCACAGGCGCGCTCATTCAGGAAGAAGAAATGAATAGCAAAATCAAAAGCAAAAGCACATTCAATGTATACACACATTTTCATACAAAATTGAAATGTTGTGCATTGCCACACACACACGAATGACATCAATGTTAAATGAATTTTTTTTTTTTGCATACTCATGAATGATACCTATTACCATTCAAAAACAAACTCAACATTGTACACAGATCTCAAGGCGGTGGAACTTATTTGAATGGTGCTAGTCATAGACGTCCACAAACACTAATGTCGCCGGTAGGAGTTGAACGCAGTAAAAATGATGCAATCGAATTAACCATAACCATTCAAAAGGATGCTTCTGGCTATGGCATGAAGGTAGTATATTTGTTTATTTTATTTATTGTTTTTCATTTTTACATTTCTATTTTTACAGCTATTATTCTTATTAATTTATTACTTTTTGTTAATTCATTGAAGGTTTTCTATTTGCATTGTTATTGATTATGTCTTCTTCATTTTTTCATCCCCTCTCTGTTCCTCTCTCTCTCTCTCTCTCTCTCTCTCCTGCAAGATTAACAAAAAAATAGCACGATGAAGTTCAATTTTTGTATTTCTTGATTTGGTAGTGTGGTAAGGCCCTGTTGGTCCTGTAAAAGATCAACATTTGCTGCCTAAAATTTTTTCACTGAAATTTTCCGCCCTGTTGCACAGTTTGATCATATAAGCGCCATAAGTGTCATTGTGCTTGGATATGGAATACCATAAAGGCATGTTTATACCTACTGGTATTATGCAGCTTATGCAGCTTATTCTACATCTGCAAACAAATACACGTGAATAGAAGATCAAAATAATTTCCCTTTTCGCATTCACAGCTTTCATCGTTTCTATCGTTAATATTGTTTTCAAATTTTACATAATGCCGTTCATCTTTCTTGGCATAAATATCTAAATAAAAGTTTGAAGTGACGTCAAACTATAAGCAATTAAAAAATCAAATATATAAACGATTTATTTGCATTGAAGTCTTCTTACGAAAAAAAAAGTCCAACATAAAAGTCGTTTCAAATATCAAAAAAAAAAGAAAAAAAAAAAACAATTCTGAATCAAAATAAAATCTGAGTTTTGTGCAATTTCTGACCTCAATACCGTTTACCAAGTCTATGTTTGGAATGATGTAAAAGATAAGAAAACAAAACTTGCATTTGCATTGGAATTCCATTGATAAAGCCATACATTGGTCACATGTAAATCAATTTGACAGTAGCAAAGGTTGCACTGAAAATTGCTTTCACTTTTTCTTTATGTTTTGTAAGAAATAGAGATTAAAAGTAAAATAGAGCTAGCGTTAGAAAAAGAAAAATAAATACAAATAAATTTATTCAAGTTCTCTTCTGTGAGACACAACTCTTTGATATGGGAAACATGCGTCTGCGATGACTCACAAACCATCAATCGAATAAAAGAGAAAGAGAGAGAAAGAGAAAATTCCATAAAATAGCATTGAAACGCTTCGAAACGAATGAAAATTACGAGAAAGAAGAAGAAGAAGAAATGCACGCTCAAAAAACTGTAGAATTGATTTGCCGAGCATTGAACTTCCCGCATTTTTTTCTCACTCTGTCTCCCATACTATATTCTGCACCATATTACGCATTTTATTACTACATATTTTCATGTGCACATGCAACACAAACAAATATTCGTCAACAACGATTAGTCGCTTTTATACGTTAATTTCTTCACTCATTCTCGGCTCAATGCCTTTGTTTGCCATCTTGGTATTTTCGTTGACGATTCTACATGTGCGTGCTCATGTGCCTGCTTATTGTGTGTATGTATGTCTCTCTGTATGTGTGATCGTCACATCGGCGCGGTTTTTATTGTTAATTACTGCTACTTGAATTAAAAGGAAGGCTAAACAACAAAACATAATCTGTTTTTATTGTAGCATTAATTTATTGATCGCACCATATTACACAACATAATCTGTTCTTCTTGATGCATAAACTCTCTTGACCTGTACGGGTCAATTTCATTGGGAAAACCGTACGGTTCAGTGAACAAGAGGGAAACAAATAAAAACAATAACAGCCGACAAAAGAACACAAACAATGTCAGCCAAAAATTAAAAATAAATTACGTATTTTACAAATGGGCGTCGATTGCATTGAACGATGGTGTTATTGTTAAGAAATATATATATAAAGTTGGCATGAAAACCTTGCATCAAATCTATTCCAATATTCAGATATATTTGGATTGATAGACTCAATCATCTATCAATCATATTGGTTAAAATGATAAAGTTTTCTAATCGATTTGATTGACAAATATCGATCTGATTCTAAAATGAAGGTGAAAATATCAATCTAATAATATCTAACGAACATAATCAATTTCATCGTTGTTCATTTCTGAATTGAAATTTTTGTGTTACTTTGGTTTTTGTTTAATTTGTCTTAAGTTTCGTTTTCATTTTGAATTGATTTACATTACATTTATTATTTATTAGGTATCGGGTGATAAACCTGTCTTTGTTGAAAGTGTCAAGACAGGAGGAGCGGCTCACAAGGCTGGTTTATTGGAAGGTGATATGATTGTCAAGGTAGGCGATTGAAAAACAACATAGCTGCTACAAAATGAACAAACCCTATAGAAAATAGGGAATTGAAAAAAAAAAAAAAAAAATGTGCACAATGTACACATGAAACACTCAACCAATTAAATAAATATGAAACCATCAAATGTGTATCAAAACAGAAAAAATCAAAACAGAAAAAATCAATTTAAAATAATACAAAACGAAAACCAGAGAAGATAGTGACAAAGCCAAAATGTTGCCAACGAAGATGACAACTGAACATAATCACTATCAATGTACAAAACAAAGTGAAAACAAGTAAAACACTGTACAAAATGAAATACTATACATAGAACTGATCGCAGTCATAGCAAATATTATAGTGAGCTAAAAACGCCCGCTAGAGCATACACATTTTAATGCAATGTTTTTAGCAAAAAAAAGGAAAAGAAAGAGAAAGAAAATATATAGTGTGAATTGAAAAGCTTTCAATTAAGGGAATTGCGCTATTAAATTAATCAATTTATCAATCTATAAACAGATAATAACTATCTTCTATTGACGATATGACGTATTCGGTAGCTTGTGGCTTGCGCAAGTTTCAGCTATGTCTTTCTTTCAGACATTGTATTTAGTTGATTGTGTAGCAATTTGGTTGTGTCGATAGTCGCTATTTGATATGTATTCTTAACACATTTGCATTGAACAGTAGCTGTCACAGAAACAGCAGTGCTGCACAGACTTTCTTATATATTGCCTGTTTTCTTTTCAACGCATCCAAGTCAAGTAGTAGAAAGTATGAATTCAGTTGGATTTTTAAGTGGAAAGAAAAAACTGTTGTTTTTATTTAGCGTTTGCATACACTAGCTAGGAAAATTTCAGGGAGCGAATCATCATTGAAAAATTAATATTGACTTAAAATTATTTACAATTACTTAAAATAACTGAAAATGATTTAAAACCTCTGATAAATGGCAGATGTCGAAAGAATCAAAATGCAATTCTTACAATGACATTTATAAGTTAGAAAAGAAATAGAAATGGAACATTTTTTTACTATCTGGTTTTATTATGTATGAAAAATAATAAATAATAAAAGTAATAATAACCAAAGAAAAAAGCAAAAAAAAAGACACTGAAAAAAAATGTTTTGAAAAACACGATGCAAAACTAAAATCATTTCGTACATTGTACAAAATAATTTTTTCAGAGTAATAAATGTATTTTACTAAGCAGCATGAAAGTGTTTTTCAGCCATTTCGAAAAATTGTTGTAAAACATTGGTATTTTGATATTACATCAATATTCGATAGAACTTGTCACTTTTTTCATATTATTAAATTATATGATTGAAAATGACTTAAAATGACTTAAAAATTTGTAAAAAAACTGAAAATAATTTTTCAGTGGTGATCTGCCCCCTGAAAAATTTAGCTTCATTTCACAATATTTTTATTTTGCTATCTCGGAAGAACGATATAAGCGACAAAGATAAATAGAGCGAAAGAAAGAGGAAGAGAGGGAGATAGAGCTGGATAGCGTGAACGAGAGATGGAAAAAGAGCAAGGGAAGGGTATATAATGAATTAGCGAGAAAGAATCCCCGAGAAAAATGTGTGGTATTGATTGGCCAATTGCATGGTTGAATTGATAAAAATCTAATTTAGAAGAGAAAAAGTAGAAAAATCTATCAGGAAGATTATTTTGGCCAGAAGCTTTTTTTGCTCATTTGTAATGCATTAATATATTTTTTTCTCCAACATTTTTTTTTTTTTTTTTTTTTTGTTATTTGCTTAGAATGTTCAAACGAAACGGTGATTAGTCGCCGGAAGTGTTCACTGTGCTTTAGTCAAAAGTGTTTTGTTTTTAACACAGATATCTTCGAATAGTAATGATGTGAACACTTATATTTTTAGTTTTTGTAATTGTAGTGTTGTTTGTTGAGCTCTGTGTTGATTTTTGATTTGTTTATTGCTTGCAATTGAAGCTCATTAAAGTAAAAATAAAACAATCAAGAGCTACACAATTTTGTTTGTGTTTTTTTTTTTTTTTCTTTTTCTTGTACTTTAATACACATCCAGTGTGAAGAGCTTGTTTTATATTAATTATATTCATACTTATGTTTCCGGAATTATTTGGTTTCATATGTGTTTCTTTGTGTTTTTTTTTTTCTTCAAAAATTCTTCTCTTGCGGCTTCTACTACTGTTGGTGCTCGTCGTATTTGCGTTCATTTTA
Organism: Resseliella maxima; assembly: GCA_029041755.1. Classification (NCBI taxonomy): domain Eukaryota; kingdom Metazoa; phylum Arthropoda; class Insecta; order Diptera; family Cecidomyiidae; genus Resseliella; species Resseliella maxima. The sequence goes on from JAQOWM010000090.1 coordinate 1,084,356, forward strand.
GGTAAATGGTGAAGAGGCCAAAATTTTGAATCATACGCGAGTCGTGCATTTAATTAAAGGTAAGAGGAATATTTGATGTTTACTTTTGCTCCCATTCAATATTTATTAAGCTCTTTATCGCTCAATTATTAAGTATTAATTTGAATTATGTGATGTGATTTGATGATGTGTAATGCTTCAACGCCAAGCACACTCTTAACTTCATATAATAAGTAAATATCGTTGATTCGTGTTTGATGTTTCGCAATATTTACAAAATCAATGCATTTCTTTGAATTAAATAGACGCATTGTTTTCCATGCCAAAAAAAGAAAAAAATATACACAAATTTTTACGATATTTTTCTCAAAGACTACTTCGAATCCACATCGCTATCTCTATTTGAAAAAATCACTGGGTTTGTGAATAACAAGTCGGTCGACTTACTTTCAGCAAATGTATTTGGAATGCCATTGGATTTGAAATAGAAAATAATTTGTTTGTTCGAACATAATCTGAAAAGCCAAAGTTGCATCATACACGTGCCAAATTTAATTCACACATTTTTTTTCATTCAATTTTAAAACTATATAGTTTACATCATCTGAATATAATAGGATCCTATATTCGAATATAGTAAGAAAACAAACAACGCATGAATAACGATGAAAAATGAAAAAAAAAAATAAAATAAAACGAAATATGATTTGAAAATTTGTCACAGCTTTACTTAGAAATGTTATCTTACAATTTAATAATGTTATAAAAATAGATGGAAAACACTCATAGTGCCCACACACGAACAGAGTCAACGATCAATGATGCATCGGCTGAATTATTTTTATCAAGATTCCAGCCTGGCAACCATTGATCGCGACCTTGCCAAAAGTCTGTAGCCGCTTTCGGTGATGAATTCAACCATGGTTTTTTGCTTGCATTTCCATCATCAGGAAAGTATCCGTTAGTGCCGCCGACAGCCAAATTCAAAATGATGTGAAACTGCGTAAAATCATTGAAATAATTTATGTAAATCTGACTATTAACAAAAATTATATCATAAATCGGTTTTGTGATGATCAATTAATAAGAATAAAAATGACCATGGAAAATTGTTTGTCAAAAATAACCGAACAAAACTATAAAGAAAAAAAAATTGCAAAGAAAGTCAAAACTTACTTCTTGATCAAATGGTGCGAATTTAGTGGCATTTGCCCAAATATTTTCACCAGTAAACTTGCCACGAGCCCACATACCATCCCCGACAGGTACTTTACCAATTTCATGACCATCAACGCAAAATGTGATGCATTCGGGTGACCATTCCATCATAAATTGATGAAAACCATTATTGAATCCTTGACCCGGTGCTGAATGCTCTGAAAATGTTGCCGACCAATAGGCATTCTGATCCCATTTTGGGCCGAAATGTAATGTTGACCCAAAATGTTCCACACCAATATGTTTACCTTCATTGTTTCGATAATCACGATTGCCACGCGATTCAATAAAATCAATTTCACCCGATCTTGGCCAATCGCCATAAACTCGATCGGTTGGTAATAGCCAAACCGCTTATAATTACATTCAAAAAATGATTTATTATTATAATCGAACAAGTTCTCAAGTCAAGGAAAAAAATGACAAAATTTAAAAAAAAAAAAAAAACATACCTGGCCAGAGCCAGTCACCAGTGGGTAATTTGGCGATTACTTCCATTCGCCCATATTTAAATGAAAATGAGCCGGCTGTATTCAAACGAGCGCTGCGTATCGGATTAATGATATTTGTCTGTGTGCCCTGGCGCTCGCAACCAAACCATTGTTGATTTGTACAACTGTGAAGCAAAAGCAATAAATAAAAACAAAATATTTATAAATATTGATATGTGTGCACCAATGAATATAAAATATCAGCTATAGCTGATTCAGTAAATATACTATTTGATAATAAGGTTCAAAATATCAACTTACGGATTTAGCCTGACAAGGGCACTTTGAAGTGCATCTTCACCGATTTCATTTGCAGTTAGTGTAGGACACAAATATAATTTGCCATCTTTAACAAATGAATTTTTCGGATCGTCCACGTACCATTGAAATTCCCAATTCTATTAAAAGTCATGCAACAACATTTAAACTCATTAATTGAAAATAAAAATTTAAAAAAAAATTGTGTAAATGGCGTTCAACCATAATCGGCCTGTGTGTTTATATTTTCGATGTAAAAAAAACTTACACCACCGCCGCCCAAAGTGATTTCGTGTTTCCAGAGATCGCGATCAAAGTCGACAAATCTTTCGTGCAGAAGAAGTTGCCCTTTGCATATGCGCCCAGTTGGCGCTTTGCTACCACTCACTGTGGTTGGTGTATATCGGCATGAATTTGAATTTAGGTATCGATACGAGCAACAACAACCGACAACACTTACTAACAGTATCACCAAACACTGAAAAATATAAATCGTGTTACTCATTGTAATGTTTCACAAACAATTTTTTGCAGCTATTGGTCACCAAGCAAATTGAGTTTTTACTCGAAAAATGAAAAAAAAAAAAACTACTCAATCGAATGTGTTAATTAAATTAATTTGAATTAAATATTTGAGACAGAGTTAATAGAACTGAACTCATCGGAAATCGCTTGACAATGTGATAAGATTTCGCATGAACGATTTTTATACGAAGCGTCCGTGTTCGTGATAGAGAAAAATTAGAAGAGTATAGCAGAATGAGAAAACAAGAGCGAGAAAAAGAAAGAGAGTGGATTTGTCGTAGTGTTTGTGTCTGATTCTGGTTTTGGTTTTATATCGTCGTCATTGTTGTTGTCATCATCATCATCGTTGTCTTTTTTTCTGTTCATTATTGCTGCCTGTTAGATTGTGTGTTAATTCAGCTCACAATTATACCTATTAGAATGTGATGAATATCTTTGTGTCTTTCAAATGCTGATCCACAACAATTCGATTTTTGATAACGGTCCTACAAAACACGACATGCGACATGGAATAGAAAAAAAACCACATCACGAAAGCACTGCTATGAGGAACAATGGATAGAAAGAATAGAAAAGAAGCATAGAGCGATATCACAGCTAATACTGCTTTTTACAATGTGTAGAGAACGCATTCACATGACTCATGTTTTTGTGGGACTTTTTTCCATGTCATTGTGCGTCCCAATACACTAAATACGTCACAATAAATATGTAATTTGTAAATCACCGTCAATAAACGAATGCCAGTTCTCTAATACAGAGAAATACACTAAAATAAAAGTGGAGAAAGTCATTCGGTAAATACAGTGCAAATTAATAATGGCAATGGAGAATAAATGAATTTCAACAATTTTATAATTGATTTTCGATTTAGTTTGCACATGGCTCAAGTACATAGTACACATCTTCTGTTATTGAAAATTTAACACGACTTTTAACCACATTTTGTCGTGCAACTTAATTATTGCTATTCTGTCTTCATCTCACAATCTCACACTTTTGCAATTTTTTTCTACTCACACTCTTTATGTTTTCTCTTTTCGCTCTTCCGATAAATACAAAAAATATAATCAAATTCTAATTTTTAAAGCACGACTATTGCAAACTGATTGGGAAAACACAAATCCCTAATCATGGTGACACAATATAAATAGAGTTTATTGTATATTGTTTATTGCATCTTCCTTGAAATCAATTTCAATCTCGATTAAGATGCAACAATCGAGCTCATTTGAAAAAGATTGAAAAGTTAAATGATGAATTGAAATAGTTTTAAGTTATATCAAACATGGACAATGTTAATCTAAAAGTGTCTTTGGTATGTTTATAGATAAATCACCCGTAATACTGACAGTGAGCCGGGAAAAAGCAAAAATGCAGCGATCATCATCGATATCAGTTGGGACGCCAACATCTTTAGCACAGCGCTCTCCAATCACAGCACCATTGCCAGTCGATGTAACTGTTTTTTTTATTTGGAAATTTCCACTAAGCCGGATTTTAATACATTTCGATAATAACTTTTTTCTCTTTTTTCGTTTTACTTTCCTTTTGAACTCTTCAACTCTCTCATTTTTTATTTGTTTTTTTTTTTTTTTAAATATTTTATCAATGTAGCCTAATACACGACGTGAAGTTGAATATACGCGAATATCAACGTTACGACTAATGCTTGACCAAGAGAAGAAAAATTTGGAAAATTTAAAATCATCAAACAATGCGAATCGAAACGAAATCGTTCAGGCTGAAACAAATATACTTCGATTGCAGGAACAATTACGTCAAATGCATGGCGAGGTGAGTGATACATTCTAGCCCACCATTCTATTTCCTTTTTATTATTCATTTTATTTAATAAATGTCGCGTGATCATCAAAAAACGCATTTAATTACGAACGAATTTCTATATGGTTTAACCTCCTAACGTACGAATCAACTGTGATTGTCCGTAAAAAAAGCTATACCATATCCATTCATACACAATTAAAACTAAAGTAACATCACAATAAATCATTGTACTTCAACTTGTTGTCTTATATTGGCTTTTAAACATTCGCATAGTCAAAATCACCATATAAATTGCTCATACTAAAACCATACCTTGTTGAATCTCAAATCCAGCATTATGCGCTGGATTTAGTTGATGGCCAGCAGTGTTGGTGAAACATGCGTCAAAAACGCTAACAACAATATAAACGTAGCAAAACTCTATACGCTTGTAAAACTATACAAAGACGCAAATTTTGAATATGAGCAAAAAGATTTATAGAGTCTTACCACGTTTGTATTGTTGTTAGCATCTTTCACACATGTTTCACCAGCACTGCTGGCCAGCAACTTAATCCAGCGTTTTCTGCTGGATTTAGCATTCGAACACGTATGACTAAAACTCTCATTTTATGTATTCACTTAACGTGCCACAAACAATGCAATGTAACAAAACGAAGAAGAAAAAAAACCATTTCGTTTTATTCACATTTAAAATTAATTACATAAATTTATTCACAAAATTTACGGAATTTAATTGACATTTGGTCCGCAAAACACTTATTTGCACAATAAATGGGAATAAAATTCCATCCAAATAAATATTTTATCATTAACTTTGGTCTTAACATACATACATGCAATATTTAGATGCGCAGTAACATGCTATCGATCATTAATGATTTTGTGGAAAGGAGATGATTTGGAAAATTATAATGATTTGATATAATTATTAATCGCCGGAATCGTTCAAATGGGTCGTTTTTTCACTTGCATATGTAATTCGTACAATTTTGTCAATCTTTTTCAACTACATGGTTTATTTACACTGTGAACTTTACAGTTACAACTATTATTTTACTTGAAATGTGATAATACTAAAAGCTCAATTCAATTGCACGTTTTTTTTCTTCTTCTTGTTTTGTTTACTTGCTGATTTAATCGCTCAATTATGATTTGGAGCCAAAGGAGTGATAATTTAAACTTTTTCTAGAAATTCAATCAATTTAATCAATTCAATATTTATTTCCTAATGTCAATCAAATGATGTTTTATTTCTTCTTAGTAGACTTGTTCTTGTGATTATCCAACTGATTGTAATGATTTATTTATTAAAATTGTGTACAAAAAAAAAAAAAAAAAAAAAATGAAATGCATCGTAGAATTGATCAAAATGAATTATATTTTATAGACATCCATAGATAGAGTTGAAATGTTTTCAATTTAGGCATTTAAATTGATTTTTGTATTCCAGTTTATTTCAAATGTTATATTTAGTGATCAGAGTTTTTTTTTCATGTTTTTTCATGTCATATTTTGGAATGTTTCAATTTTTTGAAGGATTGATTGTTGTATAAAACACAAACACGTACAATTAGTAGAATTTGGTATAAAAAACAACAATATTTATTCAGAATTTATCGTAGCATTTTTGGTAGTTTGGTGACTACGTATTAAGTACAATGCATAATAAGTAATGAAAATATTTAAAGATGAAATGAATCTAATGTTGTTTCTTGAAAACTTACAAGAAAATATGTCACAAACTAGCACAATTTTAATGAAAAAATTGGTTCGGGAACGGTGTCTAAATTGTGCCAAATTGAAAGAGTCTAAAAGTTGGAATAGATGGAAAAATTTTGAAAAATTAGGCACGGATAGTTAAAAGATAAAGATGAAAATAATAAAATCAAAAATCACACAAAATAGAACAAAAAAACAAAACCACAAATCTCGATCTCGCTGTGCTCTTTTCAGGATCCAACGTTATTGCATTTTCCAATAACGTCACCATTGTTATTAAATTCAGCAACACCAACATCAAATGCGCAGTCATCATTAACACCAGCATTCCTATCGCGTTTTCCACGTTCATTATCGTCCCTTAGTTTGGGCGGTAAGAAAAAATCCATTGACAAAGAAATTGTCAATTCAAATTTCATCTCTCCAAATACCAGTGGAAATTCAGAGCATTTATTACAATCGCCAATAGCGTCTGGATTACATCTTCATTCATCACATAATGCTCTATTGTCATCGGTAAAGAATAAATTCACATCAGAACCAGTTGAATTGAGACCAGGTTTTGTTGATAAAAATCGTTCCAAAAATCAACCACCACCGTTGCCAATACGAAATTTTCCACGTCGTTCACAGCCAACACCAAATGCATTGGATGGTGTTGATGGAGAGAATTTGATTGATTTAACAGCAGCGATTGGTGTAAAGAAAAAAGGAAAATCATCTCAATCGACATCGACATCGTCAGCTGACATTGACAATAAAACAAATAATAATGATAAATGTAGTAAAAATTCATCAAATACTTCATTATCAGCATCAACGTCAGCCGCAAATAAAGTGAAAAAACGTAGCAAAGCCAAAATAAAAGCTAATTCCGATCCAAAGATCAGCGCACAATTGATGATACAAATGGAACGTGAATATGATAAACAAGAGTTAATTGCAGCGACTGGACATTCAATTGCAAATGAACCACCGCCATTGCCGCCTCGCCAACCTGGTATGCTTGAAGAAAATCAAAATCTAATCAATAACAATAAATGCGGATCCAATGTACGTTTGGACAGTCGGCCAGCATCAAATAGTCTTGAAACACGAATGAATTATCCATTAATTGCAACATCAACAGCTGTTCGTGACAATATTTCACCGTTTCCATTATCAAATCGACCAAATATTCGGCAACGATTACAGCAATCAAATACACATCAACATGTAAGTAATGTGTGTGATGTTCGGATTGTTAATAATTTTTGTTCAATGCCGATACACACTAAACAATTGTTTATCCAAACTTCAATATTTCAAATCGTCTATTGTTCATCGATGGATGATATTGTTCTAGCCTCATAAAAGCACAAACAATTTTCAAACACAAACAGTTGCAATATTGCCGCACAAGCACATATCCAAATTCACACACACACACACACACACACACACACACACACAAAAAAAAAAAAAAAAAAAAAAAAAAAAACACACACACACACACACACACACACACACACACACACACACACACACACACACACAAGTCTGTCTTGCATCGCAATTTGTCGATAGATTGCTTCTCAAATAAATATTTGCTCAAATTATTAGGATTTGTTTATTGTCTCGGGGTTATTAATGGCATTGTATTTTTTTCTTGATCATTTATTGACATTTTTTTTGAAAGACAATCCTTTTGATCATATCATTTGTGAATATCTACTATAATTCCGAATGCATGAATTATTTTGCACACATGTAGAAAAATCAAGTTTACGTTCGCAATTTACTATGATTTATGTTCGTTTTAGAGTTTTGCTTTATGATTTTGGGTTATAAAAAACTTTTTTCGATAATAAGTCGCAAATAGACGAAGAAATACGGGTCTTTATATTTTGACCGATCAACACAATTTCGGTTGGTTGAGTTTTGGTAAGCCTTGTCCGTGATCACTGTCATTTATATAAACATTGTAATAGGGATATTTCAGCACGTTTGAATTGCCTTCTCTCTGACAAAAGCAATTTTCGGGACGATTTTTTGCATTGCTTGTTTACACACAAGAATTCATGCTAATTTATTAACAAATATATATATATATATAAATAATTTATATAATATTAACGCTTTTCAATGGGTATTTATCTCTCACACAAGTTTTCACACTATATTTTTCTCATTATTACTATCCCTTTTCGTCATATCGTTACTAGGTTTCATTTTCATCACGTATAAATAAATAAATAAATAAATAAATAAGTAAATAAGTAGTATATTTTTATGATAACTTTTTTTTTTCTTATTAAGTGAATGTCATTCTCAAGTAATATGAGAATGAATCAGTTAGAAACTAGGTAAAAATAGTGATTACGTTTCATTGAAAACAAATTTATTTGTGTTATATTTATCGATAATCAACTTTTTCTATTCAATTTGAATGTGTTATAGATCTATTGCATTCCTAGATTAGTATTGCATATAAATTTTTCTCGAATTTTTCCCTTCTCGTGCTTCTATTTTCATATCAAAACCATTTGGCAATTGACTGGACAAACGCAAAGCCTGGCAATTAATCACATTCAATTTTCTATTCGGATGATGATTTTGTGACGACAATCATAGTTACGTCGTCATTGTTTTCTACAGTAGTTTTATTTGATTGTATAAGATTGATGATGATGAGAATCAATTCGTCAGTTTTACATTTAGTTTGTTGTTGATTTTTGTTTTGTTTTTTATATTTTGTATTTTGATTTGATTCCAAATGTTTGCATTTTCATTCAATTTTAAATTTTAGGTGCATTGATAGATAGTCAAGTATAGAGTAGGCTAGAGGGAGACAAAATAATCAAATGCGGAGTGTGTTGACATGAAATAAACAGCGAGTGAGCGAGAGTACTCTGACTGACTAAATGACTGAGCAAAAGACCAAATCGAGCAAGCTTTCGTTTGATGAAATGATGTTGTAGGGCGTTCATTGTGTGCTCAAAAACCGCAAATATCAAACTATAATTGGTTATAATCTCTTTTCGATGTGTATTCAATTTAATGGCAGCACAAATCTGTTTGACGCAAATACAAAATGCCATATATCATTTTCACAGACCTCGAGCAATTTTCCATTCAAACATGCGCTCAAATTACCGCATAATATTTTACAAACGCTGCTTCTTATCTGCTGCATTTTTGCAACCGTAAAAATAAACACATTCTATACAACTAATTATGATTATTGCTTGATACTTATTATGTGTGCGTAGGGTTTTGCTCTGTTCATTTATTATTAGTCTAATTTATTGCTGTTATTTTCTCTTACCATCTCCAATAATTAATGATAAATATTAGCTATTCAATTTTTCATCAAGTTTGTTTGCCTGGTTGTTCGTTTTGTTGCTTATGTTGGTGTTGTATTTACATAAATTTCTTCTTTAAAAAAACATTATTTTTCTTCATATTTTATTTCAATAATTGAAGAAATTTGTTTTTGTGTGTCGCAGAGTTCTTTCAGCTAGACTGCTGAAATGCAACATAGTTTCAAAATGTGAATTTGATTCATTTCATGAATAAACAATCCCGACACTATTCACTTTTTTCTAATTTTCTGTTTTTTTGTTTTTAATTTTGTTGTTGTATGTTTATTTTACGATTATTTCCACTCCAGTTTATCATTGCATTTTGAAATTTGATCCACTTTTAACTAATCCAATATTAATAAATTGAAATAATTTTTTACAGGCACTCGGCTTGACGCCACATCAAATTAATCAATTAAACAATACGTCACCGCATCGTCGAGTCGTTTCATCGCCAGAACAGCATTTACATTCCCGTGATTCGGACACGTTTGGTAAGCTCTAAGCAACAACCACATGATTTACGATCTCACATAAAAATATTGAGATGAAATAATATTTCATTTTATTTTTCTCTTCCTTTTCCTTTTCCTTTTTCTTTTCCATTTCCTTTTTTTGTTTCGATTGGTTTTTTTTCGGGGAATTTTATCTTTTCATCCAAAAAAATTAAAAATCTGCTAAAAACTTTGAACATTATCAACTGTTCGAAAAATAAATATTGAATAATAAAAAAACTATTCGTAAAACAGATGACGAAACAACGCCACCAGGTACACCCCCGCCGCCATATAAAATCAAAACAAAGTCATCCGCATCCGATGCAAAACATCCAATGGTGCCGAAACGCAATTATTTCACATCAAATACAAATGATTCAGTACAAAACAATCCGAATAATTTAAGTGAACAAGATGAATTTATAGCTAATGAAAGCATTTTCAATACATCCACATCATCGGCCGCATCGTATGGTGCAACTAGTAGCATATCGGCTGCACAAGCGAACATTTTACAACGTCAAATCATTTCCATGGAAGATGACGAACTGGGAGATGATCAGGACTCGATTAGTGGTAATTTCCTTATATTAATAATTATTTCTTCGTCTCACTTTCTGTAATTAATTTATATTTTCTTTTACATTTGTTCAAACAGATGATCATGGACCATTTAAGTCGCTGCAACAATTACTTGAACAAGAAAATTCACCATATTTGGCAGTGTTTTTAAATTTTGTTTTATCCAATTCAAATCCATCACAATTATTGTTCTATTTAATAACGGGATTGTACAAAGAGGGCACGGTGAAAGATATGAGAAAATGGGCATATGAGATTCATTCAACATTTTTGGTGCCACGTGCCCCATTGATGTGGGATGGTGTTGATGAATCATTGGCACGCGAAGTTGATGATGTTTTACAGCATGAACATGATAAGGGTGAAATATTGCGTAAAATATTTTGGAAAAGTCGACATCGTGCCAAAGAATGTATTGTACAACAGTTGGCGGAATTTCAAACAAAACGAACGGCCGGTTTGGGTACAATGTTTGGACCAAGTGATCAACAATTGCATGAAGCCAAAGGCGATAAAGTCAAAGAGCAACGTATTGTTGAAGAGACGCTTTTGCCAAAATTGCAACAACTTATTGACGATCTTGATCGTGATGCATCGAATGAATGCCCAAAGAAAATGGCATTATCATCAGCATTGTCAACTGTATTACATCGTTGCTTTTTAATAACACGTTCAACGCCTGGTGGACCCATTGAACGGGTACATCATTTTGTAAGCCGTGAAAAAAGCTTCAAAAGTCGATTGATTGGAAAGAATCGTAAAATTATGGTGCGTGGTCATCATTTAGTTTTAAAACAGTATTATGAAGTGGCGCATTGCAATCACTGTCAAAATATCATTTGGGGCGTTAGTCCACAAGGTTATCATTGCACGAACTGTGAACTCAACATTCATCGGGCATGCTCACGAGTGTTGGAAGAAAGTTGTCCCGGTCCGGTACCAACGAAAAATGACAAAATGAGCAAATTTATTGAAAAAATTCGACCCGCACACTATTTCAATCCAGGTATTTTACACACAAAATTACACTGATTTTGTTGTTATTTATCGCCCACCAATAAATTTAAAAATACAATTTCTTTTGCTATATTTTTTTTTCTTGATTAAGCTATATATGATCGATAATCTGTGATCACTTCTATGTGAAATCTGATTTATTTTTAGATTTTTATCTCGAATTTATCTAATAATTGAAACATTAATCTGACGTTGTATTCGACAATATTTTTTCTCAAATCATTATATTATTATTAATCGTTTCCAAAAAAAAAACAATTTCCTCACAATTTGGATTGATCGAGAATTTCCAACAAATAATTCTTTTTTTATATTTTCGTTTAGCAGAACGATCGCGACGACAAGAAGATGAATGCGGTGCTGATGATCTCTTGCAAATTGGTGAGTGTATAATTTCGTTATTTTTTATTCAAGTTATTCAAGTTTATCAAAAATGTGTGACTACATATTAAATTCATTCAACATATGTACACAACTGGTTCTGATGGTTTAGGCAAGAAAGAAGGAAAAAGAATAAGGAAAAAGTAACAAAAAAAGAAACGCTTTGAAATTGCATTACTTCATCGTTGTTTTTAGCATGAGCAGGTTTGAATATCGAATCAAACAAATACTATCGGTTTCTTTCAAAAGTCTCTTATAATCATTGCGACTAGTGGACTATTGAAAAATCGTGTTATAATTGAAAATTGTAGACTCCTCTTTGAAGATGATTACGTAAAAAGGGTGTGAAAGAAAAGAATATTGGCTGTTCTGAATGAACACATTTTCCGGTTTCATTGGTTTTGTCGAATGTTCTAATGGAAAATATATGGTCTACGTTTGTAACAACATATGGAAATAATGCAGAGGTTAGATTGCTAGTAATAAATAAGCGTAAGTTTTGCACGATCAGTGACTAAAACTAGTATGCGAGCGTGCGCGTGTGCTCTTACGCGAAACATACAGAAAGATGCAAACAACGACGACAACGACAACGACAACGACAACGACAACGACAACGACAACGACAACGACAACGACAACGACAACGACAACGACAACGACAATAACAATAACAATAACAATGAAGTTTGTTTGTCGCGCTATTGCACGCACATATACTAGCCTAAATCAACAACACACAAAAAAAACTCTCATACAAAATGTATACACCGTGTGTAGATAACCATTTACTACACATTTTACATACATGCATACACATTTTTTATACATAAATGAGAATATTTCCAATTGATTTTTCTCAGTTATCCGGTATTTCAAATAGGAAGCCTTGGAATTCAGGCCAAATCCTGAGAATCAATGGATCAGCCTGGGCAAGTGACACCTCTAGTTAATTGGTCTTGACTTTTTGTTTACTATAGTCAAAAATTCATTTATTCTTACGTTTTTCCTACCGGATAACTGAGAAAAATCAATTGGAAATATTCTCATTTATGTATAAAAAATGTGTATACATGTATGTAAAATGGTTATCTACACACGGTGTATACATTTTGTATAAGAGTTTTTTTTTGTGTGAACAGAGCAACCTCATCATATATTTGTATCCTCGAATGCGGAACGCAAATATACGTATGAAAATGAAATAAAATAAAATAAAAATGTATAATAACAACAACAACAACAACAACAATTACAACCGCCACAACTGATACGGCTAACAGAACACAGTAACACAAGTTTTTCTTGCTAAACATTCGCAGTAGTCATAGCCCAGAGCTGGAACAAAAGACAAGTCAAATGGTGCTAGCTAAATATGCGCACAAACATAAATTTAAAAAAACATCCGTTTTTGAGTGTAAATATAAAAGTTAATTTTTTTTAAAGGAAATTTACTTAAATTCAAAGTAAGAAAAAATCGAAAATTATAAAATGTGTTTGATGCATCTGGTGTGTAAGCGTGCGCGCAATTCTAGCTGCTTTTCGTTGTTGTTGTTTGTTCATTTGTTCGTCAAAAGTCCAAAATGTGTGTGTTCTAAAAAGTCCATATGTGTGTCGTTCTTGTGTTTTTCTTCGTACAAATGAAACGTTTGAACAATTATAAATATTTTCGTTCTCAGCCACTTTGCTCTTCTTTCCCTCCCCTCTCTCTCCTCTTTCCCGCAAATAAACAAACATCAAATTATACAACCGATTTAAATGCACATTTGTGTGGAAAAGATGATGAAGTTGAAAAAAGACACATTTAAACGAGCATCAATATTTCAAGAGCATGTGTACACACACATGCAATGCGTTTTTACTGTTTGCTTTTAGTTTTTTCATTTCATCAACTGTAATTTCCAACATAAATCGAATGAGAAAGAAAAGATGTGCATTATGTACCGAGAAAAATGACTTAATTTTCATTCTTGTTGTAGTGTGCGCGTGTGCAATTTATGTGTGAATGTAACTAAGTGTCACAGACAGAACTGCATTGGATTTAACTTGATTATTATTTTCATTTCATCTTCTTGTTTTCACTTTTAGTATACGAAAGTAAATCTTTATAAATGTAATTAACGCTACTGCTACTCTTGTGATTGTTTGTTGTCGGGTTATCGTGTGTTTTAAAGCACTTTCTTGAGCACATTTCAATTCATTTTAAATCAGCTGTGTGTGTATATCTACTATCTATTTTTGTGTCATTTATTTTTCTTACTCACTTACTTCACTCCCCTTGTTGCTCACAAGCGAAGTGAGCCCTACGTTCTGTGGTTTTCATTCCTTTTTCATTTTTCCTTTACACTTTTTGTATTGTCAAATACGCACATTCACTTCTTCATCTGCTTCAACATATTTCTTACTCAGTATGATAACTGAATAGATGTGCGAGTCCACTGTGAAACTTGTAAAGAGTGCAAATGATGAAGCAACAAAAACGAAAAGTAAAAAAATTTATTGTGATACCTTATACAGTGAGCAAGAAGAGAAAAGTAAGAGAATGAGTACAATAGATAAGTGAAAGAAAGAGAAAAAAGGAAGAAAGAAACGCTGTATATAGAGATAGATAGACAGGAGAGAGAGAGAGAGAGAGAGAGAGAGAGAAAGATAGAGAGAGAGAGAGATAGAGAGAGAGTGAATGATGAGGATGTGAGAGAAGGAATGAAAAATACCTTGTGGACGATGAACGCGCCTGCAACACAATCAACTAGTTGGATGCTACGTTGCTCGTATTAAATCGGAATTGTGTTGAGTGTGTTGTGTTTTGTTGTTTTCACTCCGTTTTAACTGTTGTGTGATCGATTCACATTTACGTTGTGTATTCATCGAGATTCACACACAGTCTTGAAAATCATTAAAAATTCATAACTAAACATCGAGCCGAAAACGTTAGAGTAAGGAAATTATTAAATTAGAAAAAGAAGTGACATTGAAATTCTTCTGTGAGAAGAAACGAAACACGCAAAATCGCCTACTGTTCTATTTGCTATTCTAATCTAGTTGTTCTTTGTGATAAAACCGTTTTAAGTGTAAAAAAAATTTGAGACAAAGCAATGAGCGAATGAAAGAAAAAAATGATTTCAACCAAATATCAATTCGATGCGGAAATTCGGAATAAAATCTTTTGTTTTTGGTTTTGCGACCAAAAATGTATTTTTTTTTTTTTTTTTTTTTGCTTAAATTAAGAGAAAACCGTGAATATTTACAAGGCGTACATATGACAATGAAATAAATTTTGATAACGAATGATGTCCGATTTCAAGGCATTTCAAATCAGTGGATTTTAGTTTTGTTAAAGTTAAACTAGATTGAAAATTCACTACAATTTTATAAAAATAAAAAATTCTTCTCGAATTTAAACGAGAATATCATGCAATTTTAGACGAAGATTGCAATAATTATTCTATTTCTCTTCCAAAGTGTGTTGTTACATAAATTCAACCGAAACGTACGCAAATCGAATAGCATGCATTTTCCCGGCCATTAATTTGACAGTTGTTGACATTGGCCAGAACCATAGGTAGATATTTCAATTCGCCCCAATTCATGCAAAAAAAAAGAAACGAAGGAAAGAAAAAAAAAATGAATTAACAGATGTGCGTATTCTTTATACGTAGACGTGAGTATGTATTTGTGCAAAATTGTTCGTGAATGTGTGTGCACCTTCGAAAATCGACAATTATTTCTTTTTCTCTCTTTTATTGATTCAATTTTCTGTTCATTCGTTCGTTTTACACATACGCAAAGAAATAAAGAGACAAATCCGGTGTTCAATTTTAATTACGGGTGTTTTGCGATCGAAACCTAAGTATCAATAACCGTTTTGAAATGAAAAATTGCGAGAGAGAGAGACAGAGACAGATACAGAGAATTCGATACGAAACTTGAATAAAAAGGAGCGATAGAGCGTAACAAATAAACAAAAAATATATATAAAATGTCCGTCACTGTCAATTTATGGAGGGCTAATTATAAAGCTCAAATCAAACAGTTGAATACTATTAATTCCAACTATCAACAACAAACACAGTAGAAATCAATGTGCAATTTAAAAAACTAAAAAAAATCACAATGCGTTTTAATTTGCAGCCTCCTTAATTGACACAGAAAAAGCAAAGAAAACAATGAAAGAGAATGAATGAACGTGAAAAGAAAACTGAGTGTGAGTGAGCAATGGAGAGTAATGAGCACAATTGGATAAATGTATTAGACTAATCGAGAGGCAATTTTCCAAAAATAAGTGTAATAATCTGAGTTTTTCGATTTCATGACCACATGTGCATTAGGAAATTTGAAATGATTCAATTTATTGAGCAATTAGTTTAATCATGTTGAAATTGAATTTCAATTTTCGAACCGAAACAAAAGGAATTGGCATTTACAAGGGTTGTTTTATAGTTGCTCGTAAATCCTTGCTGTTAAATGAAAAACTTTTTCATCATTTTCTTTTATTTTAATATATTTCTATCCATCTAAAAATAATATAATTCTAATCAGTTAAGCGTCCGACACAGTCCAGTAGAGTGTGTGTCGCGACTTTTTGTCTGCCAAAACACTTGATCTCGATTCTCGTAAAAAAATTTCAAAAGCCAATTTTACATATTTCATTTTGAAAGCAATTTTTCTGTAATTAAAATCGTCGACATTTCTGGCGTGCGCGATTCTCTTCACTTTACTGCAATTTTATAGAGTTTTGTTCGTCAATTAGATCATCGATCATTAAGTCTATGATTTCATTTCAACGAAACAAGCGAATGAATAGATGTTCATTGATGTTGAAATGTATCAATTTTGTAGCTATTTTGTTTTAATCGGTTTCGATTGCAAGTGTATTTGTGTTTGTGTGGTCGACTGGCTCTTGAGCAACCTAATTATATTCATATCGCATAAATACATACACACTGTGTGTATTTTACAAAGAATTTTCTATTAATTGAATCGCACGCGACTGATCATTTTTAAGAATCTCACGATCTTGCGATTGCCATCCCGTGGTGTCCACATAACATCGACTTACATTTGCAAAATTGTTTAAATTGATTCTGCTAGATTTATCTCTTTTTCAGTCTTACTTTCTTTTTTGTGTCTTTATGTCTCTTTCTACTCATTTCCATTACTAAAATATGTATATTTGATTCATGTGCAAAAAGTTGCTGAACTTGATGACATGATATGGTATGAGTTAGCACGTATGCAAAAACCCAATAATGTTGAAATGACTGTCATCCGAATTCGGCAACGTGAACGATATTCATTCAATGCTATGCGATCAAAATCAAATCAAATAACATTTCAAGATAAAATATTAAATTTAAATTTTCAATTACCATTGATTTTCAAGATCATTTACTTCGTTCTTTGTCATTTTGGTTGGCACATATGTGCTAATGCCATTTTTGATCGTTTTTCAAAAAAAATTACAACCGACAGACTACCAGACACACTTTCATTCAAGCAAACAAATATATTGTGGCATTGCATCGTTCCAGTCGTCATCATCGTCGTTGTTGTCATCATCATTTGCCCTTAAATATTCAAATTAATTTCATGTCTATCAAATGATCTATCTTTCTCTCCCGTTTGATTCATATGATTTTGTTTATCCAGTGTACATGGAATAAAAGAAACTCGACCTTGAATTTTGATTTTCTATGAATATTTATGGCTAAGAAAACTTCAGATTTTCAACTCTTTTTCAGTTGGGAATAAAACTAAAATTGAATACGAATTTCTCAATGAAAAATAATAAAATTAAATAGATTTGTTTCAGTCACTTTCCTTATTTGTTCAAATGAACAAGGAATTTTTCATTTTTTAATATTCAAACTGGGCAACGAATTATCATTATAAAATGCACGATTTTAAACAGAGAATATTGATTTCGGATGATGTAAGATAATGCTGTACGGTGTTTTAAATATTTTTATCCATTTTTTGCTTAATGTTGAATTTCATATTGTCATTGACATATTCAATTTTCTTTGATCACAGAATTAAACTGTAACTATTTGCTACTAAATTACTGGCTATGTGCTATTGTCGTAATAGCATTTGTTGTTGATTTTCTTTTTTTGTTTGTTTCAGTTTTTTTATTGCAAATGTATAGATTTTTTTCATTTCAATTACCACGAAAGAATTGCAATTAAAATTCGTTAAATATTAATGAGAAAATTTCATTTAGCTGAATAACATTTCATTTTGGCGCAAAATTTCTTCAATTTTTGTTTGAAATGTCTGTAATTCTCGCTCGTATGTACACTCTCTCTCTCACTCTTAACTTGTCGTTTGAGATATTTTTGCTTAATTATGCATGTGACTTACAGAATAATTAATTCAAAGAACAATCATACATTTGAATCGTTTCAAACATATATCAAATTACATGTACGCACTGAGGGCGCAATTAAATGCGACCAATAGTTGTTTTGCATATTTGAATGTTGCTTTGCTAAAAGCCCAACCAATTTTGGGTAGTTTTTTTTTTTTGGTCTCTCTCACTTTCCATTATCTTCTCTCTTCAATAATTTCGTTCATCATTAGTATTCGACAGATTTCAATGGCCAATTAAAATAATCAATTTATGTAAAGTTGCTTAAATCATTAATTTTATATGTCGCGAGCAAAAAACGATGAAAACCAGCAACAACAAAAATCGACAACGAAAAAAACGCTCTCTGAATATTTTATAAGATTGGAAAATGGTTTTTAATTGGATACGCTAAATCAACAATGAATATCATACAAAAAATATGCTCTATGTGGCGCCAAACACTAAAGCTAACAAAGAATTGTTCATTGTTATTGAGCTGGCCTGTTACTTTAGTTGCGTTTTAATACAATAAAAACATAGAAAAGTCTTCATTTCCGTTTTAAATGATGTTCACTTGCAAAAGTCACATTAAGACATCGTAAAAAGAAGTAAAAAAATTTTTCAGTTGGGCCAACAAAATTGTTTAATCTCATGTATTTGTATTTGTATTTGTATATGTTTCGGTTATTTTGCTCCCTCATGGCCGGTGCACGGCTTTATTTTACTGCCTTCGTTTTATTTCGAATGCACATAAATTTCATAAGCAGCTAATATTTCTCTCCATTTTGCGCACTCACTCTCTCTTTCTCGCTCCTTCATCTCCCTCTCTTCCCCATTTTATTATTGCTCATAATATCGTTTATATCTGCAATTTTCAATTTCATGGCAAATGATCACACTGCATAGCATATATCAATATTTGCGAGTGTGAAAGCAGTACGCGCGCGTCCGCGTTCACACATTATGTATACAGATTGTGCATAATTTGTGTTTGTGTTGCATGTGCCCGTGTAAAACTAATTGTGTATGTGCCGCACATATGACCTTTTTCCATACTAGTATTTTTGTTAAATTACTAAAACAACCCAAATGCATTTGCTTCGAACCTCAATCTCGAGAACAGTATTTTAATTACTATTCGTCAGTTACAGTGAATCGTTTACAGGCGAATTAATGAATTAAACTTTTCTATCATAAACGATGAGAATTGAAGCCAATATTCTCTCATTCTTACTTTCAACATTTCTACAGTCGTACTTATAGTTACGATTACAATTTAATTTTTTCGCTCTCTGAACGATTCTTTTGTGCGAACGATTCATAATTGATTCACTCTCAATTTTCAATATTCATTTGACAATTCAATATGAACAAACAGGACGAAAGGAAAAAACTACAGAATTTTTCTTAAAAATAATGATCGGAATATTTTAAAAATTCCAATGGTTTCCGCAAGACAATATTTGAAGAAAAAAAAACTGTAAATCCGGCAAAATATGTGTGGTTTTTTTACGCAAAATAACAGAACCTAGAAAAAAAATTCCCGGAAAGTGTATGAACAGATTAATAAGGAAATGACGTGATATCATCGTTTCAAAGTTCGGTTTTTAGATTTTGAAATTTGTGTTTTTGTGATTTTGAACCTTAAAAGAAAACGAGAAAAAAAGAAAGAAAACAATTTATCGTATGGTTTTCGAGCAATATCGTGCAGTGTCACTGAATTTCGAACATTTGCTCGAATGATAGCGTGTGATGGATCATTTGATTGAAGTGGCCACGACAACAACAATGCCACCACCATCTGTCACTTTACAAACGGTTCGACGAAATCCAAGTATCAAACGATTACTGAAATTACCACTTTGGAACTCAGGTAAACAAAATAATATTAATTTTTCTTAAACAATTCAGTGGTTTTTCGAAACAAATTTATATTATTTTTGAATAATTAATAAACAAACGAAGTGAATTTTTTTTATAACTCAGAATTATCATATTTTTTTGAATTCGGTGCTCACCTTAGCCAACAATTCTTGAATAATGATACGGTTTAATACGGTTTTATTCGTGCATTTACTCTGTGCACAGATCATGCTGCTAAACTTAGGCTTTTGGGAAGAATTTAGTCATTATCTAATTATGTTGTTATTTGGCGCGCCATACGTTTCAAATTTTCACAATTATACATATTGTAAAATTGGCAAAATTGTTAGACAATTCTCTTTGTAACAAGTTTTACAATTTAAATTTCTTATAATTTGTACGATGTGTCACATAAATAGTTCTAATGAAAAAAAACTCACTGTAAAGCAACAAAATATTAAAAGAGGAAAAAAAAGCAGAAAAAAAATGTAAAGAGGACAAAACATATAGAAAAAAAAAAACAACCGATCTATATAAGTTGAAACATATTTCCAACGAAATGTGAAGTCATATTTGAACTTGAATCGCAAACGATGCCACACAATATTGTCTTGGATAAAAACCGCAATATGGAATTACATGAAATGAAAACTCTCGTTTGTTATTAAAGATTTATTCCGTTGCATTTATTTGTATTGAAAATGACAATTTGAAAAAAGTTGACAATTGTATTATTATTGCTGCGTGCAATATCTTTGATATTGTGCGTGTGTGTATGTATTGGTTTGTCACGAATATAATAGAATCCAGAATAATAAGTCATAAAATGAACTTGGTGCGACTTGTCATCCAAATACTATTTGGCAAATAAGCACAATATGTCAAATAACCCACCGTCGTTGTCAATGATATCTAATCTCGTTTCTGATTTAACAGAAAAATGTAGTTTCTGTTTGAAATAGTGAGTAATAAAGATCCATTAAAGTGGGAACGCACGAAATACATGTAATTCTTTGAAAATTTTATTTTTTTTTTCTTTTTTTTTTGGTGAAAATAGTTCAGTGTTCATTATTCTCTTCCTAATATTAATGAATTTACGCTTAATTGTCATATTAATACCTGAGCAATGAACGTGCTTTGAATATCAAATGCAGGCCAATTAAAATTATTTAACAAAAATGAATAACAAAAGAACCTTTGGACCAATAATTGGTTGCTGTGACGTATATATTCAAACGTGCAATGTATCTTATCGCGATTTTTTCGCGGTGACTTCTGTCAATTATTGTGTTATCAGCATTAGAAAAATGACAACAAAAATTAGTACACATTCATGAGTAAACAACAAACTGTGTTTTCTTCTCTTTTTCTTTTTCTTCTTGTTTGTTCACTTCCATTTTTCATCTGAATCACACAAAAACAATAAGTTTGCAGCACGCGTGTTATTTGCTTGTTCAAGTGTGTTTATCTGTATCACTTATCGAATATTTTATTCAAATTTTGCGCTTTTGTTTCTTTATGTATCATATTAAGATGTTCAATTTCGTGTCAAAACAATTAAGTGGCCATTGAATAAGTTGTATGTGCTAATAGCTCACAATGTTTATATTATTAGTACAAAAACATGCATACACGATCGAAGAAAACAAGAAAAAAGAAATTAATAGAAATAACGATTTTAAAAGACAAAATTATGAAGGGTTAATAACAAAAATTAAATTAAAATTGAATAGATCCATGATCAGGCTCGTTTGACGTATGCATTTCTGATTTTATCGTGTTTTTGTGTGAATTCGCGTCACAAAATAAATTCATTTCTCGCAACATTGCTCAAAAATAGCACAATTTTAAAATGCTCACTTAGAATTCAGCAATGCTATGTTTATATCTTCTTGATCGTTTACCGACTTTGTCATGTAATTGAGATATATATCATCACAACAGCATCAAATCAGAATGACGGAAAGATAGGGGGAGACAGAGTGAAAAGGAAAGAAAGAGAAAGAGAGAGGCGACAATGACGATCTATAAGACAAACATCTTAGATACAATCATACAGAATTTTATAAAATCGAAATAGATTTTCTCGTTTTTACAAATGAATATCAATAAGCTGCGATTCCAAATGATTCACGAGATTTTCGCGCGAAGAAAAATAAAAACAAAATGTACATTGCTAGTGCAAAATGGTTTAGTTTACATGTTTATTTATTTAGTTGTTCTTGTCAATGTTCTTTCGGCCGCTTAGTCTTTCGATATATTCGTTCGTTCATTCATTCGTACGTTTTCGGTGTTGTATCTGTTTTGTTGCCATTCTGTCATACATTGTCGCTAACTCTTTTGTGCACGGCAAAATTGTCGATAAACACACTTATGGCTCTTACTCAGATCTTGATTTCGATTCGTTCGTCCATTCATTCGGAACATTGTCGCAAAATTGTTTGTATTTCATGTGACGAACATTTTGTTGTTATCGTACATTGTGTGTATGTGAGTCCATATATATGTGTGTTTGTTGTTTTCATTATTATTTTTATTTCTCTTTCTATCTTTAATTTGGTATGGTTCTACACAATGCTGATTCTCGTTTATTTCGTTTTTAATATGAAAAAACAAACAGATTTGTGTATATTATTTTTCTCTTTTCGTTTGCTTCGCATTTTTATTCACATTTTTGTTGGTGTATTTTCACACTCTCATTGAATCGCCTTCTCATTCTCAATATCTTACTCAATATCAATCTTGGATTAGCTCTCGTTCTCGCTCATTCTATCTCTTTCGCTTTCCTACATTTTCAATATTTTCTCTCATGTACTATTTCTTGCTCATTTTTTTTCACTTGTTATTTCATTTTGTTTTACTTTAATTTCGGTTTGGTCGCGTTCGTGGTTCGCCAAACTTTAGTTGATTGTCATACCAAAGTGTTTTAAGTACAAAATTGGCCTTCAATTGATGCATACATATACATATATATATATATACATAAAAATATATGAATGTGTGTGGAATTTCATTGATTTTCAAGTTAGGCTGCTTAAATGTAAACTGCGCATACTATTAACACATAACATGTTTGAGACAACCACATTTAGTTTCATCTTCTATCTTGTGATAGTAACGGCAACATCGATTGGCCAAGAAGATCAGAGAGATATCCATAAAACAAACAATAAAGGGAAAATGTGAAAGAAAATCGCGAAAATAAACATTTTCGCAAGAGGCACAGAAACAGTGAATTTATTCAAATATAAAATCGAATAAAATTTATCCATTTTGGTGCTGCGATTTTCTTTTTTCTTCTATAATTACTATTTTTAATAATAAAGAACAAAATTAATCGGATAAAATACAAAAATAATCAACGAGAAATGTGTCAAAGCATCGAGCAAATGAGCAGTGATTACGTGAAATAAAAGAGAAAATTGTGATGTTTTGAATAAGGAAAAGTCAATTACGTAAATGTGATATATAAACATATATATTTTGTGTCAAAATAAGGAGACGAAAATCAATAAGATTCAAGTGTTATGTTTGTGATGAGAAATTTTGTTAGTTACATTTTTATACGCAAACAAACAGAATTTCAATACGAAACAAAAAAGAATGGTAACGAAAAGTGTTGTTCAACATCAGAATATTTGCATGGACGATGCTCGTGCGATTAAGTATTAAAATGATCGATAAAAGGCAATTCTTCCGGTCACATTTGCCATAATTTTGCTAATTTTTACATTGTTGCATTGCATGTGAACCAATACGTGTGATTGTTTATTTACATATGAGCTCAAAACTAAACTAAACATCTTATGAATAGTGAATAGTGCTCATGCACAACAAGGAAGAATGAGAGATAGAAAGAGAGAGAGAGAGAGTCATTGCATAAATACTTTCAATTCAACTATTTCAAGTTGCAGTTTCATGCCTTTAAAATTGACTTTGAATCATCGATTTTTTTTTTTCTTGTCGTTTTCGGTGTCAAACATACTTCCTCTCATTTTTGAACTCTTTTCTTTTCCTTTCTCTAGATTTTTTGAGATGATGTATCTTTCCAGTACTCCCTTTCTCATACATCTTACTAGATATCTTCCTATTTGTTACCATTTCATTTCATTGTCATTTTCAATCTCACTATCTCTTTGTTCTTCTCATTCTCACATTCACTAGTTTAATCTGATCATTTTTTTATTTCTTTTTACCAATGATGAATTTTCATAGAAAAATATGTGCAAAACATTTCTTAGAATATTCATGTTGACTAACAAATATTTTGATTTGCACATTAAAATCAAAAGAATGTGTATCAAAAATACAGATCAACGTGGTAGCGTGCAAAATTGAGAGAAAAAAATGTTTTAATACGCACCTACTCAAAAAAACCGTACATATAAAGTCTCATATTAATTTATTCCCACAAAATCGAAATGTAATTGCAATAATCATTTTGTTGGCGTTAACCCAGAAAATGTTTTCTCAATGGCATTCTTTTTTCTCTGTGTCCGAATGCTTGTGCAAAAAATGTGTGGTAAAAGAAAATAGTCATTCGTTGTTATTATTGTCTTATTTAATTTTGGTTCGTATCAATTATAAAGAGTACCGAACTGCATTTTTTTTCCATTATGAATCATGAATTTATTCATGTCTAGAAAATAAGAAAAATGCTGAAGCAAACGCTGATTTGCGTGAAGTGTATGGTTTTCTCGCGGTTTTCACTGAACAAATTGTTATATTTTTTTGCCCAATCTAGTTGATCACCAAATGGGCACCCAGCATTATTCATTTCAGAACATTTCATTACAATTCTTATACATTTTATCAGAAGTTCGTCGAATTTGTTCATTTTTTGAATTTTGATCATCATTTGCATATAGAAAGCGATCCGAATCTAAATTCATACATAACATTGTTTTTGCGTTAGAATCCGTTGTTTTATTGGAACATTTTTAACGATTTCACATTGAAGGAAGTCGACGGCTCTTTTATAATGTTAATACTTCAATCTTGTTCAATACACAATCATTTTATGTGTCTAATAATTCAGAACACACGGTTTTGCACATAAAAAGATCCGGATCTGTGAAACAATGTTAAAACACTCAATTTCATTGAGTGAATGCAAATAAATGGCGATATATTGAAAATATGGCGTTGAATTTTAAACAACAAACTGCGCCAAATGAAACGTGTTTCTTGTCATGATCTCAAATATACCGCTTAATGAGCGACTAAAAATGTCGCATGTTTTTTTTTCCTTTCAATATTTTGTTTTTTCTTCGCTTAGCCGTGCCTAATCTACATTGATAATCATATTTTGAAAAACATGATTGTTCTTTTTTACTTTAGAGATTTTTTTATAACTTTGCCAACAACGATATTAATGGCATAATTTATTGTTGATAATAATAGCACGCTTATTCATCATTGAATATTCACTTTCCAGATCTAAATTGTTTGAAATGAAAGACAAAAAACAATTTCGAAGATTTTGCACTATTTACAAATATGGCATTTTTTTCATATTACAATTCCACATTTTTAAAAAATTACCAATGAACGTATTGAATCAATGATCATACCTTGGTCACTTAAATAACAACTAAGATTTTCGATAAGTATTCAATTGAGTTTTGAAAGTCTTGTCAGCGAAATTTTTTCTCTGTCTTATAATGGACAAACAAAAATGATCACTCCAATCTCATGAATGATCTTGATCTTGAAAACAATTATTATCTAAAGCAAATGTGCACTCTTAAATGTTCAACAGTTTAACCAGCCTTGAATAAAAATACAGATATAAATCGAAAACATTTTTCGGTTCATTGCTATTTTCGTCGATAGCACGGCCATTTATTATTAACAAATATTGCCATATTTATTGGATGAATATTGTTTAGCATTAATCAAATTTTGGTGCTTGGAAATGATTGTGGTAATATGACGTGAAACAGTCTGAAACAGCACAAACAGATAATTATCTTTTCGTTCTTATTACAGTCAACTTTCTTTAATTCGAGCTCGTTTTGGATATCAAACAATTGGGATAAAGAAAAGAATTCTTTTTCCAAACGTGAAAGCTCAAAGTTCAAATGATTCATGGATAAAAACCAAACTATCTAACGAAACAAAACAAAACAAACAAAACAAAATAAAAATTCAATGTTCAGAATATACAGATGATATTTGCGAGGTTTTGCTCGTTATAGACGAATTGTGTTATATTTGATGATTTACATTCTAATGAAAAACATAAGAAAATATTTACTTTTTTTATTAACTTGCAACAAATACAAATTCATTTTACAATTCAATACATGTGTCCATTAGGCTCCATTTAAATGAATCATTTTGAAATTCCAAGGCAAATGTTTTTTTTTTCATATCTTTTTTCGATTATTGCTATGATTCAGGTTAGTGCGTTGCTCTCAAGTGATAACTTAATGTTATGCTAAATAATTGTGAGTTTTGTAATCTCTTTACTGAATTTGGTCACTTTCGATCCTCACGTGAACTTTCCATTTCATCCATATGATTTATGCAAGGCTTTACTTTTAGTGGAATTATCAGCTTGACATAAATCCAATGAATAGATTTATCTAATGGATTTGACTTTGCGTTGGTTGCGTAGAATTTTTTGCATTTATTGACAATGTGACCAAATTTTCCCATTGGGGCCACCGTCAAATTTGGGGGCACATTAAAAAAAATCACTACTTTGACGGTAGCCACAATGGGAAATGGGAAGGATGGATTTATATGAAGCTGATTGTTCCATTAAAAATAAAGCCTTGGTTTTATGGGAATCGCTTTGTGGCATTTGCGACATAAAGTCGCTCGCGATTGCGTTACTGAATTAGTCTCGACTTACTTGAAATAAAAAAAACGACAAAAGGAAAAAGAACACATGTTTTTTATTGATATTTGTTCGGTATTCGTGATGAGAAAGTGTTGGCCCAAGGACGCTTATCGAATGTTCTTTTTTTGTTCTCATCGCATAATTGGTTATTTCAAACGAATTAAAATCTATATTATTTCGGCAAAACTTGTTATAAGTTTTGATTGAGTGAGTTAGAGAGAAAGTGAGTGAAAATGAGGGACAAAGTAAGAAAGTGAATGCTGCTAGAAATAGAAAAAAAAGTAGCGTTCAAGATCAAGATCAAGAAACGTTTTTCATTTTGTTACCCTTCTGTTCATTTTATACATAAAAATATTTGAATTTCAATAACGCGTAATTGGTGTGGAAACCAAGCTAATATTTGTAGATTCTGCAATATTTCACATGGAAATAGTATTATTAAAATTAGCACATCGATTTCCATGCAATTTCTATGGAAAAAATAAAAAAATAAAAAAATCACACGTTGCATGAAATATTCTGATGTGTTCGATTTTCAGTGCTCGCATTGATGGAATCAATCATGAAATGTCAATGAATTCTTTAAAAACTCTAGTGAATTTATTCCCCAATAGATGGCGCTAGAATATTAGGCAATTTTCATAGTGTGCTAGGGTCGATTATGATACAAGTGAATCTAAAAATTGTATCAAAATACTTGAAGTAAACAGTTAGAAAAATTAAATTTAGTAGAGACATAAAAAATGTGGTTTGGTCGTCCACGTAGCCAGGCAAACGAGCCGGATCGGTCTCGAGTGTCAAGCATACGAAATCGAATTCGTTCAAAGAAATCGATAACAAAATGTGAAGCCGATCAAAAAGACATAAATACTGCCAAACCAATAATTACATCAACGCCAAATCGTATTCGTGATGATAAAAATGGATATGCCATAAGATCTCAATCGGGTCGTCGATTGTCTATACTTAGTGATGATGATGATGGTATAAAAGAAAAAAGCAAAGTATTGCGCGATGATCAAAAATATAAAAAGAATCGCATCTCAAAAAGCTCATCGAGATCGAAAGTACCGGAAAAAGTGGAAAAGACCAATTCCGGCAAAGCACTGAATAATAATCAACGGAAAATATCATCTACATCAATCATTGATCAAACATCACCAGTCAAAGCAAAACCATCACGTCGCAATACATCATTGAATTTGAATGCATTGCTAAGATATAAATCATTTATTAGCGGTTCAACAAAAATATTAACATCCAATGATTTTGAACGACTGCGCCGCAAATCTCTCGGTGATACCGGCAAAATACGACGCAAATCAAATCAATCAGATGTCGATAAGAAGGAAATTTATGAAAATAATGATAGAGATAATGAGCATGAGGCGAACAAATCACTTCAAAATATGCCAAAAATTGAAACTGACGTTTTTGAAAGTGATGATGCTTTCCAATCATGCTCCGAAGATCAAGTTGATCATACTGGATTCTTTACAATGATGAACAAATCAGATAAGAAGAACGACAGTTTGAGAGTATCAAAAAAGACAAAATCGAAAACGAAGAAAAAAGGTTTCTATCTATCCATCAAATGAATTAATTTTTTTCGCACATATTTTTTATTGATTATGGGACATTTCACAGGATTTCTTCATTCAAATGAAGAATTTTTCTTTTGCAAATTTGCTTGTTTTAATAAATGTTTTTTTTTTTTATAATATTTTTCATTGTAGATCGTCCATCACAAGTATCTGTGGTGCGGCAACCATCTGACCGCCGATCAGATGGAAATCATCCACTCAACTCAAACACACAAAGTAGTCATCCCACCACAAATGAATTGAATACATCGCATTCCATTGATAATGATACAAACGTACATGATGCTGAACACGACAATCGAGACAGGTAATTTGATTCTATTAATTCCATAGGACACTTTCAAAATAGACCAACAAAAAAAATGAATTCAAATAAATTTATCGTTGTGTTTTTCATTTATTTCATTCACAGTACAAAACCGAAATCAGCGCCCGTATCAGTGAATCGCTCTGAATCATACAAAGAGCGACTATCCCACAAAAGAAACCATCGAAATAATCGCCGAAAGATATCCGATCCGAGTTTATCATCGAAATCCAAGTAAGTACAAACAAGGTTTTATTGTATTGAATGTTTTTTAACCGCATTCATTGCGGGAGAAGTTCAATTATCGCTTTTGAGTAAAAATAAATGAGAAAAATGAAACATAAACTAGATAAACAAAAGAAACCATTCTCTTTGAAACAGTCATTCATCTTAAAATAAACAATAAAAACATCCAAATGACGCCATAAACAAAAAATGTTCTTATTTTCTAATCAAAAATGTTAAATATGTGGATAAAAACGTCTAAATTACTTGATTTATATTTTCCACATTTTTATTTATTATTATTATTGAGTCTAGTCTTGCTGATAATGACAAATGAATCAAATGCTAGAGTATGAATATCATCGAAATTGTGAAATCATATGAAAGGCTGCGAGGAAAAATATTACACAGAAAATTTCCTTGGAAAAATGTTATTATTCAGTGTATTCAACATACAAAAAACAACAACAAATACATTGAATAATAACATTTTTCCACGGAACTTTTCTGTGTAACATTTTTCCTCGCAGCCTTTCATATGTATGGTTCAGAGGAAAAATGTCATACAGGAAAAAAAGCATTTTGTATCAAAAATGTATTCCAAATAAGTGGCATAAGAGTATTTTCCTCATTTTCCCACGGAAATTTTCTATATGATATCTTTCCTCTGAACCATACATGTGTGCCAAAATTTAGATAGAATCAATTTGCAATTGTTGTTGTTGTTCTTTTACTATCGTCATTGGACGTTTTTCTTATGGAAAGTTATAAAAAAGGACCCTTTTATATGCGAAACTTAAGCTGTGTACTTTTTTATGTTGTACAAAAGCTAATTGGCATAAGTTATTTCGAGATATTTGCTGTTGACAGAGGCGGCAATTCGGACAAAAAAAAAAAAAAAAAAAATATAGTCAAATTATTATATTAAAATGATCCGAAACATATTTTTATATGAGGTTTATACAGAAGAAATAGATGTTGCATATAAAGTTTAATATTTTGAGATAGCCATTGAACGTTTTCCGTACTCAAATGAAAAATATTTTGGATAGAGATTTAGCAAATTAGAATGTGAAAGATCGAATGTGAGTGAAATGAAAGAAAGCAGAAAAAATATGAAATTGAGAATGTTTGTAAATGAAATCAAAAATAAGCACCATTGTTCATGGCACAATTGAAGATGTCGACAAAAGATAATTCCGTGTATAAGTTCGAAAATTGCAAGGAATAGAAATTCTATTATAGAATGCGTATGTATGTAGCGTATAGCCAATGGTTCTTTGTACTAGATAAGCGTAGAATAATAACGAGAGAGCCGATGAGCAACAACTCAACTTGCGCATTGGCTCATATGAATAGGAAGCAACGTGGCACAAAAACTACAATGAAAAGGATAAACAGCAATGAAATAAGACCTAGAGCAAGAGTTGTACCAAACTAAAGAGCAAAACTCACACACGACCAACTATACGCATACAAAAATCATACAAAACATCAAATTTAATACTTAGTTGGCGAAAGTGCGTACATTGGAACACAATCGGCCAATACTACGAATATAGTAACGTCAGCAGGATTCTCTGCAAAACAAAATGACCGACTGAATTTCTGATTTTTTCATATTCGGTAGAATATGTATGCTGAATAGAAAACAAACAAAGAGAAAAAGAGGAAAAAACGGAAAAGGAATGAAAACGAAACAAATTATTAGATCAGTTGTTATTGGTTCGGGCTCATCAGTGCAATCGAATACTCAATCACGTCAATTTCGTATAGACAAAGCTGCGGTAACAACTCAACAGAACAAAAACATCTAACGCTTATTACACGTGTTATAGTGAGCTAATGCTCATCAAATTGTGTTTGGTTGTCAATTACGTGCAATGCTTTTTTCTCTAACGTCTCATTCTAGTTTTCGGTTACATTACTCCTTTTAAGGTTTTAAACATTTCGAACTAGTGAATCATAATAATTTAAATGGTATTGGGTCACAACAGACAAAGTTATCATATTTAATCAGTGTTATTGATTACATAACAGTTATGCAGTGTTTTATTTGATAGTCATAGTACTATCTGAAGTGTGTTACGAAAAATGATTTAAAAAATTTTTTTTAGTGAATTTGAAGGAAATCAAATCAATTCAATTCAAGCTTGAAAGCTTTCCCAATGTGCAAGTGAATTAATTTAAATTAGTGAAATTGTTGTTTTTGGAACCAAAACAGAAGTTACTTGTATCTATTGCCATCGAGCAATTAGAAATTTGTTTAGCAGAAAACTGATATTTCACACTGGCTCGATATGTGTACTTCGAATTATTCGACTCGTGCCAGATGCCTTGCCGAAATCTCACATGCTGTTGACTAACTTTGTCTCGTTCTCTTTGGCAATTGCTACCTCACTCTATTTTTCTCTCTTTTTGTTTTGCGTTCAACATAAGACATTTTGAATCAACAAATGAATGGTCATTTGATGAGCGCTTGTGTTTGGGTTTGTTGTTTAATTTAGTGGAAAATCGACATATTCAGCAATCATTTATTATTATATGATATAATTTGCCCACGTACGTTAGCATTTTACTAGTGTCGAATTTACGTTGTAAATGATGATATGTATGAACATTGTTCTCAATGAATATTTATGATTTTGTTGCGCAAAAATCAAAAAATAAAAAGAAATCTGCTTTCATAATAGTTTTGCAACAAATGCTTCATAAATAGCCCTCTCGCTTAATTTCAAATTTATTATTTCCAAATTCATCGAATATTTCATTTATTTCATATAAATTTGTAACAAAATCGAATTCAACAAGTCCTAATCGACATTCTTCCATTTTCACATCTGATTTACAGCAAAATAATAACAATAATAAAATCGAGAAACTGAAAATCAAAGAGAATTAAAATTGAAATTCACCAGATATACAATTTTCATCAAATATTACAAAACAAACACAGATGTTTGAGAACGTACACAACACACCAACCCAATAAACAATATCAACGCATAAAAACCAAAACGATTTTAAAATATGCGCCGAAAAAATAATCTAATGCATTTCTCAATTTCTTTTTTAAATCAGTTGAGAGTTAATAGTCATTTTGAAATCAAAAAATTATCGTGTTATTCAAGAGAAAATGAACGCTAAACGATGAAAATCAAAAACAGGCAAAGGAAAAGAGAGAGAGTGAAAATGATAGGGAAGGGCTGAGATGAGATCAAATTAAGGTAAACATGTCGATCGCAATGGAAATTAAATACCCAATTTGACATTCACTTATTGCTTACGAGTGCATATAAACCATGCAAAGGAGTGTTATGTACAATTACCGCTTCAAATTCGATGTAATAAATTCCACAAATTTTCCATTGGCAATTTATTTTCCTGAATTCTTCCTTCGGCAATATTTGTTGATCGTATATTATTTTATGTGGCTCCTGCAGTTGAAATGTATTGCAATTAATTTTTGAATTAAATTGCATAAACTGTTTTGGGTGTGTTCGTTTATAAAAATGATATAAACGGTGGCGTAAACATGTTTCAAACGATCGATTATATTGCGTGTTTGATTAGATTCGATTGAAGGCCGATGTGGGAGGACGAATGTCAGCAAAAATACGATTGAGAAAAGAAGACCAAAGAATGGAATGATTCATTACCTGCAATAACAACATTTATAATGGAATATACGCGAATTATTTCTAAATTTGACATATTCGCACAATGGAATATATTCTAACATATTCCATCGAAAGGATATCGATTATAATTACAAAATGTTCACTGACACAGATGAACATCGCCAACAGACACATACCGTATACATTCACAATACTTATATATGATACAAATGCGTTCAATCCAATGACCATACACAATACAAAATGTATTATATTATATCGCCTATTATTTTTATTCTTCTATTGAGTATTATTTGTATCTATTCTATGAATTTTTGCATTTTTTCATATCGTACGTACACCTGATTCATTCCGTCATACATTTCAGTTACAACTCATCATGAGTCAGTATAATGCAAATGTATTTGTTTTAGAGTCCCACAATATAGATTAAGATATTCCTTTTTCTAGAATGAAATTCAAATTGTACATGGTTGTTGGATTTAACACATGGTCATTCAACACATTTTGAAGTCATTGTTTTTATTTGGCTCTCATTCTTGATTTTTGATTTGACACTGTCGTATTTATTTATCTAAATAACAAAGTATTTTTCATAGTTTGACAATACGCCATGTACTATTGTTATTGTCACTCATGTGTATGTATGTGTACTCGCTAAAATACGCCGATTATGGTACCAACACTTAGCAGCACCCAATCGCTGGTAACAAGTCTAAAAAAGATAATTTTGTTTTTTGCAACTTCATTTTCACTTTATTACAAAAGCCAACGAATGCACAATTGAGCACAAATGCAAGCAAAGGAGAAAATCGTGACATTTTCCTTTATCAAGAAAAACATATTGTTTATTTCAATAGAAGATTCGATTTTTTGTTGCAAAATTTATGATACAATCGATTGTCCTAAGCGCAAACCATGTTTGCAGTGTATTTTTATTTTTAAATTCTATCCTCTTGGTCTCTTCCCTCCTCATTCGTTCCTTCCTCTCTTCCAATTTCATTTTCCCATTCTCTCATTCTCTCAATATCAGGATTTCTTTTTTTTGTAAAAGTATTTTTGCTAAAAGTGTGATTTCGATATAGAACATAAAATGTGATTTCATAATGCAATGTAAAGGTCCAACCACTTACAAATTTTTTGTAACACATAATCACATTCTGGATGTCGAGATGGCACATTCGCATTTTCAAGCAGAATTCACAACAAAAATAATCGATTGCATCGATTGCATTGTCTTATAAATTTCTACTGGATTTTATTTCGAAATAAATCACATATTTGAACATTTACAAATGATTCTGGGTGAAATAGGTCTGACATAAATTTAAGAATCGTAATAAATAAATAAATAAAATATCAAATAAAAAAGCGATTTCGAAATGAAAGGGATAAACAAGGAAAAAAAGACAAATAAAAACAAAGAAAACCAATGTTATTGATTCACAAAATCAAAGAGAATGACCGACGAATAAAAAAAAACATGAACTCGGGGTCACCATAGAAACCGGAAAATTCGGCAATGTAATTTCGAAATAAAGAAAAAATAAAAAATAAGAAATCCCTTTCAATCAAATGGAATGGTTATGGTAATCTTATCAGGTTCGCATTATTCGTTGTGTGTGTCAATACATTTTATTATCTCGTGTCGTAGACACTGCTGTTTTCGCTTCTATTTTTTTCCTTCGTTGTTGTCATTGCCACATTTGCTTGTCTGTTAGTCGGTTCTTTCGGGTTTATTGGCTCGAACATCGAAATCAACAATGACATAGCTGGCATATTTGCTCTTTGCCACATATATATAAATACTAGGGTGGTTTATATTGCACAATTTTTGAATTTGTCACAACAATCATTTTAAACATTTCATAGATAACTTAAAAATGAGCTGTTAAATAATTCAACTCAATATAATGCCAGTAAGTGATTTCAGAAATGTTTGGCAATTCATATAATGCAACCAAATATGCTATGAATTGGAAATTCATACAAAAAACCACCCTAATACACACCCAACAAAATCAACAAAATAAAAAATAACAGAATGTAGAAGATATAGAGCCAAGACTACCGCAATCTCATTTAGAGGCACTCACACATTGCGCGAAAACTATGTTTTTTCTACGTTTTGTTTTTGCTTTCAATGGAATTCAATGCGACCAAATCGAGCAAGAAACGATGAAAATGACTATAATAACGTTTCACATTTCAGCCAACGTAAACAAACAGAACACCTATTGCTGTCACCCGTTTAGTGATTCCACCTGAAAACGAAGTGGTGGTGTGACTCTGATTATGCCGTATATAAGTGATTAAAATGTGAAAATAGTCACAACTAAAAATCTAACTCTGACCCGCTTACCCTTACCATTGTCATTTTTCTCATCCCTTTTGAACATATTTTTGGACATATTTATTGTTGTGAAAGTATTTTTATAACATCTAAAAAAATGCGAATCAACTTCCAGTCGATGTGTTTGTGTGTCTTTCATCGAGTCATTATTCGTTGTATCGTGAAATAAATTAATTTGCTGTGCTTTGGTTCCAAAAAAAAACAATTTTGAAACGATAGCTTTTTTCGTCTCAAGGGACAAATATAAAATGATTGCAAACTGAAATTATGACAGAAGATCCATAGAGGCTATACCATAGTCACAAAGATAAAAAAAAAAACAGTGAGAATTACTATAACGAAACTTGCGAGGCTATGAGTTATGAATGATGATTATATAGTGCAAATGATAGTTCGAAAAATTATTTGAATTGTGAGGAACATTTTTGAATCATACAAATGGCTGTTCATACCGAGAGACATAAAAGGTCTTTTCCGCTTCTGAACAAAAAAACATGAAGCTTTTTTTTTTGTTTTTTTTTTATATTTTTTCTCATTATTTTCAGTTTCAAAATAATTCGTTTTTATATAGACATAATTTTTATTTATTGTTTCGTCAACCAACAGTGAGGATCAGCATGTTGATTTGGGCATCAACAATACCAATTTCACAGCAAGTTCGAGCTCGAGCCTTTCATCCAGGTAAAAAATAAGTTTATTAAATTGATAAATTATACAAAAATCGATAAAGTTAATTAAATTATTTCGTTTAAATTTGACACAGTCTTGGTAGTAACAGCCCATCATTAGAAGCGGTAGGAACACCGATTGGCCATCAAGCTGTATCGTGTACACCCCGGCAATGGGTTGATAGTGATGATGAAGCTGGCGAACCAGAGGCCGACTGGAGCTCACATGTTAGCGCTGATATTTTACAAACACTTTCCGATACGGAAAAACGGCGACAGGAAATTATTAACGGTAACTTGCCCAAGTTTTTTGTGGACCAATTTCGATAAACTACTTTTTAACTATTGTTATTTCTCCGTCTTTTTCTTTCTTCCTTTCTCTCTTTCTCTCTCTCTCTCTCTCTCTCTCTCTCTCTCTCTCTTTCACACACATACGCAAATATACAAACATACAAACATGCAGAAATTTATCAAACCGAACGAAACCATGTGCGGACACTTCGATTGCTCGAGGGAATATTTATGCGTCCGTTACAGGAATCGTCAGCGTTAACATTGGAACATTTTAATTTGCTATTTCCACCATCATTGCTAGTGCTCAAAGATTTGCATAGCAATTTTGAGCAACAATTGAAACAACGGCGCATCGATAATGGTCCATTGATTGGTGAAATTGGCGATTTATTGTTATCAATGTTTGATGGAAATATTGGTGATCAGTTGCGTGAACATGCCGCACAATTTTGTGCACGTCAAAAAATCGCTCTCGAAGCGCTTAAAGAAAAGCGCCGCAAAGATGTTAATCTGCAACGATTGTTAACCGAAGCTGAATCACATAAAGCCTGCAGACGTTTACAATTGAAAGATTTATTGCCAACTGTACTGCAACGACTTACAAAATATCCATTGCTATTTGAAAGTTTATCGAAAATTTCCATCAGCGTTTTGCCGGATAAAGAAAAAGAGATACAAGCCATACAACGTGCCAGAGAATTATCCAGGCGCATACTTGATCATGTGAATCAAGCTGTACGAGTTGCCGAAGATACGCACACATTACAAACTATTCAAAAACGTTTGGATAAATCACTGTATGAAAAAGAACAAAATAACGAATTTAAAGTGAGTAAAAAATGAGAAAAAACTTATCCTTTTATTGCGTGAACAGTTTTTTTTAGCAATAATTTGTCTTCTCGATTCGCACAGAATTTGGATCTAACCCAGCATAAATTAATTTACGAGGGTACTCTAACACATAAAAAACAGCCACAAGAACAGCTGCATGGTCTTCTATTTGAAACAATGGTCGTTTTATTACATAAAAAGGTATATAAAATGAAAAGCATCATCAATAATCAATGATCAATAATCACATATCAAAAGTGAATAACTATAATTTGTTTATGCATGTGCTGCATTTCAGGACGATAAATATATACTTAAATATTTAGTGAGCCCAGGATCGACTGGAGGCGAAAGCAAGACCGAGATACGGTTTAATCCCATAACAAAAATCAATTTGATTCTTGTTCGTCAATCGGCTGTGGAAAAGAATTCCTTTTACCTAATCAATACAAATGTAACACAAATGCTAGAGTTAACTGCGCCCAGTGCTTTAGAGTGTAAAACGTAAGTAAATGTGCCACGAAATCTATATTGAAAAAAATTCATATTTCGTATTCTGCAAACAAAAAATGTATAAATAAAAATCAAATATTCACAAATAGGTGGTTCAATCATATATCCGCCGCTGCCGAGGCGTACAAAAAATCAAAAAGTAATCATGACATGACACCAATTGAGGATCCAGCCAGTGTAACGATACCAAGTGCTACAACAAAAGATACACCTGACAATGAATTAGTCACAAGTGATACATTGAATGCATCTACATCAATTGCAACACACATCGATGCGACTGCACACAATCAAACTCAGGATGGACAAAAAGACACAGCAGCTGTTGGTAACTCGGCTAAGATGAATCGTGCAATGGGTGAAAATGATTATATAAATATAAATGGGAGAAGCAGCAACATTAACAATAACAACGGTGCCAAAGCATCGGCCAAATCGGAAGAGGATGTTTGCGACAAAGTCAATAGAAACTCTGAAGTTTATTCCAATAATTCGAACAATACACGCACATTGACGCAACAATCATCACTGGTGGCTCCAAGTGAAGTTCACATTAGTATTAGCCCAGCTCTAACGGCTGAACCAGTTCTAACACCAAATGGTAATTTCACCGTTTTTTGTTCATGCAAATAAATATCCAATGATATTTATGTTTGAATATTTGTTATCGAACATACAATTTATAACAACATTTTCTGTTTTTAATATAATTGAAACAGAACGACTGAGACGACTGGACGAATTGATAAGACTCACATTGGCAGAAAAGCAAAAAATCGTTTGTGATATATTTAGAGTACCGAATGAGCATTTTTCAGCGATTGCAGATATAGCTGGTCAACCAGAGGCGCCAAAGGTATGTCAGTTTTAACGTTAAGCCATTCATTTCCATTTGACAATGAGAAAAAACCTTTGAAATTGTTAACAGTTTTCTCATCTTTTGCAGGAGCCATCGGATATTTTATTAGCTGCATTTGCTCAAGTTCAATCGCTTACCGAAGCATTAAATGATTATATACAAATTCCATCAATTATTCAATCAATGGACAGATCGACGATAAAATCGGCATCATTATGTGATGATTGTTATAAAAATTCAGATAATTTGGCGGCAAATAGTAAATCACAACAACCATTATCACCATTGCCGCAAAGTAATAGCAATAGCAGTCAATCGACGTCAACATCAACAACTGTGATTAACAATAAATTAACCGAAACAACGACATCGAATGAAGCAGCAAACATTTCACCCGATGACGATGGCTATTGTGAAATAGATGAAATTCGAATGCCAGCAGTTACAAAATCACCATCAATTAAACGAACAAGTGATGCACGATGGCAATCAGCAGCTGCACCACTCCCACCCGATGTGAATGATGATGAATCAACAAATAAAATGGATAAAAATCCATCGGACACACAGCCGTCGATCAAATCATCTGGCGATGGTTTAACCAAGTCAAAGAACAATCACGATACACCGAATCACAATGAACAAATATCAAATGCATTAAAAAGCAATTCCAGATCAAGTTCCACCACTAATGCTAACGACACAGAGAATATCGAAATGAATTATACGTACGACTTGTTAAACCAACCATTGGCCGAACTGACATTGAACTGTGGCGATGAGAATGCCCAACAAAATAATGACGCTAACAAATTAAAAGCAACCACATGCGATACTCTTTGCCAACCAATTGATTCAAGTATCATTGCTGTCATTAATCAGCAGCAACAAACTGTGCCATCAATACCATGCCACCTCATATCAGCCTATGTGGCATCGCTAAATCTACACATTTCACAATTATTGGTAAACGACCGAATTTCCCGACATGGCATTTGCTTTTCTTTTCTTTTCTTTTTCACTTTACATTTCCGTATGTCAAAACAAAATCTCAATCTAAAATTGTTCTTTTTTCTTCAATTTCAGCCTAAATTGAATGAGCGTGATATTGAACGAGAAAAATTACGAAAGGAGAATCAATTGTTACGTGATCGTCTAAACTCAATGCACGAACGGGAACAATTTACACAATCGGAGAATTAAACATATTTGTTGGTATCATTGAGAAAATGAGCTGGTTAAAAATTTGTTAAAAATCAACAAATCGGAAAAAAAATTTAAATAGAGAAATATCATCAGTTACTTAATACTAAACGAGATAAAAAAATTTAATATGCAAGAAGAAAGTACGTCTTCTTGGTATGCAGAATTTGTAAGGGGAATGTTGTTGCCTATACCTAAACAAGAATTTTTTTTTGAATTGTTTTATTTGAGAGGGGAAACAAATGACCAATTTTTTATGTCTATTTGTCATAAATTGCGTTTAAAGGTTTTAACTTTGCCATGCTGGCCTTTTTTTTGTAAGAAACTATTTGTAATTGTCGGTGAGCCGATTTTTGATATCCATATTTTTTGGCGGCCATTTTTAGAGCCTTTGTCTATAACGATCCAATATTGTTGTAAAATTCCACACATGTTCTTTTCTCTAGTAGAGTTGATGGACAGTACAATTTTGAACAGAAATAATACTAAAATGTTTCCTCATTAAAATAATTGTGCATTTTGTATACGGGATTCTTTTATACATATTAATTTTTCGAATAAATTGTATAATTAACAACAACAATAATAACAACAACAGAAAAAGAATAAACAAGTACAGACTAATAATAAGACAAAGAGAAAAATTGTCTAAGGCAAAGAGAAGAACAGGCGATGGCATTGAGTTGGTTTGCAGATTTTGCTGCTTATGACGATCATTTCTCTCATACTCCCGTCTAAATATATTGTTGTTGTATTGTGTTAAGGACCTCCAAAAAACTAAGCCATAATTTCCATACCAACGAATCGATCGAATAAGCTGCCAGCAAATCACCTGAATGATGAAAAAAAACTAATCCAAATTTAACAAAAAAAAAAAAAAAATAGAAACAATTCGATCGATGAAGAAAAATGATCTTGATCGATGAGAGATAAAACTTATTGATAAAGGAAAGAAAACCAGAACAAATATGTATGGTCAAATACATCTTCAACCCGTTCCAAAAACGAAACATTGAAAATAGCTTGTATATAATCGCAAATCATATATTTAAATCATTGTATTAATTGTATCCATAGATCGAGAACCAACAAACAAACAAACAAATATGATATGTACAAGAACATGGTGAATTTTTTTATTCTTGATTTAACATTTTCATTTAGAACGAATATTAATGTGTAATTAAGTGTTCTTTTGTTCATTACTGTATTCAGAGTAAAAGAGTTAAAAAGCAAACAAAATAAAAATGAAAAAAAAGAACAAATTTATAATATATGTAGTTGAGGATCTTTGAGATAGACGCAATGATCTATGTAAGACGAACATTTTTTAAAAAAAAAAGAAAGAAAAACAAATCATAAATATATCAATACAATTTGGCAATATTCCAAATCAAAATAAAAAATGTCTCTTTACGTTTTTGTGAAACAAAATATGTCAAACAAGAAAGCAATTCACCTCAAAAAGGAAAAAAAACTATGATTTAAACATATCAAGTATAAATGATATAGCCTTTATCTCATTGCATATATTAGCACAACGTCACAGGAACGATTGCTTAATCAAATGAAAAAAAAAGAGAGAGAAAAATTAATCTGGAGCAAGAACAACGGAGAAGCATTCAAGAAGAAGTTTTTTTTACATAACAATTAACATTAAACGCCTTTTTCTCTTTGAAAGAATTGATCACACTGAACATATTCAGCTTTGTGTTGTAGAATTAATTTTTATGATCTTTTTTGGCATTTGTCCAATGGAAAGTATTTTAAACGCCATTTCGAATGAAATTACATCCGATTGAAGTAAAATAACTCTTATGCACGTGAACGTGAACATTTGCCAAGGCCTTGGTTTGCGCTTTTAAGTACGATGACATTTGAAATCTATTTGTTTAAAAATACGTTCACATTTAAATGAATAAAAAAGAATGTTATTACTTTTTATTTATGTTTACAAATTTAATAATCAAAATATGTAACGACCATTGTATGTAGTTTTCAATTAGATTCCGTATGAAGTTGGGAAATCAGGTTATCATGGGATCAATTTTCGTTATAATAAATGAACAAAAATTATAAAAAAAAAAACTCACTTGATATATGTTCTTTATGAAACATTTACAACATATACGAAAGAAAACATTGAAAAAAAAATCACAATAAAAACATGAAATGAAAATGTGAATTAAATGAAGATCAATTAAAAATAAAATTCAGTTAATGCTAAGCTAAGACGAATGTGTATTATGTAATCATATCTATTAAAAAATTACGTAGCATGTTAATTTGCAAAAAATGTTGCCAAATCGACAAATCGTTTAAAAGAGCCTGAAAAGAATCTACCCATTCGTAGGCATCTATGATACGTCTATCTATCTTTGTATCAGTCATTTTAAATTGTTAAGAAAATGGGTATTCCGGTAAGGAACTATTACGCATAATCGCAAAAACCGTAAACTCTTGTTTTCATCATTATTTCAAATCAATGGAAAGCGATTCGCTCGAATTTCGACATATATTTTTCCCAAACAATGAAAGCCGAAGTCAACTGATTAGTTGAAAAGAAAAAAAATAGAAAAAGAAAAATTTCTCTGGCGATATTTTTTTCTTCTAAGTTTCTGTTTGTCTTTCTCTTTCTCTTTTTCCTTCATATTTAATTCAAATGTTCCTTTGGCGATATGGTTTATTTATGTGGATTTGCATATATATTCGGAATAACATCATATACACTATACAGATCTTTGAAATTTATTATTTAATTCTAACATTACTTAAATGAACAATTATTTCAACAACAAAAATTATTCTTATTTTAAATGCTATTTTTATTATTCAATTAATAAAAAGAAATATATCGACAAAAAAAAGTGTAATGAAATATTGAGTTTTCCTAATTTTACTTTTGTGTAATTTATTTAAATGATTTTATGTCGGTAAGCTATTGTTTAATTTAACTCCAAATAATTACCATTCGCAATCATGGAAATATTTTCAAGACAATTTGCTATAATGTAGCACTTCGCTCAAAAAGTTTCCGGCCTGATATATAGGGGGCGTCACTTTTAAAAAATCCATTTCGCCACTCGATAGTATCAACCTTTATAAGATATGTGCCAAAATTTCATGTCATTTTAACCACGCGTTTTCACTTTACAGACGTCAGTGTCAGACAACTTTTGTGTTTTTGTTTACTATGGAAAAAAAAAGAATATCGTGTGTTAATAAAACACTGCTTTTTAACCGGAAAAAATACGGTTGAAGCAAAAGAGTGGCTTGATAAGCATTACGACACCTCTTCTCCCGGCAAATCAACCATCAATGACTGGTATAATAAGTTTAAACGTGGTCGTAGTGACACCGAAGACGCGGAGCGCTCAGGCAGGCCAAATACGGCAGTTACTCAAGAAAACATCGTGAAAATTCGAAAAATCGTGATAGCTGATCGTAAATTGAAGTTAAAGGAGATAGCAGAGGCCTCGAAGATATCAGAAGGCAGTGTGTTTACGATTTTACACGGACATTTGGGTATGAAAAAGCTCTGCTCAAAATGGGTGCCGCGTTTGTTGACACCAGAGCAAAAGCAACAACGTATCGATGATTGCGAGCAGTGTTTGGACCTTTTCAAGCGGAATAAATTGGATTTTTTGCGCCGATATGTGACCATGGATAAAACCTGGATACATCATTTCACACCAGAGTCAAATTGGCAGTCTGCTGATTGGACTGCAGCCGGTGAAAGCCGTCCGAAGCGCCCAAAAGCCGAGCAGTCGGCTGGCAAGGTTATGGCCTCAATTTTTTGGGATGCTCATGGTATTTTGTTCATCGACTATCTTGAGAAGGATAAAACAATCAATAGCGACTACTACATAGCGCTGTTGGATCGATTAAATGAAAAAATCAAAGAGAAACGCCCTCACATGGCAAAGAAAAAACCACTGTTTCATCAAGACAATGTACCGGTCCACAAGTCAATGAAAACAATGGTCAAATTCAACGAATTACGATTTGAATTGCTCCCACACCCTCCATATTCGCCTGATCTGGCCCCCAGTGACTACTGGCTTTTTGCAGATCTCAAAAAGATGCTCCAGGGAAAGAGATTTCGATCTAATGAGGAAGTAATTGCCGCAACTGTAGCCCATTTTGAGGCCAAAGATTCATCATTTTATAAAAAAGGTATTGAGAAGTTAGAGAAGCGTTGGACTGACTGTATAACCTTAGATGGAAATTATGTTGGTGAATAAAATGGAATTTTTCAAAAAAAAAAAAAAATGTGTTTTTCTTAGTTAGGCCGGAAACTTTTAGAGTGAAGTGTTAATTGAAAACTATTTTTCGATTTTTTCACTGCACGTTTTTATTTCAAAAGTAAATTCACCAGAAACTTAACAATTTTTTTTATTTTTAGAAAAGTGCATTTATCTAAAAAAAAATATGTCAAAAAATATTTCACAATACATTAGAAATGTATTCAATTTTTTGAACTTTTATTTTGTTATTTCAAGAAATTTGTTCTTCTTTCTATTAAATTTTTTGGTAAAAAAATCTCTGTGTATGAAAAAAATTCTAGCATCACCATGTTCATTAATTTTTATGCAAATTCAAAGCCATCGATGTAAAACATTTCATTATAAGTGTGTATTAGATTACAGTTGAGAAACTGTGCCTGCATTGAAGATTTCGATCCAA
This sequence comes from Resseliella maxima, assembly GCA_029041755.1. Classification (NCBI taxonomy): domain Eukaryota; kingdom Metazoa; phylum Arthropoda; class Insecta; order Diptera; family Cecidomyiidae; genus Resseliella; species Resseliella maxima. The sequence goes on from JAQOWM010000090.1 coordinate 1,128,407, forward strand.
TAACCGTCTGGATCTTCGATGAAAGCCAACCCTTTCATTCGACCTTCATTTGGACGCTTTTTAAATGACACACCAAGCTTTTCAAATCGTTCGCATGCTGCCTCAACATCAGGTACCTAAAGGAAATAACAAAAGAAAATAAAGATAAATATTGTAAATATTTTGCAAAAATTGTAAATACACTGAATTCAGTGAATATCATGAATATTCTGAACATATGTCTGATTGGAATAAATATACGGCAAATATTTTAATTAAATAAATATTATTTAAATTTGAGATTGGTGGTTGAGATTACACTGCATTCTCCTGTGTCCGTAAGGAAAAAAAACTTACTATAAAATAGTACTTTTTATCCGCCAGCATTACCTGCATGAGAAATATGCAGAAAAAAATGAACATTTGGAACACTCGAATTTACTTATCAATCATATTTCATATGTTTATATCAACAGAAACACTTACCGCTCTTAACCCTTAGAAGAACGTATTTGAGTAGTTCAGAGGAAAAATGACAAACGAGAATAAATGTATGAACAATACATGAATACGTACATGACATTTTTCCTGTGTACTTTCTTCTTATATGTAAAAAAAAAAAATGGAAAAAATGTACAAATCGATTTATACGCATTTGAAAAATAACCGTTAGCCGGCAATTTCACAAGGCAATGCAAAAAATATAATAATGAAAAAAATGTTATAAAACCAAATTTATGCGTACAGCGGTTTTTATGTACGTATTGTTAAGATGAGATTTCACAAGAGTCTCATAGTTTACCACAAAACATATATCACCCATCCAAAAAATGAGCCACTTAACAGCGCCATTAACCCATAACAAACGTCAAACAATCTCAATACGGCCAACTTAAAAATAAAAATATATGAAGAATGACGAAGAAATTATAATTTAGTTCGTCCAAATGAAACAGATATGGCTGTGTCGCTGTTAACTGGCCCATTTGCTGCTTATAATGTAATTGCCTGTACCACTATCGCTGGGTGTGTGCCATGTTCCGTATTCACTTGTTTGCCGAAATTGTTCTAAATATTTAAATGCGTGTCTGTGTATTGGTTGAGAAATCTCAATACGGTTTTGTATCATTGGTCAGTTCTTTATCGTACTTCAGTGCGTAAGAGAAATGCATATTTTCATCGCTTCTCATTTTCTCCTTGCCATTTCTCATGACTCCAGTGACCGTTTGTTTTACAATTCAAACAATATTTTACAAACGGTACACTTTGAATTGAAATGAGTAAATGATGTAAATGTAGGGCAAAGAAAAAATACTCACCAATGCTAATAATATGCAGTGTTTCTCTCCTTCCATAATGTGATTGTGTCGGCAATGTCTTGATCTCAGCTACCAAATCTCAATTTTAAGCAATACTTATTTTGCCACCGCGACAATGTTCTCAGTTTAAAACTTAATAACTAACTTATTGATAAAAATAAATTGAATATTCATTAGACATTTCAAATATGTATGATATGGTGTGTGTATTTTTGAATCTAACATATATCTCATAAATATTTAAATATCGCGTGAATATTCTAAATATCTACTGAATGTATGCATATTGAAAAAGGTTATTTTCCCCTAGTCAGGTACCATAATGCCAATATGTCCAAAACCCCGCGGATCCACATTGCCATCATGATATTTTTGATCTGGATTTGACTCTGTTCCCCAGTTACTATGTAATTCAAAAAGAAAATGGAAAATATAATTTAGTCAAGTTATCTAATGAATTTAAATTTTAGAACAAAATAAAATAACAAATCAATAATAAATATGAATTTTGTGATGAAATAAATTTTTAAATGAGAAGCTTATTAATTTAATGGTGTTTAAATTAACTTACTGAGTCAATTCAACTGTGGCTTTACGTGACATAGCCCATTTTGTCCGTTCAGCATTGTTTGATGTTGGAACATCGTCTGGATTTTCATATCCCAGAAAGTATAAAGAAAATTTTGCCTCTGGAAAATCCAATTTTTGTAGCAATGTCATGCCCAAAACTCCTGTATAAAATGGCAATGAAGCGCGAGGATCTTTGATGCGATACATTGTTTGTTGAAACAGAAAATCCTTAACACAAGAGCAAAATCCACAAAAAGAAATCATCATATTGTAACGAATCGCCATATGTTATTAAATAATAATTAAAAGGTCAAAACAAAATAAATGTTTGCCGAAATGAACCTTTGTAGCGGGATCAACTGGTTTGCATAGCTCTGCCACTTCAGAATTAGATAAGCCGGATATTTCTGCCATATTTTAAGCAACAATTCTTTTCTACGATTAAATCAAAATTGAGAAAAAACCTCACTTGATTAGAAAAAACAAAATTCAAAAAACGATGTGCGACAATCAACAGTTATTGTATTGAATACTTTGTCACTTTTTATCGAGGACCAAATGAATTTTTCTTGATGTGTATAGTCATACCTAAGATGAACAGTAGAGCGAAAATATCAAATTACGTATAATAAACAAGTCAATTTTATATGAAAAAGACTATGATGATAAATTGTCACTAATGAAAATGCAATGCAATGCAAAATTACACATTCAGAGGGCACCACAGATGAAATTCACTCTGTAAAACAAAAAGTATTAGATCTTAATAATCAGAGATTTTTCGATAAAAAAAATTCGAAACGAATAAATGTTAATCCATTGGGATTTTATGTACTCTATACTCACAATTGTAGCTATAATAGGACCACGGCTCTCCCATTCACCGCTGTCGAGACCCCAAGTAGACTCTCGATAAACATGATCATTAGGATTCATGGTTGGGATGCAACATCCAGTGTTGAATGCAATATTTGTTTTGATTTTTGTTCAGTCTGGAGCAAAAAAAATTCATAACCATGTCAATTGTCAAATATTTCAAATTATAACCTCAAATACTCCAAAATAATATAATGAATTTGTATCAAATATAACTTACTTTTGTAGGTGCTGCTGTTGCTGCCGCATTTTTCCTTTTCCATTTCCATTTCCAATTCCAATTCCTTTCTCCTTCCCATTCTGTTTCTTTTCCCCTATTCTGTCTCTGTTGGTATTTGGAAATTGATATGCAACGGCACATTCATTACAGCGCATCGTCCTGTATGTAACAAAGAAATCAAATAATAGATGCAATCATTGTTCATTCATAGTTGTTCACCATGCAGACCACAAGATGAAATCACACGAAATAATTACCTTTATAAAGAATATTGCGACAGGCATTTGAATCACGGTTCCATGTGATAGTTTTTCCATAAAACCTTGCCTAACCTTGCCTTCTGGTTTGTTACCTTCAGGTATCGGTTCATACAACCGCTGCAAACATAATGCCAGTGCTAGTCGTTGACAATTCCACGCTTTGTTGACTTTTACAGTGGATTGAAACACAACGAGCGGATTCATACAATTCGATGACAGTGCACTTCCAGCGTTGCTTTAGTTTTTCGAAAAGACCACGCACTTTTGTTCGTATGTAGCCTTTGCACTGCGAATTTGCTCGAATTTCTTCACAAAATACCATAAAATATGATCGACGTACGTGAGATAATCTTCTAAGCGTGGCGCAGGTTCTTCATCAAATGATTTGTGATGTTCTTGCATCTTCATCAAAGTCAATGTGTTTCGGTAGTTTTTTAAGCCATTTCTCACAAATTTTTTGTATTCACCTGGCGTCATTCGGATTAATGTTTCCGATCCATCCGAATTACGGCATATACCACCAATTACCAAATGAAGCCCGGGATCGAGACCATAAATCTGCTCGGCGTTTTTCAATTTTGCTTCGAGCTCTGCCATTTCTTCTTCTTTGGTTTTCTGGAAAATAGATTTGAACAATAGAAACCATAAAAAAACACACAAACACTACAATTTTTACTTTTATTTACCGTTGTAGATTCATGAACAATGGAACAAAGATGAACCATTTGCTGGATTTTTGCGCTCAACTTGTATCTACATTTCTTTATGTCTTCTTTTGGTAAATATCCATAAAATAATTCTTGTCGACGAATTCACTAAAAAAATTGTCCAGTTGTTCATCGTTACTGGTGTTGAAATGATGTTAAAACAAATAGTGGGTGTTGAGTGTTCCGAGGATAAAACAACGTGTCTTTTCCAATACAAAAAATGTGATTTGGTCACGGAACTGTTTTGTTTTCAATTCGTTATTTACTTCTTCACCATAATGTTCAATATAATTCTTATTTTCTTTCTTGGCTAGGCAGCCCCGGGACCTTTTCGTTTTCTTCCAACCATTTTGAACGACTGATATGCATTCAAATGATGCCACCACTATTTATACGAAAATATTGCTGACTGTTACTTTTCATTTTCCGATAAATAATCGAATGCCCGAAAATTAAATAAACAGGCAACCGAACATTTGTCAAGAATTGCAAAGCGTATAACATTGGATTGAATTTCATTCTGTTGCAAAGACTGATAACGATTCCATTGTTAAACTCCATTGTAAAGCTCCATCTGAAAACAATGCAACAATACGGTCATTTTAATAACATTTTATATTTGTTCACTGTGATTCTGAGCACTGAAAAACACATCGGATAGAAATTTGTCAAATCTATAGCTTTATTGTTTAGCGCAAGATGAAAACAAATGAACAGCACACTCATTCCGATAAGATGATACGATTCTTAACTATAATTTTAAATATTGAGCCCAATATGAGCAAAGATATATTTGGCAATTTATTTCTTAATAAATAATCAAATTAACAGTTTTCGAACACAGATTGTATACCGTAGTTGTTATCTACCAAAACATGATTCCACAATAATAATTGAGGTTTTTTTATTCACAAATGACATTTAATGTCAAGTTATTTAAATACAAATCCACTAATATAATGTGAACTGAATATGACACAATTGGTCTAATTCAAAATAGCAAAGTATTATATGGCTTACTGTTATGGGAAATATTTGTTTTTTTGTTTGTTGTTCAATGATTAACATTGTGGACAGCTAAACTGTTGCAGCTTAAAATATGCATGTATATTCGGATAAGTACTTCTTCAAAAGTACTTTACACGTTCATGTGTTAAACATTCAAACGTTTCATTTGTATTTTTAAAATGAAATCATTTTGTATAAAACAATATTAAAATTATTTCAATACTTTCGCATTAATTTTTAGCACAATCGAATTTTTCCTATCAAAAAATCCCTATACAATAAATTGTATATAAATAAACAGTGTATTTTTTTACAAATTAAAAGAAATGACGAAGAAAAAGATGTCAAAAAATTTGAAATAATTTTAAATTTAATAAATAATTCAACAAAAAAAAAAAATTATAAGATTGAAACTGAATTATTTAACACATTTATTTGATTAATAGGCTATAAACATCAAAACTATGGCTAGTCAGAATGATCAACCAAATGAATGAATACCAAACAATACAACCTTCACCATGCATAGTATGTCGTATAATACGTATTTCGTTAACACGACTCTAATTGAAACTTTTTGCTTATATACACAAGACTCCGTGGCGCAACGGTAGCGCGTCTGACTCCAGATCAGAAGGTTGCGTGTTCAAATCACGTCGGGGTCAAGAATTTTTTTTTATTTCAACTTGGACCATAATGTAACCTTATGATCATATATTTAATTGTTAAAAAAATAGTCGGATTTTTTTTTTTTTTTTTTTTTTGATAAATTTTTCTTCAAGTGAAATAGAACTAAAGCTTTAGATAAACGGTAATAAATAATAATAAATTATTTAAATGTTAACTCATTGTTATGATAAGTAATATCAATCAATAAATGTATGAAAATACAAATTATTTGTTCCTGTTTACATCAAAGCATTTCTATCTTTCTCAAGACTTTAACATATATCGCTACAAAATTGCGCAAAGGTTATTTATTCAATAAAAGTTTCCATTTGTTTTTCGATTTTTTTTTATTTATTTGGATGCAATTTGATATTTTTTTGTATTTTACTCTTTTGTGATGGATAAATTCGACGTCAAATATCGCTGGGATCAAAATGTAAACAAGTATAACAAATATAGTTGTGCTTGAAATGTCACCAAAATGACGCCTTAATAAACATAAAATTAGAATGCACTAATGAAATTAATATAACATGCTGATCACATTGGCAATTATTACCTCTGTCTCAATTTTGACCGCACCATTTTTGCATTTTTCATCCTCAAATTGAAATTAGAAAATGTGACTGAGCATTTGTTTTTGGTGCGAGAATTTACTTCGAATGAAGTATTATTTATTTGATTCAAGGTATTTCATAAGATCTTTTAAAAATGACAGGTTTTTGTTTCTCTTTTCCATATGGATCGAAATTATTGAAAGAGAAAAGAAAAAAAAAAAAAAAAATCAGTTTAATGCTCAGCTGAAAAAAATTCTATTTTCTCTGAAATAAATATTATTCTTGATATTTTTGATAGAAAAATTTCTTATTCGAAAAGTGCTCTGTTTTGACATTTCGAATCATTTGTCATATGAGCAGCACTGGTTCCCTCTATCGGGCGGCCATATTGAAAAAATTCACCTCACAGTGCAAGTTCCGTTTGTCAATTCTTTTCTATTTCTTTTCCATTAAAATGGCACCGAAGAAACCAACTGAGAAGTCTGGTAAGTGAAAAAAATTGAAAAAATTATTAAAATTTTATTAAATTATTGCAGAAACGATGCAAAGTGATTTGTTTTCTAGTGATAAAATGAAAATAATAAATTTTTCGTGGACTTTTTATGAAAATTTGTGAAAATCGTTTGATTATGAATGACTGAGCAATTGGTCGTGTGTATGCCACGCGGTTTTGAGGTTGTGTTCAATCAACAAAAACATGCTTTATGCAGTGATTTCAATTGAAATTTTCCGGGGCAATGAAAATTAATATTGTCTTAAATGCAATTTTAATTTTTCGTTAACAAAAATGTTAAATAAACAATTGAACATTGAAAAGTGTGTTTTTAAGATCATCAAAACCATGTGTGAATTCATTGTGTTGTGAAAAACATGTATATATTAATTTGATCGTGTCATGATATGCATGCAATGTGAATTGATACATTAACTTAATGGAATTTTTCTTTATTATTGATTATTTTTTTTATTTTTCTTTATCTGTGCTGTTGATTAATGACTGAATAGGCGAGAAAAAAGCAGCTCCAGCTGCTTCAACCTCATCCGATAAGAAGGATACCAAAAAGGCTGCACCAGCCAAAAAGCCCGCTGAAAAGAAACCAGCAGCTGCTAAATCAGCTGAAAAGAAACCAGCCACCGCTGCTAAACCAGCTGCTAAGCCAGCTGCATCAAAGGCATCCACCTCAAAAGCACCAGCCGTGAGTGAAATGTCATTTTTATTCAATGTTCTTCTGACAAAAATTTGAGCAATGTTTTATATTTTTGTGTAGACATTTCAAGTGAAGCAAATATCAATGACAATCGATTCCGAAAATTAGTATTTTTCCTTTTGATTTTTTTTATTTTTAGGCTAAACCAGCCGCCAAGCGCCCAGCCGGTGAAGCTAAAGCTACCGCTGCCAAAAAGGCTGCATCATCAGCTAAACCAGCTGACAAGAAAAATGTCGCCAAGAAGCCAGCAGTCAAAAAAACTACCGCTTCGAAAACCGTATGTATTTCTTTGTAATTCTCATTTTCGTTGGTGTTGATTTAATTTTGTCGATTCAATTTTGACTGCGACTTATGATTTGAAAAAAAACTTTCTATGAAAACCGGTAAAAAATTTTATTAATTCCATCGATTTCACATAGGCTAAGCCAGCTGCCAAAAAGACCACCACAGCTAAGAAACAACCAACCAAAGCTGGTGCTAAATTGGCCGCTAAAGTGAAAGCATCGAAAGGAAAACCATCAAAGGTTGCCGTTTCAGCTAAAAACAAGAAGGCTGCCGCTGCTGTTGTGCGTGCAAAGAAAGTTCAAAAGAAGGTGATCAAAGGTCCATTCGGCACACGTACACGTAAAGTCCGTACTAGTGTTACATTCCGTCGTCCAAAGACATTGGCTTTGCCACGGAATCCAAAATACCCCCGCAAGTCGGTACCAACTAGAGATCGGTAAGTTTCGAAAAATTATAAAAATTCATGAAAAAAAACCTTAAGTTATGTTAAGTTCATAAACAATGTGAACAAAATTATCACAGTAACATGTGTGCAAGACCAATTACGCATCATCAAGCTCAATGTTTGCGTCCAGACATCTTGCTAGAGTAAAGATGTAGATTATTTAATCTGACCCACGATAATATTTTCATTTGAAATTCTTGAATTACAATTTCATTGTTTTCTTTAGTGGTCCACATTCACTTCAATTATATTTATTTTTCTCACTGATATGCTTTCAATTTGTTTAATGAATTGAATTGAATTGAATTAAATTGAATTCAATTTAAAATGAATTCTAAATTGATGCAAATGCTTGAAATTGGAAATATAATGATATAAATCATAATTCATTTACAGCATGGACCCATTCAACATTGTCAAATACCCATTGACAACTGAGGCTGCCATGAAGAAGATTGAAGACAACAACACCTTGGTATTTTTGACACATTTGCGTGCAAACAAACACCACGTGCGAGCTGCTGTCCGCAAACTTTATGATATTAAAGTAGCTAAAGTTAACTTGTTGATCAGGTGAGTTTTGACATAACACTTTGTTTTCTTACTTTTTTAAATGCCTTTTATTTTGTGTTTGCAATTTTCTGAATTTATTTCAATTCATATTTGAAATGTTCATGGCTAATTTTCATTTGAATTGGTTAATTTACAGACCTGACGGACAAAAGAAAGCCTACGTTCGCTTGGCACGAGACTACGATGCACTAGATATCGCAAACAAGATTGGCATCATATAAATTCATCAGCCGCGGCACATACAGATTTTCTACTTCGTTGTTTCGAATTTGCCCAAAATGGATTTAGACGAAATGTCACATTTTCTGCCAGTCCAATTCAAATAAATTTGAAAACAAAGGAAGAAAAATATATTATTTTCTATGTGAAAAGAACATCAATTTAATAAGGAATTGGTTTTGCTTTCATTTGTCTTTACCTTCCAGCTTCTCCACTCAACAATGTCCCAATTTTCGAGTGTTCTTAACATTCTGTATATATTACTATCGTGTTCTTGAACTTTTACATTATTTCTCTTCTTGAAATTTTTTTCTTCATTGTCTTTTTTTCACAAAGCCTTACTGATTCTCATTCCACTTTAGTCTCGATTAGTTCCCTGACTTTTGTTTTTAGGATAATTAGCAGTTTTTAGAAATTAAATAGAAATCACAGCAGTATCGAATCGGTTTTTCATCGTTACTCAGAGGTACGTGTCTTTTCTTATCGACATCCATTTATCCATATGATGATAACATTTTTTGTAGGAATCTCTATGAAAAAATTTATGATTTTACTATATTCTCACTGATATAAAATTTAATCAAATTCATATTTGTGTGGAATATTTAAAAAATTATTTAGTAATGAATGTGAATTTTATCTCCTCAATTTTAGAAATACAAATACAAATCCACAACTCCAACGTTGAATTAATATCGCTACTAACGGATATCGACTAGACTGACAACATACATATAATTTTAGTAAGCTATTTTGCATTGAACAATTCATGATTATAGTTTAAATTTAACCAAAAAATTCTTCAAGTGTCTAAATGTCCGAATGATGATACTATTTTTGTAGGAATCTCTATGAATCCAATATCAATGATTTTAAAATATTTCCACTGATTTTATTGACATTCAAATCATTACAATGCGATTCTTTTAATTAGCATTTCAAATGTGTTTACTAATGTAATTGTCTTTCTCTTATTTTTTTAGGTGTATGGCTTACATTGGTTTCAAAATTTGGAAAATATAAGTTTACAGAAAACAATTTGAAAAAAATCAAAAAAAAAAAAAAAAAAAAAAACATAGAATGGTCTAAAAAACAAACTGATTGCTAAGAACTAATAAAACAGAAGACAAAATGAATGAAACCATAAAAAATATGTATTTATCTTTATAATTGATTCTCATCATGTTTCATTTGATTGAAGGCTGAACGAAAAATGTCTTGCTAGCTATTAGGTTTATCTATCAATCTTGGAGCCATTGTTGAGTCACTGAAATCTTTTCTTAATTGCAATTTATCTGACATGTTTATTTTCCTTTGTCATTATAAACAATTAATAGAAGTCGCATTTTCTTCTCATCAACTACGAGCGAAATTGAAATCAACATTGTTCTACAATATAATCTAAATCAAGCAATATTATAAATATGGAGCCAAAATATGAATCAAAAAATTTAATTTTAAAATTGAGAGTTAATTCAAACAAAACTTGATTAAATCGTATTTATGCTATCATTCCTGAGTCAATTTTACATAAAATTAAGTCTTGAAACTTAAATAAGTTCAAAAAAAAAACTGGATGCGGTTTCAAACAAACCTAAACAGATATTTGGCATGTTTTTCCATCTACTTCAACGCAAAAGTGGCAGAATTGTACGGTATAATTTCACAATGATTATCAAACGAACTTGAACCAAAAAAATTCTTCATCTATGTGGTTATGGGCAACAACTACTACACTTTACAATATTAATAGAATACTGGAACGTGCGCAACAGAATCTTTAGTAAATTACAGTATCAAATAACCATAGAAATACAAGTTTATTCATTTTTGATGGAATCAATTGCAAGAAAAGTGTTTGTGTGTTATCACTAGGTAAAGTTCTAAACCTTTTTGTTGTATGTTCTTACGGCAAAAAGGTTTAGAACTTTACCTAGTGATAGTACGTCTTTTATGTGCCTGTATCAAGAAGTCAAAGAAGTATCTCTGCAAAAGAAGTCAAAGAGAAAAAATTGCAATTTTTTTTATCTCATTAGAAAATATATTTTTGCAAATATTTCCATTAGGGTGGGTCAAATTGTAGGGGACCGAAAAAGTATGAAAATGCTCAACAGCTCAACGCGATTTATGTTCTGTGGGTCATTCTAAGAAATTTTCCCCACAAGAGCATAGTCGTTTTCTCAAAACCGAGCCATCCAATTTTTCGAAATACTTAGTTATTTTTCCAAAATATTTAAAAATCGACATTACAAAAACAAAATAAACTATTTTGGTTTGAATATTACACAAATTCATCTACGAACTAAATATATTGAATTTATGCTACAGTGGCAAAGGAAATTCTTCGGAAATTCTACAGCCTTATGACACGCGAAAAAGCTGTTTATTTTGAAAAAGAGACCGTTTAGAAAAGTTCTTTGATTGAAAACAATGAGACGAAAAATACGGTTCAAATTCATACATTCAAAATTATTTTGGAAAAAAATTGGAATTACGAAGAAAAGGGGAAAAAGTTCACACAGTTTCACCATAAATAGTTCAATCATTGTTTAGAGATGAGAAAAAATATTAATTTGATAAAAGCAATGATAATTTAAAAAATTAATGTGGATTTGCTGAATTTACAATTTAAAATAAAATAAAAATAATGTTAAATTTATGTGATATATGAAGAATGTGTAATCTGATTTGAAAGAAATATATGTATTGTAACGCCACATAGTTGCCATCGGCGCAATCATGTGACGTATATACACATTTTAATTAAAATGAAAACACACATTCAAAGAATTGGCTGAATGAATAATACACTCATACATGCAACGCAACGCAACGCAACACAACACATACATGAATTTTAATGTCACAACATTCGATAAAAGAGATCTAGAAACTTTTTTTTTCCTTTTTCATCGAATCCGCTATCTTTCTCTTTCTAATTATTGTGAATATTGTCGTTTCATTCAGAGATTTTCTAGGTAGTGTGTCGAGGAAAACGTACGCGTAATAAATTCGACGGAAAAATACAAATATATCGCATGTACGGAGTAAAAACGGGCAAATATTATAAAAAATTTTATATTTTTTGACGTATAGTTTTGGAATACTAGTGTGAAAAGAGTAAAACAGAAAATAAAAGGTTGAATTCACAAAGTGAATACGATTTTTGTAATTAAGAAGTGCGAATATATATTATGTATATTCTACAGTGTTTAGTAAAATTAACAAGTATTAGAAAAAACAAATCACGAGTTTAAACTCGATTTGTATGAGGTGAATTGTAAACTGGAATTGTGCTGAAGATTGAAGAGACGTGGAGAAGAAAATTTATATTGTGTAAGTAAGAGGAAAAACTAATTTTATCATGACCATGAGAATCGTTTTGCATCCCTCACATATACTCAAAAGTGAACGAATTTGTTGTTTTTTTCATTTGTTCAATTTACGTGACGATATTTGTGCCGAAATCAAATAATGTGAAAAAACACTCATAACAAAATTTACTAAGTGGATTATGGAAATGTCAATAGCGATAATGTTCAAAGTTTGTTTTTTTTTTTTGTTTTCTCTTCTACTTTTTCTTCAATCGATGATATGAAATGAGATCCGCAATTTCATCATGTTTTTGTAGTTTTGACATAATGCATTTTAACGAGTCACATAATGTAATCTCTCGACAAATGCATATCATAGCATAAAATCAGTAGAGAGTTGAATGTTGCCGACAACATTAAGTATTTCTTTTCCGATTTTTTTCATTTCTTGCTCATTGTTGTTGTTGTTGTTTTTTTATTTGCGCACCAATTCTTTATGGCTGACTCAAACACACAGACACAAAATCGAAATTAAATATATAGAAAAACAATTATTTCAAGATATCAAATAAAATACGACAACGAAACAATCATCGTGTCTTGGATTCCATTTTCCATAAAAAAATATCTAAATAATCATTTTATACTTTTTAAATTGTATTTTGTTGGTTCAGTATTGTTATTCTTGTTTTTTCAGCATTTAGAGATTTCTAGTTATATGATTCTGTGTTTCTTACTTGACAGAGATTAAAAGTGATACAGGCATAAGTAGAAAGAGAGAGAGAGGGAGGGAGGGCGATAGAGAGAGAAAGAGAGAGAGAGAGAGAGGGAGGGAGGGCGGTAGAGAGAGCAAGAGAGTAATAGAGACTGAGTAAGAAAGTGCGAAATAGAGACAGACGAAGTGTGTGAGTTACAGAAAGATGAAAAGATGTAGAAAGAAGCAGAGAGAATGAGAATGAATGAGATATAGTGAGAGCGAAAAGTTAAATCTATCTATTTCTATAGTATTATATATAGAAAACATATGACGAAAATGATTGGAAGTTGTTTTGCAAATTCATTCCAGTTGGATCCATAGACATCTATAGCGGACAAAACACCATGTTATCTATATTCCAAAATGACGATTATGTTTTGTTTATTTTAGATTTAACCTAAACAGACTAATATTTCTATCGAAATTCTCCTGTCATTGTTAACCGTTTTTATCTGTATTTACCATATGATGCGTGCTCAAAGACGAATTAAAAGCTCACATACAATTACAATGGAGTAGGATATTATTCATCAAATAATTGGCAACTAAAATGTTCGTACCATGAACTTAAATATACACTCGTCGAGGGAATATTCCAACAAAATACAAGAAAAAAAAAAAAAAAATGTGATGATTTTTGTTTACGGTATGCATAATATATTAAAATTGATGTTGTGCAAGCGTGAGCGAATGCGTACTCATGTTTATATATGTCTTCGATATTGAACCTTACGTGTCCTTTGCTCTTCAATTATATAAATGAGTTTCGGTGACAGTGCGGTAAATCGGCCATGTATAGCCACGACCACGCTACTCTTCGTTATTTAATAAATTCATTAATTGTTGCTACATGAATTAGTGCAAAAATATAATACATATAGCCCACCACTATCTGGAGACGATTCCCTAAGTGTTGATATGATGTCAGTATTGTTAGGCTTATTGCAATGAATAAAACATTACAAACATTGCACACAAACACATTCATCCACATCCACGTTCACGTTCACATCCAAATACAAAAATATCACATGCATTTTGCGGCTATTTCGTTTACGCTTCGATTGAGTATAGTTTTAATAGCAGAACAGTTGTTCGTACAATCGGTTGCCCGTTTGGTTATACCATATTTATTCACTGTTTACTTGTTTTTTCATGTCAGTTGTTTCGTCTTTTTCTTTGTCTTCTTCTGCTTTTTCGCTTTTTTTCATTCGAATTTCTTTCCTTCTTTGAGCCTTCTCTTTGTATGTGTTTATTTTTTCTTTAAATTTTCAACTGTATTCATTTTTCTTTGGGTCGAAACGAATTTACGTGTTATACGAATTGTTATTATTGTTGATTTGGATTTGAAAATATCCATGGAACTTGGTTTACTTCATGTATTTGTGATATTTTTGTTTTTCAAATGTTATTTTTATAATAATTTCAATTTGTTAATATTTCGGCTATTCACTATGTCAGTGTCAACTTAAGGTTGTTCAGCGTTGTGTGTTTCCCATTGATTAAAAATAAAAACACCAATTAATAAATTAGTTGTTTGCAAACCGTGTTCGATTTTGTACGTAAAAATTCCATTTCGTATTGAGCCGAATAAAAAAAAAGACAAAGAATTCACTTTTTACAATTTCCATCTGTTGATTGTGTTTCAATTTTTATTTTTTACAGGAATAAAGTAAATTTAGTCACGAATTTCGTTCAACAGAGATATTGGTTTAAAAGCAACAAAAGAATAATGTCTTCATCGTTAGATACATCAGCTGTACCATCATCATCAGGAGCAGCATCAACATCAACATCAACATCAACATCAACATCACCAAATTCACAGAGCAGTCCGAATAGTGCCACCGATTTTAGCACGATGAGTTCGACTGATAATTTAATCGGATCATCAGATTCACCTAGCACATCAAACCGAACAACGGACCAAAAAAATTCGTTCGATACAACAACAGATTCAAAATTTGACAACGATACGGATAAACAAAATGCTGATACAAATGGCTCGAAAAAGGACGATTCAATGTTTGAATGTAATATTTGTTTAGATACGGCGAAAGAAGCAGTAGTTAGTATGTGCGGTCATCTATTTTGTTGGCCATGTTTACATCAATGGCTTGAAACACGACCAACACGACAATTATGTCCCGTTTGCAAAGCAGCAATCAGTAAAGAAAAAGTTATACCGCTTTACGGACGTGGCAGTACTAAAGAAGAAGATCCACGGTATGTTAGATGACAATTAATTTTTTTTTGCTATTGTTTTTAAATTGATTAAGAATTTTGACTAAATTTTTACATTCCAGATCAAAAGTTCCACCGCGTCCGGCTGGTCAACGTACTGAACCCGAACCAAATACGACATTTCAAGGATTTGGATTTGGTGATGGCGGCTTTCAAATGTCATTAGGCATAGGCGCATTTCCATTTGGAATTTTTACATCGACATTTAATTTTGGCACCAATCTTCGTGCGCAAAGTATGTGTAAGTATCGTAATTTACCTTAAAGATGTTGATTGAATCGTTTTTCTTATTGGGTATTAAATGAAGTTATTTCTGAAGTTCAATAAAAAGATTTTCTTATTTACTTTCAGTTCCTAGCACAACTGTCCAAATGGAAGAAGATCAATTTTTGTCAAAAGCATTCCTCTGGGTGATTATCAAATTACTTTGTCTATTATTTTTGCCTATTACTTTATTATTAGATTGCAGCTAGTTTTTCATTGCTGATATTGCTTATGTATTTTATGGCTTTAGACAGAAAACTAAGAATTATTTTCATTTTTTTTTTTCTTTTGTTATTTTCCTCTAGGTGACTATACTGTTCTTGGCCT
The DNA here is from genome assembly GCA_029041755.1 of Resseliella maxima. Lineage (NCBI taxonomy): Eukaryota > Metazoa > Arthropoda > Insecta > Diptera > Cecidomyiidae > Resseliella > Resseliella maxima. The sequence goes on from JAQOWM010000090.1 coordinate 1,144,208, forward strand.
GGCTCATTCTTGCCTGAAATATTTTTTTTTCAATTCGCAATCGTTTTTGCAATTGAACAAGCTATGTGTTTTGATTCACAGAGTAACACGAAAATAAAATTTAAAAAAATTTAAATAAAATGAATTGCCACAACGATATGCTAATTATGTACGACGATTTAATTCAATGATATTTATCGAAACAAAGAAAAAATACGCAGACAGGACCTCATAAATCCTTCTACATAAGCAGCTCGACATTTACAATTTATAATTTCCTTAATTCTTCTATATTATATATGATTATTTCTATTATTATTATATTATTATTATTATTATTATTATTATTATCATTATTACTTGTGAAATCGATGAAGGCATACATTCTATGTCAAATCGAAACCATACTGCAATTTTTTCATTGGAAATTATGAGGATCATAGATTGCATGCATCGATGTGGCTAAATAAATGTTAAATATGATATTTTATCCCATTTTTAAAGGAAACAAAAATAAAATAAAACAACAACTACTAGAATATACTGAATTGAGAAAAAAAATTTACAAGAGGAAGCAAATATTTAGAAAACAGACAAAAAATATCATTTGAACGAATGAGAATCGAAAAAGTTAAATGAAATTTATCGTAAGACACATTTACACACAACAATAACGCAAAGCGGATAAATATATACGTTTTGCTGAAGTGTAGAAATTGGTTTTGCGTATTATATCGTGATGTTGTAGGCAACAAAAAAAAAAGATACATATAAAATAAAAAAAAAACAACTTAGGCTAATTGAGATAAAAGAAAAGATATATATTCCTATGTATACCCATTGTACATGTGTAATTATAATTGAAATAAAAAAAGTGAAACAACATAAAAGGAATGAGATAAAAATGTATAATACTTGTGTACCTTTTTTATATTGTACTGTATTTTATTTTATTTTAAAAAAAAAAAAATTGTTATTTTTAGACATTTTAATTCCTGAAATATCAAGTGATCCATAATCTAAACATTCGATTACTATAAATACATTGATACTATCATTGATATTATACATATCAATCTCAAGATAAATACTGAAACAAGTTTACTCTCACACATCTGGACAGACCGGCTTTCATTTATACATTGCTTTTTCCATTGCATTTTACTTTTTTTCTGGTCTGTTGTTGTCATTGCCACGGTGTTCATTTCTCGTATTGTTTTAGTATTGCTTGTTCAGTTTTTCCACATAATAATCGATTTCTTTACATATTAACTGAATGGCAAATTTAAAGAGGCCGCAATATGTAAGAATTCATCAAAAAAAAAAAAAAAAATTCACTTGCTATACGTCAATTTATTCATATTTAAAAATGAACAATTTAATTCTTTCATTTGGAAAATGAAGGTAGAATATTATTGTTGCATTCTGTTGTGTATTTATTTATTACGAAGCCTATATTTATGTCAATAAGTATGGGTTTCGTACTAAATAAATAAATAAACAAACAACAGAATGCAACAATAATATTCTCCCTTCATTTTTCAAATGAAAGAACTAAAACCGATGTACAATTAGAATCCATGTTATTGCAGATAATAAATTCACCAAGCACTTTTCACCTGAGTATCATACATCATGATCTGGAATGGTTCTGGTGATGACTTTATACTGGAATTCTTTCATTGTGTCGTGGTCTCACCAGTGCTGCATGTATCGGCAAACCAAAAAGTTTACAATGATCTTTATAAGGGAATAAAATAAAACCCAAATTAAGATTATTAAAAAAGACACGATTTTTGATTTTCAAAAATTGTCGAATCAGAAACACCAGCACTTCAAAAAAATGATCACTTTTACAAAAAAAAAAAAAAAAAAAACAAAAAAAATGTAAATATACAATCAAAAGTTACCTCTTCCCGGTGTAAATGTTCCGTCTTACAATGGCATTCCAGATACGCATCCGTGAATCAATTCCAAGCTCGGTGGAAAATTCGCCTGCAAAATATCTGCGCAGCACCTCTTCATCATTCACTTCGAGAGGTGGTGTTTTGGCTGTTTATCTTGTTCATGTCGAAGAATAAACTCCAACTACCGATTTTATTCCAAAGAGATTCGTTATCTTTGATTTAGATTTTCTTGACTACATTTTATTTACTTTGCCCAATTTTTGTGGTACTCTTTTGATTCAGATAATATATTGTATAATTTCGTAGTGTGATGTGAGTATGACGAATTTAAAAGAGACATGGAAATCACCGCAAATTTGCAATATCTAGGGACTAAAATGTTGGGTGTGTGAGAGGAGTTTTGAAGAAAGAAAACACGGAAGTGGAAAGAAGATAAAAAGGGATATCTCTAATATTCCCCACAAAAAAAAAAAAAAAATAAAAAAAAAAAGGGATATCTCGGGTCCAAAAAATCACCAAACTATCTCCATACAAAAAAAAAAATTTTAAAAAAAAAAAAAAAAAAAAAAAAAAAAAAAAAAAAAAGGGCTATTGAAAGAAATTCCCCAACAAATTTGTGACCATCTGTTTGAATCCAATTTTATCTATGTATTCGTATTCATACTGGTTTTGAACGAGTACACCTTTGAAGCACTTGTTGATAAATTCTTCACCGTCATTGTAGAAGAATGCATTATCATCATTGTCTACGGCTTCATTGACATTTATGAAAAAATATTCAAGAAATAAATCAAATAAACGAATTGAATTTTACAGTTCTTATAATAAAAAAAATTTAATTACTTTGAAGAGAAATAACAACGAGGCTAGAAATACCATCCACGTGGCCTGTATGCTCATGTGACTGATGATTTGGATGAGATGCTGGCGATAATTAGCTCGAATGATTGACCCAAGCCCCAACTTCGGCACTCATTGTTCTCGTTGACATTCTTTGTCCACACCATTTTTGGAATTATTGGGAAATTACTGAAAAAAATCAACTAAAGTAACTCACAGAAAAATAAAGTTCACAAAATGACCCCTCCGATATACCCCTCTAGCGAATACCCAGCAAACATTCAGGTAACAATTTTAAGTTAAATTCAGCGTTAAGATACGTAACGCTTTTAGCTATTTCTGTGGATAATTTGACCGTATTATCACCCATTTCTACCGTCGAAACATTCATCAGATGAATCGAATCAAATCCATTTGTTATTCATTTTTCCCATGAATTTCTTTGAAATACACAAACTTCATACATACACAATACAAAACAAACTGTGTATTATATGTACCGAGAACTAAAAATTAAAAAAGGCGGTAGCTTGAACTAAAGAGAACAAAATTCCATATCAATTGATAGTATTCACAAATCGTTGCAATTGATATTCAAACTTCCCGAAGCAAAAGATGAATTTTATTATTGCTCCTCGTATATATAGAAACGAACCTTTAGAATGGTTCACATTGTATTGTTTATGAATGTTGACATATCTGAAGCACATTTCAAAACGTCAAACGTGAATACAAACTTCGTTGTTTCAACTGTTTTCTGTATTTACAGCAGATTTTCTTTTCATAATAAATTTAGGAATCTCATTTGATTCGAATTTAATGCAACATGTATGATTCTGTTCATAAAGAAAGTGTTTCAAATCAGTGTCATTATTTTCATTATGAAGCAATACGTTGTTAATAACTCGATAGAAAAAAAAAATCACAGTGAACAAAGATGAGAATGCCCAGTATACAGAAGTGGTTTCAAAATCAATAAATATAAAGAATAGAACGACGAGATGATTCTCATCTGTGTTTTAAATTGTGATCATGGCCAATCTGTTTATTTCAAATATTCCATTCAATGAATTCTTTGTGATCGTTTGCAAATTTTTGATTGCCTTGGAATATTCATAACAGGCGACCATTTCTTTATGAACAGTCACATTGATACATACAATGAATTCATTTCAAAGGAATAAAAATTATCCAGTGGTATTTCAAAATATCGAATGGTGTGATTTAGTGAACTCTATATTCGTGTGCTTTTCTATAGTTGATTTTTTTGGTAATTATTTATTTATTTATTTATTTATTTTTTTTTTTTTTTTTTTTTTTCAATTATTTAACAATTGCAAAAAATTCTCAGTGAATTTGTGTTTAATTTTTAATGCTGACCGATTTATGTGAAAATGAATTATAATTGAAGATTTATGAAAATTATAAGAGTGGATAGATTGAAGAGCGATAAAACGTGCTAGTTTATGTTAATTAGAACCAAAAATTTCAATCATCGATCATTGCTAAAAGGCGTATGAACATAGGCGTCGAGAACAATGATTTCGCATTCTTCGATGAAAGTGGAGAAGAAAAGATCAAGCTCTGCTTTCAAAAAGTGCTATGGCATAACAATCAGCCGCCGAAAGTAAAAAAGACAAAGTACAGACCACGAGGAAAAAACCCATGTGGACCACGACCAGAGATGAAACGTATCGACCAGGAATTCAAAGCAATTGTCGAAGGTTTTGACGACAATCAGTGTATCGATTGGCCCAATAACAAAGATTTCAGCAATGGCCTCAGGCATTTGACCAATAAATACACAGACAATGTAGTCACTAATTTACATACGCATGGAAAGAAACACATTATTCAGTATTTGAAACTGAAAGTGTTGTGACGAATGGAACACAGTCGTAGAAGATGACTTACAGAAATGTTTGCCAAGTGACATCGATAGTGTTGTGCAATTGATTGTAAAACAAAAAATCATCAGAGTGCCAGTTCGCGATCCACAAAAACTGGAACGGTGTAACATTTTGTATGACATGGTGAACAACCTGAATGTGTTTCCAGCAATCAATCTGCATGATCTTGCAACTGATCAAGAACACTGGTTTAAGGCTATGCCAATGTACCTATCTATGCAACGCGAGATAGAAGAATACAATTTGACGTGGCCAACATATCCACATCGTCGGAAGAAGAGAAAACGGAAAAAATCAATAGGCAAATGGAAACCCAAACGCAAACAAATGCTTGACAATCCAAATTTTCGGTCAAAAATCAAAAATTTAGTAGTGGTGCCGATGTGTAGTTTCCGGCGTACGTATTTCAAAATCGATTGTTCATCTATGCACCAGATCTTATCTTCGCAAAAGTTGCTGCAGAAAGTAGAAAGCGAAAACAAAAACGGGAAAACCAGCATAACAAATGTTTCGCTAAAAGATTTCAACCTATCGAGTAATCATTATTAGGATGAGTATTTTTATATGCGAAAAATTTGACGATTCGTGCGCAACAAAAAACAGTTTGACTTTTCCATAAACACCGATGTAATCACTGTGGCTTTGCAGTACTCGGCCAAAAAGAAACCAGCAAACAAAGAAATCGACATTCATATCGTTAAGAATGTTATGGATGGCACAATAAAAATTTTGTTGGCGTTGATACAGGCGTGAAAAGCTGCAACACTTCAGTAATACACAACATCTAAACTGGTACAGAGTTAAGTTTTGTACACATTTATGTTGTATATATTTCATCGGAAAATACACTGTGCCAAAATTCGATAACTAATAATTTTTCTAACTTCTTTTCAGTCGAACTTACCATGTCAAGCAAACAGTTCCACTGGCAGACGGGCCAAAAAGTACGCAAGCAAAGGCAAGTCGGTGGACGAAACTATTTGTGGAAGATGAGCGCCGAGATCGAGAAGATCGTGAGCTGTATCCATTGATGTCATCGCCAAAGGGGCCACACTGGCTGAGTTACATCAAACATCGAGTCAAGATAATGAAAAAGGGAATATGTGCCTTCTCAACTGCCAAATACACTCGACTCGCTTTGAACAAACACATCAAAAGCAATAGTTTTATTGACAAATGTGTTAATATGATAACCAAAAAGAAGTCAACATTGTTGTTTTTTGGTGCTGATGGCGAAATACCGCCTGATTGCGTTGTCCAAAATCAAGGCTAATTGATTGAAATTGCAATTGAATGATTGCTTAAGACGATTCATTTGTTTGATTGTTTAGAACTATGGACATTGCTGGGACCTCCTATACCGTATGCGATGAATAGGTACAGAGAACGCAATGCTGTTGCAGAGGCAATCGAAGTAGCTGCCATAGATAATGATGTTGAGTTTTGAGTTCGAATACGACCAGCAGCCAGCTGATCATGCTGTCTAATCAGCACAAAACCAACACAAAAAAAAACAAATGAAACATTACTTATTAAAGCTATCCCGACTATGTGGGTTAGTAGCGTAGCAGCAAGTTCTCTTCCATCTGGTTGATGTGAACTGCGCAGGAGTACTTTAGTGGGTGTTTTAAATATTAATAAAAATTCGAATTTATAAACCCTTTTTTGATTGATTTCAATTTTATTCAGGTATCAGAGACAACATCAGAAAGCGTATAACAGCCAATTTCACGCAAATGGAGCAGTTTGATCGCGAAGAATACCACACAATACCATCACCACGTGATAATACTTGGAAATCATACATCGAGTATCGTTTAAACATGATGGTTGATGGAATGTACACTTATGCTCGTCAACGATACGCACGAATTAGTTTCAATAAGTATATTCATCCATCGATAGCAATTGTCAATTGCGCATAGAAACTAGCGCCCTCTGAGAAGTGTATTCTATGTTATTGTTGTTGTATTTTGACAATTGCTGTCGATGGGTGAGTATATTGAATCGAATAGTGAGACAGATTATTTGGCACGAGCAATTACGAAGAATAAACCATCGCTCGTCATGCTTGGAGGTGCGGAATTTTCACCAAATTCACCAATTGGTATTAGGAAATGCAAACGATGTCCCGGCACACGTTAGCTCGAAGGCAGCATAAAGAAGCCTGGCCATTCACATGTACTCAGAGTGAAGGAAGACTACAGTTCACAAACGTGTGCGAATTGTCATAAGAAGTTTCCAAAGCACACTAAAAGCCATCGATTCAAAGTTTGTAAGAACTGCACATGTGATGGTGATTGTAATCCAATCATCGACCTACGAAAGAAATTTAAGACGATTTTAATTTAGTTGCTTACTATGAACAAAATCCACGACCACATACCACCGTATGGCATCGAGACATTGTTGCGGCCACGTGCATAATGTAATTTAGGTGAATACCATTTATGAATATAAATAATATTCCAAAATTATTTTATATTAATCACTTTAAACCGATTTTTATTTACACAGGCTATTGCTACCTATTTGATATACCATTGCACAGTTCGTTTGTGAGACAATAAGTTATTATCAAAGCTTGATTTTGTGGCTTTGAACACATTCTAAATTATTGATACAAATTATTTTAATTTTTTAATGAGATTCATATTAGAAATATGCATGAGTGAAATTACGGTCAATTTAACCATCTATTTAGCAATTATATTATAACATATTCAAAATATTAATATTATTCTTTTTCAAATTTTCTATCGATTCGTGCTAGGGGAATATTACTATTCGCAAATGCATCGAAAATACGCATAAATTCGTATAATTCGCATAAATCTATCAGAGTTAACCTTTATCTCATTCCGTTTGTGTTGCAGCGATGCTCTCTTTAAGTCGTTTATGTCACCATCATTCTGGCCCAGCCATATTTTGATAGGAGAGTTTGTGGAGAAGCGTGCAGAGAAAAAACCAACATTGGGAGATTTTGTTGCCAATAAAATCGATGAACTATCTGCAAATGGTTTGAGTGATACGTCAACTTCTCGCTCCAAATCAATGACATCGTCAAATGAAACAGCTATCGATTTAACTTCACCATCAAAAAACGGTGTGACCATAACACCAAATTCCAACAGCAAAAGTGCTCCTTCAAATCACTCTGCTTAGTGTCACCATTTTCAGGTAACTCATTAAACTCATGTATATGTTCTCCGTTTGGGAGAGATGATACTTCACAAATTAATTATCGTTCATCTATCCAAAGTCACCATACACAACCACGCATCACTGAATTTTTCCATAAATCCGGTACAATACGCATTGAGTCATCTGATATAACACAACCAAGAATGTACGAAAATTTCGACGTCCCTATGCTTGAATACCAAATGCTTATTCATATGTCCGAACTTGATCGAGTTGAATTAAATGACGAGATTATCGATAAGTTTTTTGCCAATATCAATGAAATTCAAGAACAAATAGATAGTATTCAAAATGTGAATAAGTGCCATTCAGCGGAAACAACGAACGATCAAACTTCAACATCTGCAGCTGAAATTTCAATTTACTATCAAAACGTAAGAGGGTTACGCATAAAGCAAAAACCTTTTTTATGCAATTCTTCAACGTTCGGTTACAAAATAGTGGTACTAACTGAGACATGGTTGAACGAAAGTTTTCATTCTGCTGAATATTTCGACAAATCTTATATTGTTTATCGCAAAGATCGGTTAGAATCAAATACCAAACTTGGAGGAGGGACGCTAATTGCGGTTCATGAAAATATTTGCAGTTGTGAATTTACTTTACATGATTCCACTGATATCGAAAATCTTTGTGTCAACATTATAACTGGTCGAAATAGTTCAACTTATCTCTACGTAGCGTATGTTCCACCAAACTCACAAACTGAAACTTACTCAAAACATTTACGTGGAATTAAACAAATCGACCTTCGTCCGTCCGACTCAATTTTTATTTTTGGTGATTTCAATATTCCACATGCCACATGGTACCCATCTAATGATGAATTTAATGTGCTTTTCCCTTGTGAAATTTCACCAAATTTTGCCGCGGAATTTATTCACGAAATAATTAAAATGGGTTATCTTCAAATCAATGCCTTCACAAATAGTTTGGGCAGAACACTAGATCTGGCCTTTACAAATATTTTCTGGAACGTTGAGTTAGATCGACCAAAGCCAATCATTCCAATCGATAACTATCATCCCCCGTTTTTAGTTACTATTGAAGTTCAAAGTTGTTTAAATAATTCGAACCAAACGATGAAATTTTTGAACTTTAAGAAAGCTGACTATATTGGAATGTGCAATTTCACAAACGATTCAAATCTTATCGAAAGAATGTACTACTCATCACTGAATACAAAAATTGACATTTTGTACAAAGTTCTCAACGAAGCCATTCAACATTTTGTTCCAGTTCATACAAGAAAAACGTTCAAAATCCCGTGGATGAATCGTGAACTTCAAAAATTAAAAAATAAACGAAACAAAGAGTGGAAAAACTTCAAAATCAGCGGCGACCGTACTAGTTTTGAACGTGCTTTCGCTGAGTTCCACGCTTTAAATTCCAAACTCTATGATGAATACACCAATCGATTAAAAAATGCTTTGAAGTCAAATCCATCATCTTTTTGGAATTTTGTAAATTCTAAAAGAGAATCAAAAGCATTCCCTAAATTGCTTCGACTTAATCACCATTCAACTGTTGTTGAAAAAGAGCAAGCTGAATTATTTGCTGAATTTTTTAGTGCAAATTTTTCACCAAAATGCTCTCAAATCTCTGACGATTATTTGTTTCCTGACAACTCTCTATCAATTCAATTTGAATTGAACGATTTCTTCGTGTTCAATGAGTTACTGAAAATTAACACCAAGAAAGGAGCAGGTCCTGACAATATCCATCCTCTAATATTGAAAAACTGTGCATCTATTCTTTACCGGCCTCTGACGTTGGTTTTCAACGAATCATTGACCAACGAAATTTTTCCCGATATATGGAAAAGATCCACTGTAACTCCGATATTTAAGAAGGGTACGAGATCAAACATCGAAAATTACAGATGCATTGCAAAACTGCCAACTATTGCCAAATTTTTCGAGCATCTGGTCAACATCCATCTTATTTCATTTGTTGCTACCGATATATCACCTCGTCAACATGGATTCATGAAACGGCGTTCAACAACAACAAATTTAATGGAGTTTGTTCACTATTCAATTGATGCTCTGAATAATGGCGGACAAGTTGATGTCCTTTATACAGATTTTTGTAAAGCATTTGACAGAGTAAATCATAAAATTTTACGTAAAAAATTGATGTCATTCAAAATTCCAAGAAATTTATTGAACTGGATTTCTTCGTACTTGTCAAATCGTCGTCAATTCGTTTCTCTTGGTAAAAATTTATCGTCTGATTATTTCATTAATTCGGGTGTACCTCAAGGTAGCCACATAGGACCAACAATTTTTTTACTTTTCATCAACGACATCACAAATATATCAAGGGGAAATGCATTAATATCAATGTTTGCTGATGATGTTCGTATTGCGTGTAGAGTTAAAACGCTTGACGATTCGTATAGTCTTCAATCAATAATCGACAACCTTCATCAATGGTGCATATCAAACGATCTTCACTTAAACATTGACAAATGTTCAGTTTTGACACTTTATCGAGGTCGAAACCCTTTTCCTACTAATTATCACTACAATGGTCATCAATTAAGAAAACGCAATGATCAACGCGATTTGGGTGTATTAATTGACCGCAGACTGAGTTTTACCAACCACATTGAAACCATTTCTCACAAAGCCCTCTCTTCACTTGCTTTTTTGAAACGATTCTGTTATGGATTGAATGAGACTACAACATGTAAAGCTGTATATTTTGCACTCGTCCAATCACACTTGGACTATTGCAGCGTTGTGTGGTCACCATTCTACAATTGCAATGTTGAATTATTGGAAAGTGTTCTACGACAATTCACTATGTTTGCGTTAAAACAATATCCAAATGCATCGAACGGTTACAAAATCATTCCGTTTGTCCAGCGTCTTGATGAACTGGAAATGAAGGCTTTACAACGTCGTCGCATTGATTCGTCTATAATGTTTTTATTTGACTTGATGAACAACAACATACATTGCCCTCTTGTTAGAGACATGGTGGCAATCAATACAAATACTAGAAACCTTCGTCATATTCAGTTGTTTAGAGTAGTTGATTCAAAAATGAGTAGAACTTCCAGTGCTCCAATATCTCAAATTTGTAAATTAGCTAATTTGGTACAAAATATTTTTGTCACTCCAGTTACGAGAACAAAGTTTAAAAAATTACTTCTTGAATTAAGCGATAGTCAATTTTTTCCCTTTATAAATGAAACCAATTCTGTAATTTGATCTCCTAAATTATCATTCTTATTATTATTATTATTAAGATTGATGTATATAATATGTAAATTATTGTACATTTTTTTTTTCTTTCTCTCAGCCAGCTCTTGGCGGTGTAAATAAATAAATAAATAAATAAATAAATAAAAAATCCGTAATTCGCATGAATTCGCTTTGACGCGTATTGTAATACATAATGAAAATTCGCACGAATTGGTACGAATTTGTGAATGCATAAAAACGTCATACAGTATCATGGCGTTTGCAAATTTTGCAAACATTTCATTTGCAAATTGTTCAATTTCATTAATAATATCATTGTTTATGCCAAGTAAGGAGATTTCGGTGTCAAATGAACTATTTATTAAAATTGTTTTGATGTTGAATGGAACCTCTTCATTTAAAATGTGCCGTAAGTCATCAAAAAATTTCTCCTGAAATTAATATGAATACAGTTTTATTTATTTTCAATTTCAAACAAATATTCATTCACGGTACCATTTTATTTTTATTTAAATTTATCATAAAACAAAACACAATATTGAAAATAAACAAATAACTTGTATGGACGACAGCTTGCTTTATGAATGACATACATACAAATTCATACTATTTCAGAAAAATTCGCGAATTCGGAAAAAATTCGCAAGAGTAATATGCCCCTAGCATTCGGACTACACTTGGATTTCTCTCTATTATGACGGTGAAAATGGTCCTATCTTTGGTTAATTTCAAACCTAAAATCAACCTTGAATATATGCCTGAATCTGACATATTATTGTTACTAAATGTTGCTTGGGGGTGGCTTGTTTCTTCGGAAAAACCGGTAATGTGGCAACAATTCCACTTGAGCAATGTAAAACGGTCAATTCTGAATGGTACACGACCATTTGTTTGCCGCAAGTGTTCAATGAAATGAGGGGAAAAACAAGTGTCAACGGATCATCCTGACGATTGATTTAAACGAATGCAAAAGTGTATTGATAATCAAGGGGAATATTTTGAAAAACAATAAAGCCATTTTCAATAATAAATTTATGTGTTTTTATTGCTACAGCCGAAACTTATATAGCAGGCCTCGTAAAAGCATTTTTTGCTTCGGCAAGTGTGAATATCAACTGCACACACATATTTTAATTTCGCAAACAAAATTTATTGTAGTTTCTTTGAAAAAAAAAAAAAAAAAAAAAAATGAAAAAAAAAAATTACAAAATCGCCGAATTCACATTTGAACAGTTGAGAGTGAAAATGTTATCCAGAAAAGTTCCGGGTAAAAATGTTCGGGAGCTAATTGGTATTACCAATAATACTACTGGTAATACCACTTAGCTCTAGCTAGCTGGTAATGGTTAGAGCCATAATAGATGTCATTGGCTGGAAGTGAATCCTGAGGAGCAGGTGAACCCAACCTGGCCCAATGTGATTTAAAGGTTGGGCACACATGGGGATAACATGCCTGGAAAAATTTCGTTATTTTTTCGATTTTTCCATCGGAAAAGCGAGAAAAATCGGTCTGTAATTTTTCTCATTTTCATGCAATTGATGTGTAGTAAAAATTGTTGACACAACAGAACAAGCATTAACAAGCAAAGCTCAGATTACCAGTTAGCTCCCGAACATTTTTATCCGCAACTTTTCTGGATAACATTTTCACTCTCAACTGTTCATTTAGCAAGTATGCATTTTTCAGTCGTTTTTCAATTATAGTTATGGGATCTGAACCTAAGTAAATATAAAAGTTTAATTAATTGTTAGATTTTTTTCCGGAAAATTCAGAAATGAATTGGATTTCTTCTTTGGCCAAAGATAAAATGTCATCCAAAATAATTTTGTTTTCAGTAATATCATTTAAATTGATTGCCTTACTTGCAAGTTTATTAATTTTTTTTTGAATTTTATTTCATCTTGTGTAACGCGATCATCGTTCGAATTTAAGTCTTTTTCGAGGTTTTCCAATTTTTTTTTTAAAAATTGTAACTATCGTTCTAATGTTGCTTTTTTGGCATCCACAGCCTTCAAATCTTCTTCAACTTCTCTTATACGCTTCGATTACAATTCTTTTGAAAAACCACCATTCGGTACCTGCTGAAATTAAATTGGAAAAAAATAAGCGAAACAAGAGAGAAAAAGTAATGCACGGTTTTTATTCACAGTTTACGGTTTTAATCAATTTTTTTTCTGGAAGAAACTTTGCAAAACTCTGTTGAACAAAATGTGACATTTGCAAAGGATCATGAATTATTACCATTCAATGCAGTTGGAAAACGGTTCAATTTCAATAGTTTTGGAATAAGGAATTCACGGATGCTATGTACTTATGACTAAAATAATTGTTGAAACAAAAACTACACAAAAATAATATTTTCTTTTTTAATCCAAAATATCTGAACACTCTAGTATACATATTTTATTTTTAATAGCTTAAAATATTTAATCTTATTCATTTTAAGTTTTTTTTAAATTTAAAATAATATTTCTCCAAATACTGAAATTACTTAATACAACCAAAATACGGAAAGCATTAAATTAAAATATTAAATAAAAAGAAATACAAAATTCCCAAGGCAATTTTTTCTTCATTTGCTAGATTATCCCAAAAAGATTTAAATTCTATTATTTGTTTGTATGTAGGGATTTTTTTTTTCCTTTACAAAAGGTTATACGCAAAAATTATCATTTGAATGTGTTTATTTTCAAATTTGTTGCATTTTTAGGTCATTTTTTTATGAAAGAAGATAATACTAAAAGAGAAATGAATTAATTTGGCATTTTATATTCGAATTGGCATTTCGCCATAAATCGTCTCCCATTCTTTGCAATATGAAATCAATTTATTCGGCAATGGAAGAAAATCCATTTGATCATGTTGAACACTTTTTTGAACAACTAATCGACACATATTCTGCAAGGTTGGTATGTCACCAAAATGGCTAATTGGATTTGTTAACCGTACTGGAAATGGTGGTATTAATTGTGAACTTTGTTTTACATAGCAAAAAACATTTTCTTTGGATTTCTTCATTGCATCTTCTATTAAATCAACAATTGAACGATGCTTTGAACTGAATGTTTGCCTACAAAAATGAAATAAATTTCATAAATTATTAATTTCCTTTTATTAAATTCCATTTATATTATTGAAGGAAGAAAAAAAAAAATAATAAATTTCAATTTCTCACCAATATCCATTAACAAATTCAATGCGATAATGAAATGTTTTACCCGCTGTTCGAAAACTTATCGTAAAATTATGTAAATTAATTTGTGAATTTCGAACCAAAAATGAACCATTTGGCGTACCATGTAGTCTTTGTTGAGCTGTATGTCGAGGTATTGGACCCCAAAACCAACCGTACCTACATTATGAACATCGAAAATTATTTGAAAATTGGAATAAAATACCTAGAACGATGATTTGAATCATCAACAATTTTATATAGGAAATTGTTAACAATTACAATCACCATCTTATAAAATGACCACCTTTCAATAACAGTATTACAATTGATAAATAAAATTGAATAATTATTACCTGGCCATTTGAGTAGTGGCACGTATCATAGCAACACCCTCATCATTACAGTTATATTGATCAACAATGGAATAAACATCTATTTCATCAGTCATGTCATTGGAGGAGACGCTGGTTTTATTCAAATCATTGGACGTTTGATCCAATTGTTTATTTGGGTTTCGATTTTGTTTTGATAAAAATTTTCGGATTCGTCGTTGTATTGATCGAAACCAATTGTTACCAACTTTTGAATTGGATACATCATCAAACCGATGATGTTCATCATTCAAACCTAAATAATTATCCGATGATTCAATTTTGTTTGTCATTATTTCGAATTGATTTAGTACGGATTTTCGTATAGATTCTCTACATAGAATAAAATAATATTTTTAAAACTGTTTTATTAAACTCGAAAAACAAAGATGGGCACAAATAAAAACCAAAAATTCCGCAACAATTTTTTTACTTAATCATTCAATTTGTAGCTATTAGAATATTTCTTTTCTCATATTATTAATTTTTTCCTGTATTCTGACTGACTAATTGGGATCTAATGGCTAATGTAATATAAAAATATAATACAATTGCTATAAATGCAGAAACGTCACATATTAAACATGTTAGAAACAATTAAGTTATCATCGAATGCAATTCCATTTGCAATGAAGTTGGCTGCGTGTTATTGTATGGCGCTATACTTAAAATTGTAGATTGTTAGTTCATTAGTTTGAAAAAATTATAATAGAAGTATGAGAATTAATATAGAATTGTTTAAAAAATCACTGCAAAGAAATATTGGGAAGTTTTTTGTATTTAAATTAAACAAATTGTGTTATTCAGTTCTTGTTCTATTAATATATCCAATAATAATTGTCATTAACATAACATAACTTATTATGGGATCGTGTTTTTTGTGATAATAACATCAATCGTATACAATCTGTGATTAAAAAGAGTTCTTTTGATGATTTATTAGGAAGTGAATTGCCAAAAAATGCAGATTTTTTCTATATTTGGATAATATTTGAAATCATTGTGACGAATTTGAATGAGTGCAAAATGTTCCAATGCAATGTGTTATTAAACTCTCTGGGTCAAAAATAGATATCATTAAAATAATCTTATTGTTATTAAATTCTCGAATGGTAACATTGAAATTGATAGTAAACTTGGTAACACTATGGACTAATATGTCAATCGACTGGAATCCAATTATTTATGTATTATAAAAATTAAACAATATTTTCGTATAAATGGAAGTTGCTCCCTTTGAATTCATTTTATTGGAAATGACGTTGGAATGAATTGGTCCCGAGACTCAAAAGTCAAAAAGGGAAATCAAATTCAGAAAATAACATTAACACACAATTTAAACCAATTTATGTAAATGTTCCATATAATCCCAAACTAATCCATAATTTAGAAAGTCCTATATTAAAAAATAAATGTCAATGGCAGAAGGGTGCGCTTTAATCAATGTACCTTCATATCAATTCGCTTGTGAAAATTCTGAAAAGTGATTGAAATCGGTAAATTATGATTTGAATAAAAGTGAAAGGAATTTAGTTGTTTGACTATGCAAATGGTAAATTTTCTTAGAAATCCACGATATTTTCACAAAGTTGGGATCCTTTGAGATACAAATAATTTAACAAATTGTTTTAAACTTTTTTTCCATCATTTTATTTTTCCTTTTTTAACTTAATATCATTTGTGAGTGCGTTTTGAAAAAAAAAGACTAAATCAAATTGTTAATTTTGTTTTTACATATTATAATCTTTGACCAGAAAATGTGATTCGGTGTGTGATTTTGTTGAATCATTTAAATCAATAGTAACTAATTCTTCGTGGGTAATAGTGCCGCTTGCTTTTTTTATATCTTTAATATCTTTGGTGCCAGTACATTTTCTTGTATCGGTGCTTCTAAGGAAACAGGCTGCCAAAAGCATAGCTATGCTAATTGCCAACCCAAATAATGATCCATATCGAAGTGACAATTGTATGGCATTTGCACTGAATGTACTATGATAAATCATTGCACGTAGTTCTTCGGGTACTTCATCTGATGTTATTTCCATCCACATAACTGGTAAGATTTGTCCTTCGGTGAATTGTTCCAATTCAGATCGACCTTTAAATACTTTAACATTAATTTGAAACCTAGATGAACCGGCCATTGGAAATGCTAATCGTGGATGTATATCAGCGTATGTTAAATGTTTATTTTCATTTGGTGATAAGCCTTCGATATTTTTAAATAATACATCGTCACCATACAAAAAATGTGGAAATGATGTGTAAATTGGAGCATCAAAACATAATGTTGCATTAAATACACCACTTGGTGCGCATTCATTTCCAGTACAGAAGCATTCATTATCTGGATTTTTCATCGGATTATCAAATACATTACGTGGTGCTTTATATCGATAGGCTGGTACACCATTGAATAAACTCACTTCTGAATCGTAAACCATTGGAAATTTTCGACAAAATGCCTTAATAAATACTTCTAATTTATGTTTTTTATCCAATAAATGTGGTGGAAATTGTGAACCATCAGTGCCATCAACACGATTGCATTCATCGTTTGCCCAAAAATTCATGCGCGGTTCCCCTTTGAAATTATCAATAATATTCAATTTTCGAATATCATCAACACCTGAGTTTACCGTGAGCGTCTCTTCACTTGTACCCTTTCTCTGTAAATGAAAAATAAAAAATAAAAACAAACAACCTCACAACAATGCTTACACACAAATTTTGAAATTAATTTATCAATTATTTACCGTTACTAGCATGCCAAATTTATCATACTTTTGTGTTTTAAGTGTCTTAACTTTTTCAAAAAATTCGTCATAATATCCCCATAAATATTCACCTGCTTTGACATGCTGAAATGAGAAATGTTCGAAAATATTATCACGATCATGAAATCTGCATTTTTTTACCGTTGCAAACTCCAATTTTAAAACATTTACTTACCACAAATGGGTGATAAGACTCATATAATGTTAAAAGTCCGAAGAAATTCGCATTCTCGGCCGATTTTTTAAATTGCCATGAAGCTGTGAAGAATGGTACATTTGGTACTTTGATCAAATCAGACTGGCCGGCAGCAGATAATTCAGGACGAAATACAAACGATCGATGTTCCTTAAATTGAATTTTATCAAATAAAAATTAAAACAAAGTTAAAATATCTATTTAGAAATCTTTCTTTTTCTAGAAAGAGAAATATTGATAGTGAGGTAGTGAGATAGCGGACGATCTTCAAATCATAATTCATATTTTAATAAAATGGTATTATTTGAAAGAGTATTATCGATACATTCACGATGTTTACAGTAAATGATTTAAAAATCGACCCATCTCATTATAGAATTTTCCATTTGAATTTAGAATGAATTTTCACTCAAATAAATACAAAAAAAAAGAAAACGTGGTAAATTAATTACTCGATAAGAAATGGTGTTATTGTCATTATAAACAACTTCAACTTTTTCAGCTTTCTCCGTATAAACTAAGGGACCAATATCTTGCACTATTAATTTATTATCATAACCATTTGTAAATCGATCGATATTTGTATAATTGAATATGTGCACTCGTAACTGCGGATTCAATGGCGGATGGATGAAATATTTTAAGGCAGTTGAGTTTTTTTCAAGTACTAAATTCTAAAAGTGAAAAGAAAAAGATAATGATTCGCATAAATATGAAGTTAACCAATCAGAAATGATTGATTGATCAAATATATCGAATATTTCAGCAAATTTTCGAATATATCATATATGAATTATCATTCTTCTTACTTTGGTGATAGAATTGTTGTAGACTTCTGTGAACCACATGAAAAAAAATACCGTTCCACTGATTAAAAATATGACGAAGAGAATGAACATCACTGCAAGTACAAAAAAAATATTGATGAACTTTAATATTTGAATAAATGTTCAATGATTATAGTTAAAAATATTTTTTAATTTGTGTTTAATTTTATTCAAGTGTTCATTAACAGGCTCTAGTACTATCAGACTCAAAGTTAAAAATATTTAAGACGAAGAGGCATATTGTTAATGCAAATTATGGAAATCAATTCCAAGTGATATTAGAAACATCGAGTCAAAAACTGATTTTGCATATATGTAGTATTGGAAAATATTATTTCGAACCGCAATCCGATAAATAATTAATTTTAATACCTTTTCTTAATGTAAAGCAATTTAGTATTAGGCATATGTCATTACTTATTTGAGCTTTTGCCATCATTAGAAATTATTTTTAAACATGTTGTAATGACGAAATTTAAATAAATAAATAAGAAAATTCAGCAAGTAACATCTAAAAATGTATGTTTTTTTTTCCAAGGATATTCAGGTAACGATTTTAATTAAATTCAGAGTTAGGATATGTAACGCTTTTACTCATTTCTGTGGATAAATTGATCGCATTCTCACCCATTTCTACTGTCGGAATAGGACTAAAATCAGGTGATTTGTAATGAAGGTCCGTGTAATGGTGTGCCACATTCAATTTACACTGTTTATTAAAAATATTAAAAAAATATCATCCTAATGAAACTGATAAGAACAAGAATCAAATTTCTTATGTTCATTGAGTTTGTGAAAGATTTTAACTAATTGGTATTTAATTAAAATATTATTATGTTGAAAGATTAAAATAAAAAACTGGGTTCAGTGTAAGTAACGAAAATTCCGATTCAAAACAATAACATTCAAAATAGGATTTTTGACATTTCAACACATAAATACATTCACCAATTTCAAACAAGGAATATGGAATCGTATGCAGTTCAAATCAACATCGTCACACAGTTTGAGTTCAAATTCGTTCAACATTTTCCCGTAATATTCATAATTGTTATCCATTATTTTGCTTTCCGTTATGATTTAATTCACATATGCATAGATTGTTTTACTTGTAACATTTTTTTCATCGTTATTTTCATGAATAGATTGGCGATAATCATTTCTTTGTTTTGAAATGGGGAAAAGGAAAAAATATACAAGTGCTAGTGAGCCAAGTGAAAAAATTGACAAAGTGGAAAAAGGAGATGAACCTGAAATACGGACCATTAAATTATTGTTAAACTCAATTTTACAAGAATATGCTGAGAGAGTCATGAACATTTTGTATGATCGTAGTTTGTTAATGACGCAAATATTTACTACTGTTTAAAGTGAATAGTGCGTTAGATGAAAACAAATTCGCGTTTTTTCAACAAGAAGGTAATGCGGTAGTAGCGAATTGTTTTAGAGCTGTCGTGAGCCAAATGGACAGATACAAAAAGATCATTAACAATTTTGAAAATCCGTATCGATTTGATGACACTGATATCCAAAATGTCCTCAAAGATGTAATGACAGATCAAGATTGAACAAGTGGAATCGAACAACTGGAACAAAAAAAAGAAATTTTACTTTGCTATCTTTGTGAAATTGGTTGGCCCGGTGACATCAACATGAAAACGTTTGTAATTGATAAAAAAATGTGGTTTGAATCGATTTGGTTGTTTGGTCAAATTCAACGGCAAAAAGAGGAATTTTTCATCATCAATGCTCACATTGTCAATGAATGGAATGCATTCAACAAAGATCCTGTTACAAATCGAATGCCAATTATACCGCGACCGCCAAAAGTGAATAAAACTATTCATTCCATTGTTATTCCATTGTTCAATTATCAGTTGAAAAACATACGAATCGATCACAAAGTTATGTATAATCTTGCAAAATCATTTGAACTAATACCAAAATACATCAATCCGAAAACGGGAAAAGAGAATATGTTCAGTGAATCCTATTTCAGACAACATAAAGAGGAGCTGTGGGGAATGATTTTCAACATCGATAAAATCAAGCAGATTTCCAAAAAGTTTCATGGCCAAATTCTCACGAATAGCGTTTCGGTATCGGTTTTGTATGATTTGCCAAGGAAATCAACTGAAGAAATACAAGATCACCTTGAAAAGGTCCGTGAAATGCACACAGCAAGTTATCGCCATTGATCTGGGCATGGAAACAAGGTTGGCCGCAGTACGACAGACATTCATGATCGTCTTTGGAATAATATTCTTCGCAAAAATCAAGAAGGTAAGTGAACATTGAAATGATTTGATTCAAAACGATTCTTTGAAACGTCAACACACCATTAAAACGCAATTGAAATTTTCTGTATTTTTTTTTACATTTCAGGAGAACATCACAATCATCGATATCATTGGGGAGCCAAGCAGAGTATACGTGATCGCAAGGCAGAAGGTATGACCAAAGACTTCACAGAAATCGAACAACGTGCATTCCATTCGAATCCAATTCGCAGTCCATCACCGCGTGGCTCAACATGGAGACCATATGTTGTGACTCGCATAAATTTGATGAGACAAGGAATGGCAGTTTATGCCACACGCAAATACGCATGACTTGATGTCGATCATTACATCGAGTCAAATCGAGAAAGCGACAACACAGCAAAGATGCTAACCAAGAATGAACCGTCGCTGGTATTTATTGGAGTCGCTGAATTCGCTGCCAACTCGCCTATTGGCATCAAAAAACGCAAGAGATGCCCAGACACGCGAAAGCTCTTGACCAGCATAAAAAAAACTCAGCCATTCATTTGTTGTATTTGTCGATGAATATTTCACGTCGCAAACTTGTGCGAGATGTTTCGGCAGTTTTGATCCAAGAACGAAGCCAGATCGCTTCAAAGTCTGTCGAAACTGCCAACCAAATCCCGCAGCAGGTTTGCCATCGAAGATCACAACAATGAAGAGCAAACGTGATCGGAAAAAAGAAAAAGCAAAACGATCCAAAGAAGAGAGCGATCAAAATCGAAACAACAATGATGTTTTTGTTGAAGATGGGACACAACCAATTGAAAAAATCATGTGTTTGGCCTAATATAAAATATTTCTCCAAAAACTGGCGACCAATGCTGAATGAATTCAATGGTGAATATTGTGCTACTGTGACGTCGTTGCTTCGCAATGCATTCTATACAAAGGTATGTATGGAAATCGATTGTGAAACTGAAAGTGTTCTTCATGCTTACCGTTATGTTCATGCTGTTTACACAAATTTTTTTTATTTTTTTCTTTCTGATTATCATTTCAGGGCTGTGTGCACTTTATGGAATATCAATGCCTGAAACGTTGCAGAGACCACCACCGCAACACAGACCCCCTATACTCAGACCATTCATTGAGCGCAGAACACAATAATGCTAACAATTCCAATAAAAACAGTAGCATAGTATTAAGAAACCAAAAAGAAAAAAAACATTTTAACAATTAAGTTAAATCCATATAGGATTGATTATGTGGCTTTGCAAATATACAGTTTAGTATGTACAACTAAGTATTTACAATGCTGTAGGTACGATGCATTGATTGGTGTTATTAATTTGTGTGTTTTAACAGTTTTGTTTGGATGACATTCATTTAAAGTAGAAATGAGTGAAAATACGATCAATTTACCCTTTCTTTTGTTTCATGCATTTGGACTACATCTGGAATTCTAACGACGGTAAAATGTTTGGATCTTCGGTTAATTTCAACCCAAAATCAACCTTGGACATATGCCTAAATCTGACGTATTTTCGTAGAAGTACACAATCTTCATTAGCAAATGAAAACATGCTTTTCATTGACACTTTGCGTGCTTCATTCATTCAACAGTGTCTAAATAAGGCAATGTTGCACCATTTCTGGTCGATAACACTTATGAAACTAAGAGAGCTACCTAAAGTGCTATATAACGTTTTCATTGTGCTCGGTTTTAGTTAGTGTTAATGTTCATTAATACCAATTTGACAAGAAATTAGGTATTCTTCTTACATATGATAACATGAAATGAGGTGTGATAAGAAATATATATTTTAACATGATTGAAAATAAGGAAAACCTGAACAAAAAAAAAATGGAAAATGAAAAATGTTCCTACATAAACTGAAATTCAATTAATTAAAATAAACATTGGCAATTTATTTATTAATGAATTGATATACGAAAAATTATCATGTAATTGTTGACGATTCAAATTTATGGATTTGCGTGTTCATGTATACTGGCATGCAATAGACCATGAAATTTACCACGGCCTGTTTTAACGTGTTACTGTTATCTTTTTGTATTATTCCAGCAGTAGTCATTTTTGCATCATTGAACTATTAATTGCCTGTAGAATAGAAATAATTTTTGAGGATAGAAGAACAATGTTCTAGAGGTGCATAGGTCTATTTCAGGCCACAATAAACGCTATGAATACCTCGCTTTCAAAAGATGTTTTGTCAAATATTTTAATGAAAAAAATATCTTCAATTTGTACTGATGATAAAAATGTAAGCTCGGGTGATGCACGTGTATTATAGGCGTATTTTGAGTAAAAAATTTTAAAAGCAGAATCAAAAATCTCACTGGTTTGTCGCTCATTTTGTATTTTGATGGAGAAGACGATGCAACGTCAAAAGGTTTTGAAGTTTTTTGACGTTGATAATATGAGAAAAATTTACTTCTGCGCTGATCTTTTAAATGCCTTTCAACGATTCCAGAAGCAATTAGAATCTGATTGAATTATTAGCAGTAGGCAGAGGTCGAAATAAGCCAATGGAATAGTCTGAACTCAAAGCCACAGTGATAGATTCATCATCAAATAATTTGAGAGTACGTTTACAAGATGAAGATATATTGTGTTGTGGTCGATCCAATCATTTTTAAATTATGAAAAGAGACAAGAAATTACAGGAACTCACATTTGGAAAAGATTTAAGTCTCTCTGAACTTCATTTGCAATTTTTAATTTGGCAAATTCAAAATCAATCACTACCACATCTTTTGAAATATTTAACTGACAGCAAACGTTTTGATCAATTTGGTGAATTGTCGATTATGCTCGCAAGAATATCAGTTGTAATTTTTCCACAAAACAGGCCTTGGCTTACAATATACGTTACGCAAAATATTTCACGTTGCTAATTTGTTGACAAAATCGAAATGTATTCACTATTCATATCACATAAGCGGTCTACTTTAGTCATTCATTCATCCTATAATTATCATTGTGTTTCAAACAAAACAGTACAATGCATTTGAACTGAGAGAGTTCAAGCAATTGATGTTCACATCTTATACATGGTAATTTGAATATATGTAAAACCTGTGAAATTTCTTTTACATTTTCTAGATGGGCAATCAAGCAAAATATTTTGCAGTTTGACTTATGTAATTATATTTGATTTGGTAGCATTTTTGATTTTCTTTCTTATTTTACATCGGATATATGCTAACAATACACCTAACAGAGTTCAACATTGTGATCGATGTTTTAATAGTGAATCTTTCATGAAATTTCCCTTTTTATCCAAATTATCGTTACTTTTCTATCCGTACAACCATTTTACTCATTTATACCGTAAACACATTAACCGATTTTATATCAAGTCCAGACTCTCAATGCATGGAGAATAATGGAATTAAAATGAAAAAAAAAAAAAACAAAATCAAAGGTGAATGAAATGTGAATCGAAGAAGAATGAAAAGTTCATATAATGTTTACGCTTTCAATTTTATGCTTAAAATAAAAAAAAAAAAATTCAACTCAGATTGTTCCCATCGAATGGAAAATCTTGCAAATAATTGAGCTTAATTTATTGAGCTCATTTTCGATTGTCGATGACCGATGATGAGGCTAATTGATGCTGATTTTCTATTTTTTTCGAATTTACATTTTCAACCGTTGACTGAAATTAGTTCGGCTGATTAAAAATTCATTGAAATGAGTAATTCGGGGAAAACGTACGATGTATTTTTCATGTATTTGATTCGATTGCCTATAATTCTCAGAAATCTTATATTATCATCTGTTTATTTAAATTCGTAATTAAAGTAAATGTTGATGGATTTTTTTTGCTTAAGCAATCGAATATATTTTTGGGTATGAGTATGAGAACGCTTACGCGTATACGCGTATTTGGGCACATGTTAAAATGGGGAGCCTTTTTTCAGAACTTGAGTAATTCCTCAGAGTTGTGTATTTTTTTTTATGATTGATTGAAATGGTATTTGATCTTTTGTTTGATTGTAATCAGTATATCGAAAAATTTGGGGTTGTTTCCTGTTCGCTGATCAAGCGTTCCAAATTATAGTTATTATATGGGATTTAACGAATGAATATAAAAGTTTTTCTAAAAAGATTTTATGATGATATTGGAAAATGGTTTGATCTTGGCGAGGAAAGGAGGAAAATTTCGAGTTAGATCGCTGTATCTTTTTGTTGTTCGAACATTCATTTATTTAAAATATTGATCCATAATTTTGATGAAGGTCGAATGGTGAAATATGAAACAAGGAAACGCCCAACATTTTATTTTATTTTCCCTATAATGTAAAACAAAGTAATGTATTTCTATTCGAATACGTTAGAATAATCATAACATATGATTCCGGATTCCGGTTTCAGTATTGCAATATTTGTCTCATTTCAAAACAAAGTTTATTTTAACATTCACACAAACCAGCAAATATACAAAAGAAAGAAACATTAATCTTATCAATTGCAAACAAAGAATACGTCAATAAAATCAATGAAAATTGCATCGTATGGAAATGAAAAGAGCGAAAAGCAGAGAATTAAAAAGCTAGTGATGGAGAGAGAAAAAAAGTGAGTGGGAGAATGAGATTGAAAAAATCAAATAGTGAGTGAGCTCAGGGAAAGAGAGAAAAAAGAGAGAGAAAGAGAGAGAGAGAGAGAGAGAGAGAGAGAGAGAGAATAGACTACGATGACATGGATTTTTGTAGCTCTATATGAAATTTTTTTTATTCGCCTTTCTTTTTTGGTGTTTTTTCTCTTCAAACACTTTGATAAAATAAAAACCAATTAAGTATTTCACTGTCAAATATTCTATCATTTTACCATATCACCTACTAGTTATAGTATATATTAATTTTTTTTTCAAATGTTTTTATATCTATTTCGATGTAAAATTTATTAAATAAGACATAGTTAAGATGAAACATACAAAAAGTCGCAAATACATGATACGAAGCGATCGATCCTTGGTTGCTTAGATGCTGATAACGATATTCATTGAAAATAGATGTAGCTAAGGTTAAGGACTACATATCTACGTTAAATATGTTACCAACAGGAAATATCATTTATTCCAAGAGTGTAAAAATCAGTTTGAGCTAAGAACCAAAAAATATAACGGTTTTATTACGATAACTCAAAAAAAAAAATTAAAATGTTGGTTTGAACATACAATGAAATGTGTTCGAGCCGAATAAAAAACGAAAAATAAAATGAAAAGAAACGAAGCAAAAAAATTTGTCTAACTCAAGATGATGAGGTCAATAAAAGGTCCTACACGTTGCGATAAGGAATTTGAAAATAGTTTTTGTCAAAAGACTCGGTATGCAGCATTATGTTTTTGGCATTAGTTGACCCTTCTTTTCGTTCATTGATTGAATTTGTGGCATTGAAATTTTTTTTTTCATTCAATATTTCCCAAGTTATATATTTTTGAACTTTGCTATGAGCCAACAAACGACGCGCATCTGCTACACATCGATATAGAAAATTACATATTTTGCCGTTCATGTTTGTTATCAGTCGAAATTTGGTGCTGACGATATGTTTATTCATCGTCTTTATGTTGTCGATTTGGACACAATATTTTTGTAATAGTAAAGTAAAATAAAGTAATGTCTTATCAATTTGTAGATTACAAATTAAAAAAAATAATTTTTATAGATCACTTCATTTTGCATTTGTTGACATGAATATTGTAAAAAATTGATTGTAATTCAACAGATAGAGCAAATTGCCTGATAAAATTTGTCACATTTTCAGTGGCAGTTTTCTAATTCATTTATTCTCTATTCCAATAATAATTATTTTATTTTGCAGTACGCGCACATTTTACCATATTGGCAAACATTTTCATGGGAATTACGTTGCTCATGTTAAATTAATCCTATATTTGTTGTCGTTTATTCTTTCGAAATTATTGGAAATTCCATTTAAATGAGCATGAAACTCTCTTTCTCTATATCAATTGGTTGGTCTCTATCTCTTTATTTCTTTTTTCCTCTCATTTCAACTGTGCTCTTGTTCGCATAATTTACAATATTCAAATTGATTGATGTTAATGAGTAAAAACTGTGCCGATAAACAATAAAAACATATTGTATTCACATCTATATAATGCGCAATTTTTGCAAAGCCAAAAACATTTGTTAATTTACTCTGGTTTACGATGATAAGACATTGTTTTGAGTAAGTATTTGTAGTTTATTGAATGATTTTTTTACCATTTTTCTCCCTAAAGTTAAAACTTTTCGTAGTAGACGTTCACACAATATGATTGAGTGATTGATCTATTCAAATTACATTTCGAATGGTATTAGGCAAATTATAACCATCAAATTAGCACATGATAAGCACAATAAAGAAGCATCAACAAAAATCATGATGACAAAAAATGATGTAGCAACCAAATAGAACTTACAAATTCATTAATTGAAATATATTCGAATCTATTGAATGTAACTGTGTTTTTGTTTTCATTATTCGATAGGCTATGCAGCACAGTGCGAATACATTAGGGCGCGTAGTAGGCTACGCTATGTATTTTGCATAGCGTAGCCAGAGCGCGTAGTATTTCTGTTGCATAGCCTATATTATTGGCCCACTTACTGATTAGGCGAGTTTCGCATACACCACATGTTTGTTGTTTCGGCGGCTTTTTATCATCACTGCTATCATCATAATTACTGCGAAATCGAATTAATTTCAGTAGATTATTGATTGCATCGGGTTTATTTGGTGGTGGTTGAATGACTTGCGTTGCAATTGTAATGCCATTTATTGAAGATGGATTACGACTGTGTCCGTTACGGTGTACGCTCACAGTTGTTTGTTGTAAAACACATGACTGTTGCTGCTGATGTTGTACCATGGCTGGTTTTATAATACATGTATCAATTTTTGGATAAATGTATGATGTTTCAACGGTATCCTTGGTATTATTTCTGGCATCATTATCATCATTTTCCTCATTGTCACTGCAATCATAATCACAATTTTCTACGGGCTCTACATCGGATGATTTTGCCATGGTTTTTGTTCAATTTTTTTCAATTTATTCGATGATGGATTTCGGCAAAAATGGATTACAACGTCGATGGATTTCGTTCAATTGTATACTTTTATACGGTCAAACAATAGATGCGAAAAATGTTATTGCAACACAATTATTTGGGCCATTATCACACGCGCACAGCTATTTTGAGCATATACAACACTAAAACATCGATTTAATATTGTGATTGACTGTTTTCCTTGTATTTTTTTCTTTCTACATTTCTTTGAAATCTTTTCTTATTGTTATAATATTTTTATTTCTCACTTAATCTTCTGATGCTTTCTTCCCTTAAACTTCACAGCAGTAAAAAAACATATGATGAAAACAACGACTATAAAATATTTTTCACTTGTTTTTTCACAAAACGATGAGACAAAACAACAAAGATAACAAACATTAGATGATTTCTCGATTTTGATTTTTTAAAATTGAAATAACAAATTGTAACAGTAACCGTAACCAACAATCAAATGCGATACAGTGATATGTCTGCTTTGGAATCATTTTTTCGCGGGGAATTATCTCCGAATCGAACTGAGAATTTCCGAGAGCAAGAGAGACAGACAGAGAGATTGAATAAGTGAATGAGTAAGCAAAAATGAATCGAAGAAACGAATAAAAGAGTGAGCTCAAAGGGTCCCTTTGAACTGTATGAGTGTATGCACATGGAATTGGATTTTTTAGGTCTACTGTTTGTACAAATACTAATGCCTTCTTGTACCTATGTATACACCGCATGAAATCGCTTGTGTCGGTGTTATCAACATGCTTTGACAAGGGAAAATACTGTTTACTTTACATTATATACATTTCCAATCTCTCTCATTTTATTCTGATTTTTGTTTTTTCTCTTTTCATTCTATGTCTCTTTCTTATTCTTTTCGTTTTCGTTTTCTCTTCCACTTTCTTCTTATTTTTCTCTTCTCACTCGTTCTCTCTCTCTCTCTCTCTCTCTCTCTCTCTCTCTCTCTCTCTCTCTCTCTCTCTTACTCACTTACTGCTCTTACTGCTCTCAGAACATGAAAATGGTGAAACTATTGGTAAATTCGGTAAAATGGCATTTTACCGTCATTGAATAAAAAACACTTCCGAAAAGATCGTTCGGAAAATATGTTCAAGTCACAGCCATAGAATAATTTTTCTATGTTAGGACGCAGCCTAAACACACTTTCCGAATGATTTTTTCGGAAGCGTTTTTATTGAATGACGATGGAATTTTCATTTTAAATGCCATTTTACCGAATTTACCAATAGTTTCACCGTTTTCATGTTATGAGAGTGTGTTCCATTTCTTCGTGGGTTTTTCTTAATCGATGATTTTTAATAATTAATCATTTTTCTCACTCGTTCAATGTTGGGTATATAAAGATTGCTATTTTCATCTCGTTGGACTTTGTATCTTTCTGAACATCCAATTTTCACTAGCTATGTCGTAGTGTGAATTTGTATATTACAAAGGAATCAATGAAAAAAATTCAATATACTTCATTATCATTTGACCGCCGCCGACAATAACAAAAATAACCAATTTGCCAAACTGCGAAATGAAAAATCACTAAACAATAAATCTTCTACACTAACAATTTGTTGTTATATACACATACCCGACGAACCAAACAAAAAAAATATGAATGAAAAAAACGCACACAACACAGTAGCATCAGCAACAGCAGCGCACTTTTTGCTCTGGAAAATGTTTGAAGTCAACTATTGCCAAAAATAAATCGAAGCATGAGTTTTGGATGCGATGCGAGCAAATTGGTCTAAATACTGTTTATCCATATTTGTGTGTATTTTATGTGGATGACGATGTTTTATCAGTGCTCCGATGCTCTGTTACTGCTGCCATCGCTGCCGTTAATTCGTGCTCGCTTACTCGCATGCTCTTTCCATTCTATGTTGCTGCGTCAACAAATGCTGATAACAGGCAGCCAGATGCCCAAAGAGATGGAAGGCAAAATAAGAAGGAAAAAGGAAACGTAGAAATATAGTATATTCGTAATACAGAAAGCACCCAACGCGTACCTATATTTAAATACGTTTGCGCGTTGACGAGGAACGCTTTCAACAAACAATCTTGTGGGGGTAGAGCTTTGTGGGGGTGTAGTGATATGAATTTTTCACTTTTCATTTAGACATCGTTGTTTGAATTCAATTACATCCATATAAATACATATTAATGCGAGAATACACAGCATCGCTGTTGTTTTTCATCTTCATCGCATTTGTTTTGTTGTTGTTCTCTCTTTGTCTCTTTTTTCCTTTTAATATACTTTTATCATTGTACAAGAAACAAAACTTATTTCGCTTATTCTTTTCTTGTTTTTTTCTTGTTTTTTCTCTCTATTACAAAATATACAAATCGCTAACATACACATTCAGTGCTCTTTTATTCATTATATTATATTCTAATTTTACCCATTAGATTTATTCAATGGCACATCGAATATATACAAATTTCATAGCAAACATTTTTGTAGTTATTGCGTTGTTTTTTTTGCTTATTTATGAAAAAAAAAATATTCAAAAGATGTCAAAATGAGATTTTGCACGGCATATTATTTGTAATATACAACATCATTCCATTTCTAAGTTGACAACTGACCTTTATTGCGAACCTAATCATTCCGCGCGTGTGTGTGTGTGTGTGTGAGTGTGTGTAGAAATTCCAACAAAATTGTGAATAGTGGATAAAGACATGTGGTCTAGTATCATGTTGTGAATATAGGCTGTGTCATTTAACATTATTATATTTGGAACCGTGCTTTGTACTTTAACGCAAAGGAAAAAATTTATTTGCAATGGTTTTTATAAAAAAAAACCAAAATGATTTCAATTTTCCAACAGATTCGAAGATCGAATTTCAATACTCTCGAATGTGGATATACTTGAAGTACGATACAAGAACAATAATAATAAATGAGTTGGAAGAGTTTAATCTAACTAAATAATCAAGATCTATTCGCCATTTATCGATTGTTTTTTAAAATAAAAATTGAAAAATGATCACCCCATTTTTTTGGAAATGCTATTTGAGGAACCAATACGGAAGATTTCGCCTGCTATATCTTGATATGATTCATTTGAATATTGATAAAATTGCTTGAACATCTTTGCCGTGGGCGATAAAATGTGTGATTTTTTATTTTCATGTTGCTCTGAGAATTAGTATCTCAGTGTACACACAACTTGAATTAAAAGGAAGACTTTTCGTTGTACATGAAGTAAGTCATCAACTCCAGTTTCACAGAGCGGGATAATTTGTCGTGGGTGGCGTACTGTTGCAAATTTCAAAGAAAATTTACATCTAGGGGATAGATACGCGTGAATCAATTCACGTTTTAAGGATTGATTTGCATTAATCAACGGATTCTTATGGATTCTCGGATTCGTAATGATTAACGGATTCATGCGAATTCATGATTTGCAAGAATTTATTTTTTACATGAATTTTTAAATCACGAATCAATTTAGACGACAAGATTTCATGATCTTTTTTTTTCAAATATTTGATTAATTTTTGCAATATTTATCAAGGGGCGATTTACGGTGCTAATATTTGCTAGTTTTGCTAGTTTTCTTGTTCCGAATATTTTGTATAAAAATTAATATTATGACATGTTATCAATTGATTTTAGTTTTGATTATTTGTTAAAGTCGTTTATTGTAACACTTCAAATCAATTTAAATACTTTAATTTGCAATGAAAGGTGAATAATAACAACAATAACACTTTTTGACAAATGTTGTATTTCTGATAATTTCTGCTAGTTTTTGCTAGTTTTGCTAGTATTTCAAGTTCGTGAATCGCCCTTTGATATTTATTTATTCAATACACGCTTCATTTTCAATTCAGTAAACTTATTAATGATATTATACCATCAGTGTACATTATATTGTTAAAATTGTGATTTTTTTTTTTTTTTTTTTAATTAAACTATTTCATTTAATTTATTAATACCAGATTATTTTAATATTATTTTGGAAAATACTTATTCTGGATAAATAAGTTATTTAACGTAGAATTTGACCATTCTCAAGATTCGTAAGATTCGCGAGATTCACGATAATATAATATCATAATATAATATTCATAATTCACTTCGGATTATTATTTTATAGTGAAATTATATGTGCCTTATGTGATTTATATGATTCATTAGATTCTTTATTTTTGACCGGTGTCTACTCCCTAGATTTACATTGACATAATACAATAAGTAGTGCCCACCTAATCTTCGACCCTTCAACTGTAAAATTATTAGTGAAGTTGGTCACTGATAGTCTGTTAAAATACGGAATTGACAGATTTTCCGTTAAAATAATCAAAATTATCAAAACCAAAAAATTACCATAACCCAAATATAATTATAAAAAACGGTTTTTTATAATTTTTTAATTATATTAGGAAAAAAATTTTTTAAAAGTATGACACAAAGCTTTTCCCCTTCACCCTGAAACCCAGAAAGGCTCTGACTCTATATTGTATTAATGCCATTGACCAGATGTATTGAAAATAATAATAAAAAAAAAAAAAAAAAAAAAAAAAACAAAAAACAAAATTCCAAATCTATATTAATAACATATAAGCACTTAACTCCTTATATTTATTTCCCATCTTAAAAATACATTCAAAGTTGTATTGCAGAACATCTATACAGATTTTATATATGTATGTTTCATTCAAGTTTGTTTTTTCAAATAAACTATAAATCGCTCTATATGAAAATTTATTTCGATGAAATTATATTGTAATAATTTTTGTTCTCAATTATCGACAACATGTTATTTTAAAAATTTATGAATGGCGATATATTTTTGTCTCAACACTTCATTTACTGACTGTTAAAATATAATAAAATAGACGAACGATATTTAATTACAGATTCATCATTTTTTTTCATCATACATAGCTAGTAGGTAATGTGGTAAGATGATAGAATAACCATCATTAGTAGCGAAAAACATAATCGGTTTCTACTTTCAACAGTATAATGTTCAATATTTTTTCAAAGTGGGTGGAAAAGAAAAAAAAAAACCATTCAATAGCTCAATTTTTGAAAATAAATTTCATATAGAGCTAAAAAAAACATATTCAAATTAATTGGTGAATAAGTACAATTTTTTTTCGATTCTGTTGCTGCTGCTGATGTTTTTGTTGTTATTGCTGCTGTTTCGTGTAAAATCATTAATAGTTTATAGGTACATGCTGTGAAACCAGTTTACAAATGCTATGACAAGGAGTTCTAAGTAATTGTACCGTCACACATTGGCTATTTTCTCGCTGAACGAATTAATCCATGGCTCAAAGATCTATCGTAAGCGATAAAATTGATTTTGTGTATACCGCTAATGAAACATGGAGTTATTTACATTTAATGATCGGGAGAAGTGTCCACTTTAGTGTCCATTCATTACATAAAGTATTGAAATGGACCGACATACCGAATGTCAACGCTTTTCGCAAGCTTGATTGAATTTTTTTTTTTTTTAACAGAGAAAATTATGGGTGAAATAATCACAAATTTTAATACACAGACAAATACAGAATCCATTAGTAGTAGAATAAACAAGTGTGCTCACGTTCGGATAAAATTCATGCACGAATTATGCATGAAATAATAATAATAAATGAAAGAAGAAATGAGAACTCAAACGTAGTGTAGCCAATTTGTAAAATGGGAATTGAAATAGTGCGTCAGTTGAATATGAACCTCTAAGTGAATCAGACAGTGTTCGAGTGTGAATTTCGATATATATTTTTTGTGTTTTCTTCTGGTGTTTGATTGTATGTTTTCTGGTTTTCGATTTTTTGTTTGTTTTTTGTTAGTTTTGTGTTTTTGTTTGTTCATTTTTGGTTTGGTGTTTTTTCTCTCTTCAACGCAAATTCCAAAAAACTAACGAAAAAACGTCGTTTTACACAACGACGATGACATAAATCGATGTTTGCAGTGTACAATTGCCTCAATGGCACATAGTATTCTGATCATTTGGCAAAAACACTGGCATGTGTTGGTTATGAATGTGTGCTTTATACGATAACAAGGCAAGCATTCGCTTTTATCGTAGAACCGTAATCACGCGAATGGCTGTGCCAATTTGCAATTGGGTTGATGTGGTTTTTCTTCTTTTCTCTCTCTATCTCTCTCTCTCTCTCTCTCTCTCTCTCTCTCTCTCTCTCTCTCTCTCTCTCTCTCTCTCTCTCTCTTTCGATTTATATATATGTATGTATGTATTGGCTATCCCAATTGCATTTTCTAAAAAATTTGCTTACATCTTTCGAAATAAGTCCAAATAAACTCGATACGATTTGTGGTTTCGTTGTTGGTGATATGATTTGATGTGCAAACAACGGACGAATAAAAAAAACGTCCAAATATTTTACGAATGTGCATAAATACAGAGAAGGGAAAAAAATGAATAGTAACGTAGCTATCGTGCTTTAGCGATAAACTGCAATCGCTTTTGATTACTAGTGTGCGTGTGCGAAACGGTGTGCCGTCTTTCGTTTTTTTTTCTCATTTATGCGCCTCTCTTTCTCTCCCTATCTTTGTGAATGTGTATGTTTGTTGTCACACAGTTGAAAAAGGGGGTACGCTTATATTTTTCATGCATTTTTGCTTTTTTCGTTGTTTTTGGCCCGTTAAACTGTGAACACGTAACACTGTATAATACCAAACAATAGACTCAAAATCTAGAGTCTGCCTCGAATAGCGCAAAGAAAACCATATCAGGTACACAAGTAAACCGACCGTCCAAGTGATCGGTAGTGAATATTGTGATATTGAGAGCTAACCGTAATTGAAACTTGTTTATTTTTGTTTTTTTCATTCATAGTTGAATTTTCTTATTATTGTAATTACCAATACGTTTGTTTGGTTTAGTTTAGTTTAATTTTTCGTTTCGGTTTTTCTTAAATACACAGTTTTTGTTTATAGATTTTAACTATTGGGTATTTTGTGAACTTTTACAACCTGTGTTTGTCAATTATATGCTGCGTTATCGTTTGTTAAATTTTTAGTTACTGATTCGTACTCTTTTGCACTACACAATCAACAACTATAGAAAAGTAAAAAAAACACACATTTATGGCAAATTTCATGCGAACTTTTGTCGACAATACCGCATATTATGTTCTTCTGTTTGCATTTTAATTCAATTCATTTACAGATTTTTGATGTTGGCTATTTTTCAATTTTCCATTTTCGATATCGATAGTTAGGTAAATGAAAGACACGCAAACAGAAACATTCAGACACTGTGGCATTGATTTTCCATAGTTTTCTGTTTCACATTTCCATAAAAGCGCCTCGGTTACATGGTCTAATTTTTTTTCGCAATCATAGTCCACACCAATAAATTTCATACTGCACCGGATATTATGAGATAATGAAATATAAATATATATTTATACAAAAACACAAATGTAACGGACGAAACAGAAAAAAAAAACAACCAATAATTGAAATATTGGAATATTGAAATAAGTAAATAAACAATGGAATAACAATAATAAATAATGAGGAACAAAAGAATAACAAATCAGCAACAAACTCGTCAATCGACCGCGATAGCTGGAATTTATTTTTTGGGAAAGAAAAAACACCATATACCAATTGGTTGTAAATATCACGAAAAAATGTCCAATGATGTCTGAAATGATGCGAAACGAACATTACACACAATTTGTTCGGAGCTCATTGAACCAACTTAGAGATATCCAAACATCTCCAAGTACATCATTTTCTCTGCTTTTTCTTTCATTGTTGTGTATATCATTAAAATGGCATTTTAATGTGGAATATTCGAGAACATAAGCAGCTGGCATTTTGTGTATAAAATTCAATTGTTTATAAATTAAATCCAGTTCAAGTAGATGCAGTTTGATAAATGGTGGTTGATACAATGCGTGTTTTGCCCTAAAGCTCAAAGGGACTATGTGGATATTCTTTTTTTCAAATAAAATCCACAATCAAATGATGTCAATAGAATGTGTAGCCGAAACTGAATTTTAATAAATAAAATCAAAATTTTATGTAAAACTATTGCAATGATTTGTCGGTCATAGTCTGTGCGTAAGTGATACTCGTAATCTTATTATTGTTATTTTTGCTGTTAAATAAAATGATTCATGCTGGAAATATTGTAACACATTTTTAGCATTGTGACAAATCACAAAACAATAATTTTCTCCGAATGTTTGTTTATTTGTTGTTGTTGTTGTTGTTTATTTTTTGTTTGAACCATTCATTTCGTATGCATTTCAACGACACCATTTATTGAAAATTTGCAATCTGTTCAAAATGGAATGATTCAACATTAAATGATTAATGAAACTGAAGAAGGCAAGGAAAGAAAAAAAATCATGACCAATATTTTAAATTTCAATTTATATTTTAATGTGAAGGCCAACTGAAATTGTTATGTGGACACAGTTTAAGTTCATATTTTGTGCATAAATAAAAAATAGAAACTAATTTCAATGGAAAAAAGCACGTGAAATAGTAAAATGAAATGGAATGAATTAAAGACAGAGACGGAGTAATTAAAAGCAAGAGAGAAAAACCACGAACTAAAAGGAGAGAGGCAATCGATTTAGAACAGAATGGAAGTGGCAATTTTGATCGAAATCTATACAATTAGAAATGCAACAATTGACGTGCATATCGATTAAGTAGCGCGGCACTATTTCTACAGGCATCAATTTACAATTACAAACATTGTTTTAGTTACGAAAATTTCAATTCTGTCTCATTGATTGAAACGTCTCATTGATTTTCCTATTTCATTGTTCGTTGCGTCGATTTATCGCTTTCTTATTCATAAATGGGCTATCAATTGTGCATGTCGGTTTGGCGTATTGATTAAAATTCCATATTATTTCATGTCATATGAACGTAGTGTTTCGGGCAAACATGATTCATTCTATATAATATTTGTTCCAATTGTTTGATATAATTTAAAAATGGTTTCATTTTATTTAACTGTTAATTCGCTAGTCTTCTCTTTTTCTCTCATAGATTCGCTTTCACTACCTTTTTGTTCTCGATCATTTGCCTCTCTAGTCTCTTGTTTCTCTGAGATTTGGAAGTTCCCTCTTTAATTTGGTGCCGCGTGCGAATATGTATAAATTTTGTATGCATTCAATAATTCTCACATTGAACAGACCACGAATGATGGTATGAATCATTTCACTTGTATATATGAACACACCACATACGAAATAGCATATCAACTAATTGGTCGCCAGCTCAAATCTACATAGCATCGTATGCACACTATCAATAAACAAAAATAACTGCTGCACAGTTGAGCATAGACGGATAAAATACAAAAAAAAAAGCAATAGAAGCGGCAGCAGCAAAATCTGTAGCAGCTGTAGCAAAACGAAAAAAAAAAAACATCAAGCAAAACAATGTTAGCAAGAATCAAAATTGATGATTGCTGCACACGACTATCGGTTTAGTGCTAGTTTGCCGCAACTCAACGAAAACGAAAAATGAAAAATTCAAAAGCCATAATTGCTTTACAATTGATCGGATTCAAATTATGTGATTAAATTGTTGAATAAACGAATGAGTGAAGAAAAAGCACTACATTGCGTTTCTTATAAGTAGTGCATAAACGCAACTATGTTCACCCATACACATATTCGCTATTTTTCGAATGCAAGGTGCTTTGTTTTTTTTTCTATCTATAATTTTCTGACCACTGCCCGACGACTATGTATATTTGTTACAAATTCTTCGATTTATTTTTTTCATATGTTCAGGCACTTGTGCGATCCATTGGGTTGCGTTTTAAGACTTTTCATACATTTTATTCACGGTACGTGATTGTATTCAGTCTTCGGTATCACAATGCCATACATCTTTCTAAGACTTAATGAATATTACTCGATAAACACTTATTTATTTGTCTCTTTCTTTATTTCGTTTTTCTCGTTAAAGAGTTAGATAGACCATTTGAGAGATTGTATAAGTCCTAAAAATACAAAAGCACAAATTTACCAATTATTTTCATAAAATGATTTAATACGCATATCACAATTTATTTTATTCATATTATATATGCATTTTGTAATGCAATGTCTGACGAATGCTCTTTCAATTTGGTGAATCTCCCTGTTTGTGGGAGAGGTACTACTGTGGTTCCTATTGTAGCTAACTTATGTGTATTGCCTTAAAATCAGATTAAATAACTACGAATTATACGCAATTTAATACGAAACTCACCAATTTCGTTCAATCAACAAAAATCCACGAAAATGGATGGAAAAGTGGACGACCGACAATCACTCTTTGAATTTCGCAAAAATTGAGAAAAAAAAAAGAAATTTATTTGATCGGCCATTTTCGGTTGAAATGTGAAACCACTTAAATGGAACCGAGAAAGATGCGCTGACATTCTTTTTTTTTCTGATTACATCTTTTCGAATAGTTTTGGTTCACATGACCATAAAATTGCTAGTTGTGCGGGTGAAATGAACCAATCGATCCAAATGAATGCTATGTTTCGCTATACGAAATATGATCACAAAAATCCAATCACTTTTATTTTCAAACTATTACTTCAATCATGTGATTCGGGGACAGTCACATACACTCAATTTTTTTCTATCGTTATTCATGCTTTCTTTTTCTATTTTTATTTCTTTTTCTTTTTCTTTTTCTGCATTGATTGCACTCACTCATTCTCTTGCTTGATTTTTAAGGGGATATAACGCAAGAACAGTAACAAATTCTTTGAATGGTGCAACTGTGTATACGGGACATTCACAGTGCGGTCACTTTACAACAAAAAGAATACTAAAGATGTATGAATATCTGCGATTGTCTACAACGTCACGAATGTTTTTCCCCTCCATTTTCTAACTCTCATAATGTGTCCATGTCTACCTTGTCCCTCCATCTACGTTAATTTTGATTATGTCTCGTTTTTCCTTGGCTTGTAAAGGAAAACGTGCTAAGTTTGGTTCTTTTGTTCGTTTCCATTTGAATTTGAAAATATAAAGTGAATCAGTTCTAATATTCGCATAAATTTAAAAAAGTCGAATTTGCAATCGAACGCATTTAGCGTGGAGGATCACACAATGAAAATGGAAGTGAACGTGCAGCGTATACGCTTTTAAATGACATAAACATATTATGTGGTGCAATTTAAGGAAATAATAATGATTACATGTAATGAAAATATGAAATAAAGATTACTTTATTTTTTATATTTTAATGACCTTTTCACGGACAACAACACTATATCTAATGAAAAATAAGCCACTTTTAAATTTAACGAATATATTTCAACATTAAGATACAAATGTGCAGCAGAATTTTCATTTTTAGGCATTTAAAGTGTTTAATATAACTAAAATTTTTCTTTAATTTTATAATTTTAACCAAAGTTAGATAATCAAAAAATTGCTACAAGATCAAACCATTTGAAAGCAATCGAACATATTATCAAATCTCATTAAATTGTACGGCTTTTTGCCTCTATCTAATTGGTTCACGGCGTCCAATTGAGCTAATTTAATCCAATTTGACCATCAACAAAGACAGAAAAAACCATTCGCAATAAAGAAGAATCAGATTTTTCAATTTTTCCACATTTCGTTTTTATTTATTTTCGTAGCAAAGCGAAATAGCTAAATGTTTCTCAATCATACTAAATATTTGTGCTGCACACATTGATCGGAATTAAGGCTGAGTTTTTTTTTTCGGTTAATTTTGCGCTAACCATCAACGATTTGTATAGCTTAACTTATACATCGACAATTTGTAAGTTAATTCGCTTTTTCTCTAGACTAATTTTTGCGAATCGAAAAAAATAAATAAAAATAAAAACGAAAATAATAACAATAAAAAAAAGCCAAAAAACGTATGAATTCAATGTGCACGAATTGTGTCTCTTCGCACAATACAATTCCAACGACTTCATGGAAATGTAGAAAAAAAAACAAAGAAAGTCTTGAGTTCCATTCACTCGGAAATTAATTGTTTAATCACAATGGTTGTCTATTCAATTTTCTTGTCTGAGCCGAAAAAAGAAGACCGCTCACATCTGGTGAGTCACAAACGAGGCTCTCTCGCTCTCTTTCTCTTTCTCTCTCCTCGCATACAGTTGAATGAAACATTGAGTATCAATACATGTATGATATGTTGGCTCATCCGCCTGACACATCATGTCAAGCAGAATGGTGATACTTGAATTTTTATTGGATTCACACACACGAACATACAATGGAAAATAGCCCAGAGTGCTATTTCTTCTAAATGTGGCTCGAGTTTAAAAGATCCACATAATGAATTCAAGTTGAAACGGATTTGATTCAATTTTGTTGATTTTTGTAACATTTCTTTCACCATAAACTCTCGTCGTCGAATGGAACAAACAAATCCAACAAATTGTGGTCGTCGTTTATATTTGTTTTTTTTTTTTTTTTTTTTTTTTTTGGTTAACATTCATTTTCGCATCGTGCCATGAACATTCTTAAACATGCAAATTTCGAACAAAAAAATGTGCTGAGAAAGCAACGGAATAAATGTAAGAAAAAAACGGTTCATTTTTATCATTTTTGTTAAATCTGCTTTTATTCTCTATGACCGCAACACTAATACTGCCAATCAAATGAATTGTGACTTGGACTGGGAAAAAAAAATGCGCAACTGAAATCGCCAAAGAGTCCAGCTGGAGAGTGACGACAAAAATAATAAATTTCTTTTTGATTATCATACAAAATTAAAATCAAAGAGAAAGACTGTCACGAGTCTGAACATGTGTGTATGTTGTGTTGTGTTGTTTTGGCGAGTTGTGTGTACTGGATTGCTTTCGGGCTCTCAATTCTATTTAAATATATACCATTCGTTATTCACAACGAACACAGACTACACAAATGATAAATGGTCTATGAAATCTATGTGTAAATTATTTCAACCGAAAATATACGGTGAACAGAAAGTCCAGAAAAATGGCCAAGTAAATAAATACTTTTTTTCTGTAAAATAAACTTTTTTCTGTTTCTTTATTTTAGCCAAAAAAAAAAAAAAAAAAATATGCAAATAAAATCCGAAAACAAACAGTGAATATCAAAATCGAACGGGTCTAAAGTTGAGTTAAAACGAGTCTGACTTTGAAATTGAACAGGTCTGACAAAGAGTGTGTCGTGTGTGAATTGAGCAGATTCTTGCGATTCTATGTGAGAAAAAAAAAACAAATATTTATTGAAAACTGTAAACATCATCATAAAAGATCAAAACATATTTATGACATCAGAAATCAACGAATCGTTAAAGTGATCGAACGTAATAGTTTTTGATAAAAACCGTACATAAATTGTTTGAGTTCAATCATATATAGAGAATCCGGCAAAAAGAAGAACAAAAAATTAGTGAAGAATAACACAAGCGTGAACAATAAGAGCAAGGTGTAAAACGTTTGATTTCTCGCAATTAATCGTTTAAATACAACTTAGTTAAGTTTTCAAGCATCCGAAATACTGGCGATAAACAGCAGCAAAATCAATAAATTAACAACAACACAGAGGACAGGCATTGGTAATACAAAATGGAAGTGATAATCAAAAAGAATAAATACTTGAAATGGTGTAAGTACTCAATATGTATAATTAGAACGAAAAAAAACTCTAGTTGAGCAGCAGGAAAATAATAATTTTTGATTTAATCGAAACATTAGTAATAAACGAGATAGACCAGAACAAACAACAGTACGCAATACATGTCATTTCATCTACTCGCTTCGATTATATTTTCATCAAGTTTTATATATGGTCAAACATTGGCTTATTTGTAAAGATAGTATGCATGATGAGCGTATATTGCTTAAATTAGATGAATAGACAAATTATTTAAAATTAACCTCGAGCTTGACATTATTATGTTTACGTTGCGCAATTCAAAAACAACAATGAGGAACAAAAAAAATTCCTTTGTCAGTCTTTCTCTCTCATTTTCTCTCTCTCTCTCTCTCTCTCCCTCTCTCAATTGTGCCTTTTTTGATAAGTTTGTGCCTTTATACAATTTCAAATTACACAAAATAAACACTTTGTACAAATTCTGAATGGCAGGTTATTTTGATTCTTAACAAAAAGTGCATGACTTTTTCATTTTCATCACATCTATTTGTTATTGTTGTTTTTTTCCTCCGATTTCAATTCATAGTTCATGATGAATGGTTATATGCTGAATAGTCAAATTTCAAATGTACAAAAGTTCGATTTCGGAAAAATGCAGACATTTTTTTATTCTTGAAAAGAGACATTTTAAAGGTGTGCACAAACATGAAATCACCATTTTAGTATTGCTGATATTTTTTTCCTTTGACTTTATCACCGTAACTTTCAATAGCATCAGTTTGATTGGGATTTTTTCCATTTCATTCTTCGTTTAAAATTGCGAAATTGTACGCGCGCCATACTTTTTAGGTGTAATTTATTTACACCGCACGTCATCGTACATCGACCCATTCGCTTAACCTTTTATTGTATTGTACACATATATTGTGCATTGTACATTGTACAATTTACACATACATTTTATATTAATTTGATTGCACAAACAATTACTCTATTCATTGAATCAATGCAAAAGCAATCAACGTTTCCAAACAACCGATAAGCGAGATAGCTTCGAAATATGTAGAAATCAATAATAATGGAAAGAACTAAATTTTGAAAATGATTTCAAATAATAAATCAGCATGAAAAAAATTAACTAGCTTTGATTAGCATCCACTGATTAACTACCCATTGAATTTTGAATGATGTGCACCACACTTAAATATAATTTTAAATATTGGAAATATTTGTATTTTTTTCTGCTAATTTTATCGAAACACTTTCTTTAATTCATTTGGCATCTAAAATGTTTCAAACTCGAAGTTTTCTTCAATAATATTCTTGAAATCAAATCAAGTCCAAAAAAGACTTACAACAATGGGACCATTAAAGGAAAGTAATTCAGTGATGAATGAGTGAAGCAATAATTTTCTTTATGAAATTTTTAAAAAAGTACTTTTTTTTTCAAGTGGTTCATGATTTAATCTCGGACGAATCGTTTAAGCCAAGAATGGTGATTGTTTTCAAGACATTAAAAAAATAGGAAGAAACTATCTTTAAAAAAAATGTCGAGATTCTTTTAACAGTTTCAGGAAACTGTTTCAAAATATTGTTTTCAGAAGTAAACGAAAAAAAATCTCTCGAAAAATAAGTTCCGACACAGATATTCAAAAAAAATAACAACAATGTGAATAACGCTGTCTATAGCAATGAGATTTTGACTGTCGACCGTACGGCGATCGAAACAATGATGAATTAAGTCGAGTGCAGCGTTTCGAGAGACGCGATTATTCGAAACATACACTTATGTTCGCTTTAATTTTAATTGTTTGTTCGTTAAGATTTGCAATAAGATCGTACATGCTGTACCGATGATAAAACATCTGACAATAGCACTTCCTCTTTATTTTTGCAACGCACACAATAAGCGACCGGTACAAATGTTACAAAAAAACAAATGCCAGAATGAAAAATCACAATTCATTTATTATCTGTGTGCAAAACTGAAATATGTAGTTGCTATAATTGGTGTTGTCACTTTCATTGTTTTCAGTTTTTCTGGCTTTTCATCTCAATCAATGCTTTTATGCTCACAGATAAATACATCGACTTTAATTGATGTCAAATGGCGTTTATTTTTTCTCTTTTGACTTCTTTCGTTTGAGTTTTATGTTGTTTGATTCATTGTACGCTTAAGATGTGCTCATGAGCTATGGGACCTTGTTTATTTTTATGTTTTTCTCTATTATCCAATGGACATTGGCACTTGCATACCGAACATAATTAGTCTTTTGATGCTCATTATATTCATTCGTATAAATTTTGAATCAATTATAAACTAAAATAATTGGTAATTTTGCTTCTCTCAATTACAACTGGAACTTTGATTCACAATTAAATAAATATAATTGCACGGAGTCAAATCATAAATTAGAATTATCATTACGAAATATTCTCTGTCCAATTGATGATTTTGTGCAATCTATTCATTTGATCAAGAATGTGTTGGATTAACGCATATGCAAGAAAGAAAAAAAATGAAAAGAAACTACGTCAAGAGGTGACCATCAAATGACATGCATGATTCGAATAAATTTTCGAAACGCGAGCGTGTGCATTCTCGAATTTATTGCTAATAAATTATTTGATTGAGTGCGTGCATCAAATTAACGAAAGGTCCAACCGAACGAACCATATAATGTGTGATGTATGCACATAGAATCATTCGAATGCGTTTATAATTTTAAGGTAACCAACAAAAAAAATATCATAACACAATAACACTGAAATCATTATATTCTATTTAGTCATTTGCCTTGAACAATAAAATTAAAGACAGCTACAATT
The DNA here is from genome assembly GCA_029041755.1 of Resseliella maxima. Classification (NCBI taxonomy): domain Eukaryota; kingdom Metazoa; phylum Arthropoda; class Insecta; order Diptera; family Cecidomyiidae; genus Resseliella; species Resseliella maxima. The sequence continues at coordinate 1,188,364 of JAQOWM010000090.1, forward strand.
TTTGATTGTTAAAGTATTTGGCAATACAATAACGAAAGCAAATACATACTAAATCAAAATTATAAATACACTTGAAAACTCGTTTAATAGCTCAACACAGAATAAAAGCAATTGAAAATTTTTTTTTTTTTTAGAAAAAAGGCAAACAAACAACATTTAGGTAACATTCAATATGCGAAAGCAATAAGAGAGAATCCGATACACGCACACAAAATGATTCAATTAGCATTGCAAACAACTCTTCCGAAATTGTCACAATCAATGCGAATCATTCATAACATGAAAAAACACAATTTCGATTCCCCTTGTGCTGCATGCTGCTCATCACCGATCATTTTATAGAAACAAAATGCAGAACAACAGAATATGTGACTTATATTGTAATTTATAGCTAGAAATTCATACAACGTAAAGAGAGAAAAAAAAAAATAATAATAAAGGCAAATATATGAGGAAAAAACAAAAAGAAAAAAAAAATGTCAGAAACGAAGTATGAAGAATAAAACTGATATTCTAATAAATTCTATGACCGATAATAAATGTTTCGCTTGCTAAATATAAAAAGTCAAATCATGCGATACGCAAAGTTATGACGCATGATAGTTGTATAATATTATAATATTGGAAATGTTAATATTTTTTGATTCGTGTATACAGTGAAAATGTAACGAAAATGATATAAATTGTTTGCGCTTCAAAATTGCCTCATGAAAACAAGATAATTATCAATTAAATAAAATAAAATATAGTTTGCGTTTCCATTATTATACGTTTGCTTTGATTGCATATTTTCAATCGATAGAAAATTCATTATTCACAGAATGTTCTCGACACACTGGTATGGAATGCATATATACGTTATCTCTCTCTCTCTCTCCCGCTTTTATATCTCCTTTTCCACGTTTTCTTTTTCCTCTTTCGTGCTATTTCTCTCAAACACATTGAAATAAACTACTCAAAAAATTCATGGATATCATTGAAGGTTAACTATAAAACGTAAGAAAAATGACAAAAACATCAAAAATAAGAATGGAAAAAAAAAATAAAAAATAAACAAAAACGTCAAAAGTAGTTGAAAAAATGTCAAAATATTGTTGACAAAAACGTCAAAAACTATGATATCATTGAACAGGTGAAAAACTATTTAAAAGGACGATAAAAGATATCAAAAGGGAAACGAATATATATGAAATTCATATGAAAACATCCACAAATGAACCGAAAATAGATATTGCACATTCAAATCAGATTTTGTTTAATCACCTGAAATATTTGAATTGTTTTTACGGTTGAATTTAAATTTAACAATTGTTGCTTCAAACTGAAAATCGCTAATTAAGCTGATTCAGCACAATTACGAACAAATTAAAAGGAAATATTTCCTTATCAAACCATCGATTTATCGAGAATTTTTTTCTTTTTATGATCGACTAATTTAATCTTTTTAGATTGAAGTTAATTTTTCGATTCGTTATGTTACTTTAGAAACCAGTAAAAGAACATGTAAATTTCAATTGTTACAAAGATAAAATTGTGATTAGTTTAAGTCATGGTTCTTGTACGAAACTAGTTATTAGAAATGAGGAATTAAGTTTCAAGAATGAAACACAGTAAATTCCCAAGATGCCAAAAAAGCGGCCAGATATGTATTTTTACTGTCTACTCAAATATTTGTGTCTATTCAAAATTTCAAATTGGCTCACAATGTCATTGAATCACACTTAAAAAATAAACATTTCAGCGAGTGTTGTTGACCAAACAAGTTGTGAGCACTTTTCATGCTAATGATAACATGAATTGAGAGACAAAGAGAAGTGAAAAAAAAGCATTATACAAAAGTCAAACAAAAACATCAACCGGTTGATATAATAAAAATGTCTGACAAGGTAAAACAGTAGTTTTGTGCCATAATTCCAGTTAAACAAAAAAAAAAGCAACGATGCTTAATATCATCACGTAAAAATTGTTTTCTTTCGATTTCATTCTAGAATACAAAATGATCAAGATTTAACCTTGCTCAAGAAAGATGCATTTGACATTATCAGAATTCTTGGTTTTTTTTTCAAATGTCATTCGTCTTAGGCAAAAAAGCATCAATATTTCTATATAAAATAAGAAAATAATTTTCTTGTCTATTTTTGGGCAATGCCTTATAGTCAGCATAATTAGACGAGCAGCAATTTCAATCGTTTTTCATATTTTCAAAAGAGTAAATGTCGGTGCGAAAAATATTATTTCAAATAACTGAAAGTTTCATTCGTTAGAAATGTCATTTAATACTATGTCAATTATCATAACGTGTGCTAAAAAAAAAATAATCGGATCGCTATTCGCAAATTATTCAGAAAAGACGTGATAAGGCATTGGTCATAGGTACTCAATATCGCCTCATACAAAGAACTCATGCGGTTGTGTAGTTTTCGTCAATGCTTATTGAAAAAACTGAAACTTGCTTGATTGAGTAAATTTTCACCTCAAACTGGCTTATTTTCTGTCGCAAAACTTTGCTGAATACTACTTTTCGTATTGCTCTATGAAAGAAATCGCCGGTATCTATGCAATAAAAGTTGGAATGCTTGCAGTTTTCACTGCTGAATTGAAAGAAATAAACAAAATCTCGGCAATCACATCGATGAAGATGAAAAACATAAAAACGAAAAGCTCGCATTGAATTTGATGCACGTAGGCGCTAACAAACATTTACTTTAATCGTTTGGCTTCAATTTCAATTTTCGTTTGTTTTAATTCCATTGCTTTAATTTCTTTTCGTTTTTTTTTTTCGAATTCGTTTTGTTTCGTTCGTTTGTTGATTCTTTTTGGCTTTTTGTTTAATCGATAGGTCATGCGTTTGTAGACAAACAGTTGTATGTCTGTCATGCTAACGTAATTTTCAACACTTGCTGATTTTAAATCAATTCTCAACTTTCTTGTTATATTTACTATTGGAAATTGATAGAAAACACTCTGAATCAATTTGAATCGTTTTTTTATTCCAATGAAACAGATCAATAAAAGCAAATAACAAAGAAATAACATACAAAAAGTAATACAGATTAAATTAAAAATGAATGAACCCTCGAATCAAAAATGTAAAGGTGAAAGTTTTTTTTTCTCGCATTTTATTTTGACTGAAAGACTTCTTGAGCTCGCTCAACTTCTTGAGCAACAGATTTCTTCTATAGTTTTTCTTCTTTCTGACCATTTGATAGAAGGTATCAAGCGATGGCTTTCAATATACACATGTAACGTGCTCCAATTTCATTTTGTATGTTTTCATTATTATAAAAATCAAATTCGGACATTTACGTTTCATTTTTTTTTTCTTCTCTTTTATCATTCCTGCATATTCGTGTTGTTACACTGTGCAGTGCAATTGTGTGCACAACAAACTCATTGGATTTTTGATGAAATGAATTTATTGTAATGTACATTTTTTGTGTAGCATTTTTTGTCATGAATTGTTCGTAGTTTATGTATTGAATAACATTTGGAAGAATCGATTTCGCGAAGAATTGAAAAGTGCGGAAAAAAGCATTTCGATTGATTATGAAATATTGAGAAGAATTTAGAAGCATTCAAATTTATTCACTTAGAAATATTGAGAATAGTTGAGAATTGGCAAAATTAAGTTGAAAATGAATCTGAAGAACATTTATTCACCTTCATCGAATGATCGTTAATTGTGTTAAGATGATCTTGTGTTAAATGAACGGTTCGTCAAACGGTTTCTATCAGTTTCTGGTCTGTTTGACGTAATCAGCTGGTTATAATATTGCATGCGAAACGACGAATTGAAAACAAAATAAATGAAAACGCGTTGTGACGCTAATGATGACTGAACTGCTTTGTATACTGATTCTTCGTCACTCACACAATTACCTTCAATAATAAGACATTTTTTTCTCAAATTTAATTCGATATAATTAAGCCTAACCCGTTCAGATTGCTTGAGTGTTTTAACTTCTTATTGACCAATAATTTACAAAAACGAAGAAAAAAAAACATAACCGATTGATGAACGAATGTTCTCGGTGTTTCTAAAAAAAAATTCCTTTGGTGCACATATTCACTTGAATTTAATTTTCAAATGAGTTGCCATGTGTTTGCCAATGATGGTTCATTCCATGCACGCACTAAACTGGATTATATAATATCATCTAATACATTGAACAGAAACCGGCTTCCAACAATTACGTTGATTATGTAGAAGAAAAAAAAGAATTCTCCTATTGAAACGCATTCATACTTGTTGTAGTTTTACTACTATTACATACTTGTTGTAGTATCTGATTCAGCTGAATGTCTAAGTTGCTGTTATTCATTGAAATAGATTTACATAAAGCTTTCCAGATGAATAAAGTGCAAACTTGGAATGAAACGAGAGAATTGGTTATAAGTATTTTATTTTGTTATTCTCAAATGACTATCCTTCATAGGCTATTGATGATGTCAGTGATCTTAAATTGAGTTCACATAATAATTCCTCTCCAAATTTTTGAAATTTCTGTGTAAAACTGTTGTTGATGTCAGAATGAAATTGTTAAAATTGTGCCGTAACCACATTAATTATTGAATCAAGTAACTGTACCTTCGTATCTATTTATTCAAAAATGGTGTATTGAACAAAAACAGAAATAATAAAACAAAAAGTACGATTAATACAATTTTATCAAGTGTAAATGTGCCAACAGTTGGTGTGAATTATTAAATTTGAGCTTACAGACTTGCAATCACGGTGTGATTTGCATCAATTGGCAATAAGCAAAGAAGGGGTATAAAGTACACTTTAATGTAAACTCAAATGTATTGATTAGTTTGATGATGATTGCTTCAATATGCTACGGATAGAAAAGACTGACTACGATGTACTGAATATTTAAGACGACGAACCCACTTCGCAAATATGAAAGAGAGAAAGAGAGAGAGAGAGAGAGAGAGAGAGAGAGAGAGAGAGAGAGCGAAACATGATTATCTTTTCTTTATGCTCATTATTTATAAGATTAACGTACCGTTTCGAAATTTAATTTTTTCCATCTTTGCATTGAAATGCAAAATGTATGATAAACTGGGAAAAGAATGTATGACGGATACTGTGTTGCAAATTCGTCTGGAATATTCTGTCTTAGCTATAATATTGCATATTTCCATGTATATGAGTCACTTGAAAGGTTGAAAATTATGATTATTTGCTGACATAACTTTTAAGTTTGACGAGTTGATGGGCTCACATATACACTTTCGCACACAAACAACCGTAGGTTTGTTGGTCTACAATAGGTTAGCAAGTATCTCATCTCATGTTTTGATGCACGATGAGTCTCACGATATCATAATTTTATTTTACATGCTCTGTTAGCTCCCGCCACCATTGCCGCTATATGTGTAATGAAACTAAAAATTTAAATACTGGTTTTCGGTGATGATGGAAAGTTACAACAAATCAATGGAAAAAATATGGGAAATTGAGTGTGTGAATTAAACTTGTAACCAATTTTAAAGACGATTGAAAGAGACAGTTCCAAAATTATACTCAATTATTTGAGCTTATTATTGAAATTGAGCAAGAGTAATATGCAAAATAATGAAGCAATGCCTAAAATGTTAAGTCACGATATTTGGTATGGGCCTTACCGTAAGGCTTACAAGGTAAGCAAAAAAGAATACTTCATATTCACTTTGATTCGACCCGACTCAAAGCGAATGACATGCATCTTTCGAAGGAAATTTCCTCTTTTGGGATTTTTAGTTTTGCTCTCACTTAAAATATAAGAGGAATTTCATTCGAAGCTTTTCAAAAATGCTTGATCTTTTTTTTTTTTGTTTTTTTAATTTTTTACACAATATCTCTTCAATGAATCGAATCAAATGCTTTTTATTTCACAAATGATCCCAAAACATCTGTTTGGTCCTAATCGAACAGTTTTGTCCATCACCTTTTAATTCGAAACTTTCGTGCAAAGCGATTAAGAAAACATACTTTTCCATCGGACACAGTATGCACATGATTGAATGAAAGACAATATCTAAGCATTTGATAATTGACTATAATACAAGTATTTCGTTACGGAACATGAATGTGCTGAAAACGAATCATCTTTAAGTAGCAAAAAGTGAACGTTGTTTTTTCTTCTTTTCACTCTTATTCTCTCTCTCTATCTCGCTCTTTTGCATTCCCTTTTTCACCCGTTCTCTCACTTTTTCACTGTTGTTTTGCTTTTCAAAAATTCATAGTGCTTTATTTATGGTAACATGGTATAAAAAAGTATGTATTCAACGATGAAATAGACAGTTTGAGTTCATCATTGGTTATAGCACTTAAATAATATTACTAATGCTGATTTGAGTTGTCCATTTCATCGTTGTCTATCGTTGTTATTAAACTATGGGACAAATATACTGGTTTTCATTTCAATTATATAATCTTGGAATACGATGGTTTGATGAATTTGGAAAACAGAAAATGCCAATGTGTGTTATATGTTTGTAAACGAACTGGATGATATGATGAATATAAACTCAATGTAATGAGAAAATATGCAATTGATACGTACTTCTTGTAGCTGTTGAACGTTCAAATATACGATCCATCATATTGATTACTTTGCAATGATTTTTGACGAACAAACTGAAATCTGCGTTAGTTAATCCAATTGCACTTGCGATTAAAAATGAAATCAACTTTAAACATATACGAAATCGATGTTTCAATTCTGAATTCCTCTATGTCGTTGCTTTACCGTTAAATCTTTAAATCGATGTGTCAATTCCTAATTTTACACGCACTATTTCATTACAATTACATGCAATTGAAGAATAAAACAAATAATAATAATAATATTTAATAATAAAACAATCCAATCACTTTTCCAAGAATCACAAAACACACAAATTGTTCATTTGTTCTAGAATTCGTTTTGAAAAGTGTTTGTCGCTGGTCGATCAGTCGACTGCCACAACCGATGGAGTTTTTTCATTAGTTTGAAACTACAAAACATTTTGCCAGTTTAGTTACTGAGTTCAGACTCAACGGATGTAGCATACACCGTGACGCGTTATACGTCAAAGATTGAGGAAAAAACCTCCTAGCAGGAAAAAATAAATGCTAATCGTAATGAGCTTTTTAATTCTATTAGCTGAAATGCAACACTTTCAAAGAATTCTAGGCTATATTAAAAGAAAACAAAAGAAAATAACAGAAAAAAATATGCAACAACGATGTGAAATCAACAACAAAAACCAATTCAGGTTTTTTAGTTGCTTTTTGCATCCTTGTGTGTGTATTGTTGTTCTTGTTGGTGACACGCTAAATAATGATACTGTGCATTTCAACCTGGTTAGCTGCTACCAATGCAATTAACAAACGCTTAAATGTGATGAATTTTCTCATTCATAACATGTCCATTTTTTTCTCTCACTTTCTCTCTCATTGTTTCTCACTATTATCCCCCTGTTTTTATTTCACTTGATCATTATCTTTATCTTCCTCTTTTTTTTCTCTCTCTCTCTCCTCCTCCTCTATCTCGAGATATATCCATATATTATTGATGCAATTAAAACAACAATAATAGGCTAAAAAGCAAATCGTACATACATAGTAGTTAAAATATTGTTTGCGTATTGATTGATTAAATTGTGCTCATATTAAATTTATTTATAAATATAAATATATAAATCAAATGGTTGAAACGATGTACTTGAATCGAATCTTTAGATTGGAGGCTCAAACACACACACACACACACACAATCTAAGTATAACTGTGAACATTTACATGTGCATTAGCTCAATTACAAGTAGGTTAGATAGGACCAAATAAACGAACATTGTTCATGTTAATAGTGCATTCCACTATATGGACGCCGAACTTGGGGGTAAAAGGAACACAATTTCGAACAAACTACTCAGAATAAAAAATGACACATTTTGTACAATTTAGTACGATCAGCTCAATATGAGAGAAATATTACAAAGTTGATTCATTAAAATTTAATTGTTCGTTCATGTGAATATAATTTTAAATTTCCAAGATTGAATATCATTGGGCAAATTTCAAGAATTAATATGAAAATCATCATTTTTCCGAGTATGCATTTAGAATTTTTAAACTGTTCGACGGAATAGCAATTTTGTAAATAATTTTGTCGTTTTGTTGATTGAAATAACTGTTGATCCGTTGTTGATTGTTTTTTTTTTCTCTGTACTTCGAACCAGTTATGATAAAATTGTGATGTGAAATTGTGAGGAGAGTATGAAATTTATAATTTTATAATAAATTTTTGATTGCATGCAATCGCTACGACTCCCTACTTGCAATAAATACTTGTTTTCAGTTCAAGTTCGTCAAATAGCCCGAAAGGTCTATAGATAAATGTAATGAAGAAGAAAGGAAACAAAAAATAGTCATGCTGATTGCGTAAAATGATGAAAAGCAACACATTTGCATTTTAAAACTCAAAACGATGTTGAAATTTACCAAAATGTCTTCATTCAGTGCGTTACATTCATCAAATAAAAAACCGAGATTGTTGCAAAAAACCAAACTGAAAGATTGTTGAAAAACTGAAAAGAAACATTTTAATTCAAAGGGATAGGCAATAAAAAAAAATAATAAACTTATGCAAATGATAATCTTGACTTGTTGTTTCGCTTTTCATGCGATTTTGCGCGCGCATACTTTAAGATATTTTGATTAGATTTGATTTCATCTTTAGTCATTTTTACGCCAATCTTGCCTTTTTTTACGTTTGTCACAACCATCTCTTTCCCTCTCTCTCTCTCTCTCTTGCGCGCGCGCATACAAATCGTAAATCTATAGGTTGGTAAACAAGTAAATTTACATCCATAAATTTTATCACATGAAGGTCAACAATTTGTACGCAATATGAAAAAAATATTCTTGGAATAGAAATTTGTACAACAATAGACTTGAATAAACAATTTTACCTGATCAATTTTTTGATATATTTGATTTTGTTTTGTTTTGTTGAATTTGTTTTTTAGTCTTTTTGCTAAAAACCAGTTGTAATATGATTATCGTATTTGAACTTGTGTAAAATTCCATCAGTATTAAAATGGTTCAAGGCATAAGAAAGACAAAAAGCAAAAGTTAGAGAGAAAAAGAGAAAAATGATAAGTCAGTGTAGCAAAATAGATATTTGGCTGAGGTTACACCGTCCCTACAAATGATATCACGATAAATTACTCACATACTTCTCTCTATCTTCTATCATTTTCGGTGAGCCCGATTAATTGTATTCCATTTCAGTTGTAAGCCAAGATCGTATTTGGCCTTTGTTTGTAACAACAAGTCAATTTTACATAGAAAATGACACAATACAATACAATACATTTTGCGCATATTTTATATGATTTTTTATCAATTTTGCTATTAACCGTGACTCAAGCCATGGCTTAAACGTTAGTAACATATCACAAGCAACTTTTGTAATGATTCGCTAAATTATAGAATTGACAATTGCGCTTTGATTGCAGTTTTTGGCTATTTAAGCCTGCGCAACAGTTGAATCGATGTTCATTGTTTTATTAAGACCATGGCGAAGCGCTTGTTGTTTGCCATCACAATGTAACCTGAGCCATCATTTTGCACTTTACAATAAATCAAAGTATATCAAGTGTTTAACATCGTCTTTTATTTTGCAAATTTTGCCTTCGTCGTCAACCCGAAACACTTGGCCTAATAAAACTATTTTAAAGACATTTAAAACTAAAAATGACCAAAGTCAGTTTTGTAATTGCACTCAAGCGACGAGTGTTTTTTTTTTTTTGTTCACGTGATTTCTTTGAACTATCAAAAAATAAGTCTGAATAGAATTTTCAATGACGTATTTATGGAACTTCCAATGAATCATTGAAATTGAAAAAATGGTTTCGCGACAAAAAGAATTGTATAAAATGTTGAAATAAATTGAAATAGCGATAAAAGAATCGAAAGCCGTTTCTCGTCTAGGGGCTTTTATAAAATGAAATGAAAAAATTATTTTAACTGAAATTATTGATTTGTGAATTCATTTGAATTTGCATATGTGAAGAAATTTCAAAATTGCGCATACGTGATCGACGTTACTACTAAATGAAACAAAACGTATGAATGTACAAAGTGGCGCCTTTTATGATGCCCAATTTCATGAATTGGGTGTTACACGAACTTTGTCAAAAAGAAAATTACTGGGAAATCACACATTGTATGTTGTGTAAACACACTATCGTTAACCATCTCTGTGCGTAAATGGCACTTGCCAAGTATTTTAAAATAAAGATGCCAATAAATTACAAAAACGGAAGAAATAACGAATGCATGTCTTCGTTACTGTTTGCCACGTTTATTTTCATTGAACGGGTGATACGTTTCTATTTCAATAGTCAAACACAGTAACATTGAAAGACCGAAACAACGAAGAAATTAAGAAAAATCAAGCACAATAATGTCATCACGAAAAATTATGTGTGATATCATTCATATTATAGAACCAAATTGAAGTTCATTGGATAAAAGCATGCCATTGGTATGCACCTACTGACTGAAGGTTAAACAATATTACTCAAATATGAGATTTAGAGATGGAGAGGAGGAAAAAAACAGCGTATCAATTAAGTTAACAATAATAACTGTACCATGAAATTATCGATTGTCACATTGAAAACAACCAATTATATAAAAGGCATAAGCTGTGTCATTAGTAATGGTTTTGATGTTCAACAATTTGAATTACAGTTGTCATGAATTTTAAATAGATTTCCTTAAACTCATAAATGCATATGGACGATAATATCATCGGCAACAATTGAATATTATCATAATAAAAATTGTCTGCGTGTGCCATTGCTCGATTCGATGGTCATTGGATTAATATGTATTGTGTTGGCCAGTATGGATTTCCTTACAAAATGATTGGCACTAACGACGTCACTGCGAGTTTATATATACATATGAAAGAAACAAAAATTGCGCGTTCCATTGAACTTTGTAGCAATTGATCATAGCAGTGATGTTTTAATTTGTGCGTGATATCAAGAAATTTTAATTTACAAGTCCTCGTCTGCGCAAAACAGCTTGTTCATTACAAGCTCATTCGTATTAATTCAGCATTGAAGGAAAATCAAACTAAAAACTGTGGTTTAAGCTATTCCGTTCGCGATTCAATTCAGAAAAATAAAGTTTATTCAATGAATAAGTCGAATTCTTTCAATTAACCTTAACGCGATTATCGTCCAAATAATTGCCATCTTGAAGACAAATATCCACTAAAAATTCATGCTTATTGATGTTTTTCTGCAGAACGATTGTTAAAGTCAACGATTTGGCCACTTGAAAATCTACTTGGAACTGAAATGTTGATTTAACATTTCTTGAATAAATACTTGATAGTTTTGTTTCGAATTTTATTTTTACTTAGTCAAGCTTGAATTTAGAATTGTAATTATTTTCAATGAAATGGTATTGTTTTAAATGTTTTTTTTTTTCTTGTGATTTCGTCTCAATTTTCTGATTCCGTTCTATGTTAATGTTATTCATATTTGTGTGCGACATTCATTGCCCAAAAAATATATTTAAATTCAACCTTGATGCGAGACAACTAGTTAAATTAGCTCTAGAATAATACAAATAGTGTGATGATGTTCACTGGAAAAATAATATCTTTGAACTTTACACGAATCTTGTTATGAATCAGTCTTATCTTTATATATCGAAATATGCCGCGTTTTTCGATCTTCACCATATCAATCACCGATCCAAGTTTATTCACCCATGCAAAAGGTGATTTTGGCAGCGGAAGCATGCGTATAAACTTTTCGAATATTTACCTTGAGCATTTACGCCACAAACCAAAGTATATCAAGTGTTTAATACCATGGAGCACGTACTAAATATTTGGCCACTTGGCGGAATGTTGAAATGTAAAAACGTTTAATGAAAGTGAACAATAATCAAGAATTCGAAGAGTGTCGACTGTTATCGGTTAAATATTATGAAAATATTGTTCCGTTTTTTTTTTTGTTGTTTTTATTTTTTATTTGCATGAAATGTTGATGTTGTCTTCAACATAGGTAGTTTTGGCTTCTTCCGTATACAGCATAAGCTGTAGTTCAGTGATTCCTGAATGAAATTGAATATTTTTCTCTCTCACTTTTTTTTTCTTTTGAATTTCAGTCTTTCTCTTCGTATGTATGTCTTGTCTCTCTCCTTCTTATTTGATTCCAGACACAGTAAAACTATTGTTGTAATTCGTATCGAAACCATTGGCATATCTTTTTGTCTGTTATTTAAAATGCTGTTCAATAACCGACATAATTGTCCTTTGAGGTTTTCCATACAGTGTTTTTGTGTATTGTATTGATTTGTTTTTTGTTTTTTTTTTTTTTTTTTTTTGTTGCTTTTTGTGTCTTATTTGACAATTAAAATAGTATTTGTATTGAGGAGGCAACAATAACAATCAAAAATATACGATCGTTGCATTTTTGATAAATAAGCGTGCTTGCGCGGAATAATCCAATCGAATATCGAAAAAAAAACGTGAAGGTAATTGTGATTTTTTCAATTTGATTTTTTTTCCACTGTCTGTGTCCGGTTTTTTCATTTCTCAGTTAATGTCAACGATTTTGAATCGTTTAAGTTCAGGCTTTTGTCATATTTAACAATCAGGTTTTTCTACATTCTTTTCAGGGCTAATTTTTGTTTTTCAAATACGCAAATAAATACAAATAAAAAAGATCTTGGTAGCCATTTGAAATATATTGAAATGTGATGAAAGCAAATCAATGTAAATAAAATAAATTGAATGTAATTAAGGCCGCTAATTTCCTCTCGCTAAATGATGAATATATGGTTTTATTGCATCATTGTATGCCTGCTCAAAGTCTGTGCGCACAAATTGTGTTTTTTCTTTTTTGTTTAGTGATAAATAGATTTTTCTCTCTTTCTTCCTTTCTGCCACTCTGTTATTCATCTCCTCGATAGAAAAATGGCCAGTAATTTCAAGGAATTATCTACAGATATGTAAAATGCGTTAATATCTCTTGTTGTTTCCGACTTACATTCTGTTTTCTTTGGTGCGGTTTTTATGTCAATTGTGCTAATTGATTACAGTTGAGAGTGTGCATATTTGATGATTTTTCGTTTGAAATATTTTGCCAGAACTAATTTTTTTTTGTAAGCCATTCAGTTTGAAATGTGCAGAATGCTTTGTTTATTTATAATTTTTATTTTAATTTGTCAAAAATCCCCTTACTAAAGATTGTCTGACAATCGACAAATTCATTTTGATACTATTTTTCATATTAAATGACAAGAAAGGAAAAACAATTCAAAAATGTTTATGATAAAATAATTGCATTGGCTTAAGACAAATATCACTTGAAGCTTTTTTTTTGAACTAAAAGTCACCAAATTAGCCGATCCAACAATATCATATGGTTTGTTGCATTTACTATGTAATTACGTTGAAATGTTTTCAAGAGTTTTGATTTTTTTTCTGGGGTTTAAGATTGAAAACAAAATGATTTACTATTTTAAATACATAGGTATAAGCAATCATTGTGACCGTTGATAAAGCAAATGTCATTATACCATGAAGTAGATAGCGACAAGATCAACTGTTTTTAATTCATAACCCGTTAATATTAATAAACAAAACATAAAATCGCTTTCGGCTGAATTCAATTCGATTCTGGTTGAAAATTCTTGTCGAATCAACTCAAGTCAAGTCAATCGCGAAATTTGTTTGCTCTCACTTTCATGGACAACGAATACAATAGCAAACATGTAATAACAAAAGAAATAAGAAATAAGAAATAAAATGTAAAAGAATTATCATATTTCTAGGCCATGTTTTGTTATAAAATTGCCGCGTAATTTAGTTGGCAGAAAGTTACTTTTCTTAATGAGCTAATTTTGTAAAATGTAATCATTTGAAGTAGTAATTTTGTAATTGACAGCAGCCTGGTGAGTTGAAGATGATCCCGATGACCTTCGATTAGAAAAAATTAAAACAACGAGAAAACGAGATTTTTGAATTAATTAGACATGTTTTAACAAGAGAAAAATTTTAATTAGTGTGCAAAAAGGTAGATAGCAATGATATGGCTTATTACATTTAATATTTTGAATTATTTGCGCACAAACGATATGGAAGAGGATTGTAAGTAAAATGCACTTAAATAAATTTTAGGAGCGGAACATTGCAAAAGTTGATTGAATCATCATTTCTGTCAAAACTAAACGAAATGATGATCTAGACAAACTCATGACCTAGACGCACGTATACTTACACGATCAATCATTTTTTGTAGCTTCTTTCTCACACCTGATCGTTCATCCAATGCCCTACGTTGTTCTCTTTATCTAAATCATATCGAATTTTCGAATACCTACAATGGCCCAATATAATGACTCAACCAAATGATTTCCTTATTCTCTAAACCACGCAAAAGTTTTTGTTTCATGTCGATGCGCGAATGGAAAAAAATGCAAAATATTAAATGAATTATAACGAAATGAATAATAATGAAGGTAGCAATTACGTGAAATCGATTGAGGGAAGGAAGCAAATAAACAAAAGTTGCCAATTGGCAAAACTATACGTAATTAGATGTTAGTTCGAATGCGTGCCTACAAATGCAAGTAACTCTCTTGTGTAATCAGCAATAATTGAAAATGTGGACCAACATACAAATTACCTTTCATTTTACATTTCCTGATTTAAATAAACTTATCAAATCATCCAGAAAAATGCAACATTTAATGCTTCATTGGATTCGTGAATTCATATATAGAAATATGCACAGATTGTTGTTTCATTCACCTGCGTATTCTGGTTCAATGTTGACGTCTCCAAATTCATTTGAATGAAATTATGGAACTTGTATAGAGAGAGCGAATGAGAATGTATCAGTTGAAATTCCACAAATAGAGAATGATATGATGTTATTTATTGATTTAAAATGCGCATTTGAAATTCGATGACACTCATTTAACTTGACTTAAATTAACTTAACGGAGACGCCTACGATTACTATTTTAGATATTTTTGGCATCGATTATTCCACCGGTTGGATTTATTTCTATTTTAATGCCAATATTCAAAGATCTACAATCAAAATAGTTGGTTTATTGACCCAAAAATGTATTTTGTTCGCAGTAAATAAATTAAATGTTTTTTTTTTCTCGTTTCTGCACTAACGTTTCCTCAACAAACTTGCATTTTGTTTTTATGACATTTATCCATTTTCTGTCTATAAATTGATGAGAATGAAAAATGTTGATATTTAATGTCATTTGAGATGTGAACAACTCGATGAAGTTCGCCTTGACTATTCTGGCCTGTGTTGAAAGATTCAATTTGTGGTTATACGAACAATCGTTCATTTGATTTTTATATTTGCATCCGCAAAATACACATATGCATCGCGTTAACGTATTTATAAGTTTAAATTGAATGACTTAATCGGAAATATTGCAAATCGGCCAGAGTGAAAAAGATTTAATAGGCTCTTTTCAAATTTATCATTTACTGAAGTTTGACGCATCAAACTTTACTACAATATTGCCTCCATTCTTCCTAATTCTTTCATTTTTCATCACTTCAGATGACTGTTTCTCTCTTCAGTACAAAAAATTAATCATCACTTATATACCACACGTTAATTGTAGTGAAATTTGTACCATTTATTATGGATGATTGAATCAATCTGGGTTCCTAATCACATGACATTCGATAGCCACAAGTTATTTTACTGGTTAATTTATGACTTGTTGCTTTATAAAATTATTTCTATAACGTTTGAGCAAATTATCGATTAAATGATTGAAATCCGTACAATGTATGTATGGAAAAAGTAATGGGTTGATGAATGAAAACCTTGCAATGATTAAAGTGACCGTCATTTAGACTTTTTCTCAAATCTTTTAGAGAAAATGTTTTTTCCTATGAGAAGGTTTAGCAAAAAAAACCACATAAAGTTTCAGGTCGATGTGATAACACAAAAGTGTGGAAAAATTCTGCGTCAGAATATTACATTCTGCAATTATATTCCTAAAAGTTTATTAAAATCCTATATTTAGAGTGATTTTAACAAAGTAAATTCATGAAAACATAATTTCTCGATATTTGTGAGGCATTGAATTCAAAAGTAGAATAAAACCAATATTTAAAATGAATATAACAAATACAGGGATTTTTTTCCCTATTATAATTAACCTCCTAAAAACGCATTCTTACTAAAAAAAAGTTGAAAAAATGGGAAGCCACCCTAATGGTCATACGTTCTTGGAACGATTATGAAGATTAACACGTTTATGCTTACACGTAAACAACATAATGGCTACTATCAAATGATCGAAATTATTTTCTTCAAATTCCCATTTGAAAAAAAAAAAAAAAAAAAAAAAGACAAAAAAGTACCAGAAATGGGAAATGATTGCAATCGTTATAACTATTTGATGAAAGCCGTAACACGCACACGATAGATGAAATGACAATGTTTAAGGCATAAAAATCATTCGCATAAAGCACGAAAGAAAACCCTAAAATGCCACGACAAAGAATGCATGATGATCCAACTTTCTACAAAATTGTCATCATCGGTAGTAATTATAATCATCGCATATCGCTTCCATTTGACATAAATGAAAGCATCAAAACGTTTTTTTACTACTTCAGCTGACAATCGGCAACATAATATTATGTCACTAGTTTGATTTTATGGCAATCAATTTAAATCGAATTGGAAAGGAATTAGCACAAAATTGATGGTATTGTATGTGCAATGATATGTGTTGATCACCAATCATATTGAATTCAAGAGAAAATACAGAGAATTTACATCGTCAAGATGAAGTCGAGTATCATGTAACCAAAGCATCGTTGGTAATCATATTAAAAATATACATATAAAACCATTGCATACGCGTATACAGAGCGCGTATACATTCGGTCAAATGAACGGAATAAGAGATATGAAATGTTGTGATGAAAACATAAAATCTGGCAACGATTCAAAGCATACAAACAAGCATACATATGAAAATACCAGTCCACCATCAGATCGCCTCGACCAATGCTTGATGGTATATTACACTATTAAAGCGTACAATAGGAGAGAATTGATCGGCACATGAATTGATAGTACGGAGCTGAATGATGAAAAGAACGAACGCACCAATGAAAAAAAAAATTTCAATGAATATGTAAATAAATCGATGTCGTTTTGAGTTTTAGTGTGCAAAATAATTCGTAGCGCAATACAATCACAACACAGCAACATGCAGCACGTACGCCGCGTTGAATGTCGTTTTCTGTTTCGATCTCTCTTTGGCTTTGATATTTCTTTGGGAATTTCAGTTGGTTGAGTAACTCATTCTCTCTCTCTTTTTTTTCTCTTTCTCTCTCTGTGTGTGTCTTTCTTTCTTTCTTTCTCAGTGCGACGCACTCACTCAATGAACACAACATACCAATAACAATAATCATTATCGCACCGCTCCGAGTGTATATACACTTTTACTCAGGTGTAACCTACTTGACTGCTTGTGGTTGCTTATGCTGCCGATTAGTAGTAAAAAGAACGTCGTTTCGAACGGTGCTTTGTGTTGTTGTTATTTATTTAATTTTTTTTTTTTTTCGTTTTAAATTTGTTTATTGTATATATATTTTTCGTTCCATTTCATTTTGTATTCGAAAATAAAATAATTTCATAAACTGTGTTTGTCCCTTCGTTAATTAAAGCAACGATTATTTTTGTTTTCATATTTTGTAATTGAAACATGAAAAAACGAAGAAAATGCATATGATTCGTTATTTTTACCGTATATGTGTTACATTTTGAGTGCTTGGTATCGAAAATATTTGAAAAAAAAAAAACATATTCAAAGTCTTTACTTCTCTCGCCTTTTGTTGAGATCGTAAAGAATAAAAAAAGATAAACAAATCAATATTGAACCAGATATAAATACAGAGACAAAGACACAGCTGAATATCTAGCATACAATAAGTATTGTGAGATTGAAATTGCCGAAACAAAATTATCATACACATTGAAATCTAAATTAAGCAAAAGCTCAATCATCAAAAATTTAACACGCTCAGCAAAACAATCAAAGATTTGAAATGAATGTTTCAACACATTTGTGTATTGCTTACATATCAAATGATGGATATACATTTCATTTTCCAATTTTATTTCCTATGAACAAACAAAACAAATGAGAAAGACAAGAAATACCACAAAAATACATGAAAGATTTTATTGTCATTTTTTTCGACGATATGATTCAGATAAATTTATTGAAACGATGATTTATATTTGGACATTTTTTTCGCAAATATTTGATTTACATAAGATGGATTTCGTTTTTTTTTTTCGAGAGGGAAAAACAATAAACCAACTGATAACATTTGTGATGAATGGGTGTAATGTACGGTGAATTGATTTAATTTAAGTGAGTTTAATCTAATTGAAGTTCAAATTAGATTCATCCAATGGAAGCTTGAATCAGATTCAAATCTTGTAGAAATTTAAATCAAATCAGTCTAACGGGAAACGATGGAAAGAAAATAAAATTGTAAATGGTTGGTTTTGCTAGACTGACAATGGTTTAAACTAATTTAATTCGAAAGAGCTGTCAAAAAAAATTAGAAACGGCGCAATCCAAATTGATTTTACTCTTTGAACAGCAACAGTAACAAAAACAACAATAGAAATAACAAAAAGCAAATGAAAACTTGAGAAAAACTCGCAAGAGTTATTTCGAAAATCAATCATCTGAGAAAAAAAAATGGTAGAGCGCAAAATAGACAAGTGATGAGACTTGCATGCAAGATGAATATGAATTGAAATTTTCAAGTCAGATATAAAGTCGAATAGACTTAGTCGATGGAAAATCAAAGTCAGCGTTGCATATTCAGAGCACCCAATTCGTGATTATCTGTAAGCAAAGTCATGCATGCAATACGAAATCGACGAGAAATAGCGCAGCGATAATAACGATATGGAGAAAAACTCGTACTTTTTTTCTGTTTTTGAAAGTGATTGTTGTAATATAAAATTGTCGTCAATATGGTATAGATGTATGTACCGCATAAATGATTATATTCACCATATATCAGAGATGTCAACGAACAGTTCGCTCGTAACGAACAAACACAATTTTTTTCTCAAAATCACCTGAAATTTCGTTTTAAAAATATTTCAGGTGAAAAGGAAATGAATTTTTTTTGAGTAAACGTGCGTTCGTTCGAAAAAAAGAATACGTTCGTTCGTGAAAATTTCTTTGTTTCTTTTCGCCTGAAACGTGTTAAACCAAAATTTTACGTAGCATTGAGATAAAAAATGTTGCACTCGATTCATATGAGCGAACCATTTGTTGACAACTCTGCAATATATATATATATATATGTATGTATAATTTTTCATTTTTTCTTCTACTTCTCTACACGACATATATGTAACAAGTACCTGTTTTATTCATTGCAAAATCTATATGAAATAACTCGAAATATGTCTTTCGTCAGTTATCGTTATAAGTTATATCGTTGAAGCTGTAGCTTTTTGATTTGCTTGAAATGTATCCACAGCATAGTTTTGTAGATTTTGTTGTTGTTGCTGTTGTTGTTGTTATTGATATCTGTATGTTGAATCAGCTTTTGAGGCTATTTACGAGGCGCCGATACAAAGCAATGTGCTCTTTCAATTCAATTTTCCAATGGTGTGCGGCCGTTGATTTGAATCATTCGATTGTAAACTTGTTTGTATTCAACTTCCCAGTAATTTTTCCATCTCAGGATTGTATAAAAGTCCAGTTTGCTCACGCAAACTCTTGAATATATACAAACACTAATACATTAGACACATCAAACTCAAAAGCGCCAATCATTCAAATGCATTAATTCTCTAGCCAAGACGAATGAAAATTGCCGATAATTATGTTGATATGTAATAAAATATACATAGAATATCAACACTTTCTGTTGCTCGCTTTGAGAATGCGTAATAAAGGATACAAGAGCTATTCGATTTGCTTTGATCGTATCAAAGGAAGTGAATGGATTGTGCTTATGATTCATAAGTTATGAATCGCATGAATATTTAGTCAGAAACGTTCGATTGAAAATTTAATGGCTTTTACAACGCAAACAAATGCAATTTTAAGCTTCATAATATGAAATCAATCTCAGTTACAGTGACACAAACGTCAACGTAATATGACCGAACAAAAATTTGTGATTGCACAGTTGGAAAAAAGTTAAGATTTTGAATTTAAGTGATTTAGTTTTCTAAATCGCACTAAAAATTAAGAAATTTAAACCCAAAAAGTAGGGCAAAAATACATTTTGTGGATTAGGATTTCTCAATTTTTGGTGAGATTTTGGAAACAAAATCACTTTTATTCAAAATCTCAACTTTTTTTTACAACTGTGTGGCATTTATATTCACAGAATGTGATATTTCCGTTGAACTAATTACATAGTCATACAATAAATTCCAATTGGTTATTATCACCTCACCCAAATTAAAAGCGAAACCAAATTACTTCAAAAAAAAAAAAAACCATTCAAACATTCATTTAAACAACGAAGTGAACTAAAAATAAAAGATCTATATTAAAATAATGATTCAAATCTCTCATATAAATCCATATGCAATTTCCTGTGTGCCATATCCTTGACATATTATTAGCCGCTTATAATTCTCAAATTAGTTATCATTTAATTTCCAATGATCGCCGAAATTCATGCCCACAACTAAACCTTATTGTTAATATACTTTCAAACATTTCTCGAAATTAACTAAAACAATGCGTCACTACTCAGTCACATTATGGGCTAGCAAATGTGACCTGCAGACATCAACAAAAATGTGTGTGGACTATTTTGAAAGTGCATATGTGATTGAGAAAAGAAAACATACCAAAAACCAAAATGAATGGAAACGAAAAAAAAAAAAAAAAAAAAATACAATAATATTTCACAATACCAAAAATCGTATTGCTTTGCACATAGCTGAAGACAAATATTTGTTATGGCTGAGATCACTCATCGTGGCTGTGTGACATACTCACCAAGTGACTGGAGCAAAAAAAAAAAAAAAAATACTAAACATGAATTGAATTACACTTGTTGACGTTTTTCAATCAATTTGTAATTTGGTGCCGAAACGACAAAAACAAAAACGAACAAACAAAACAAATGTGAAAATAAAGTTAATATGCGATATAGCAATTAGTTTTGAAAGCTTTTCACGTGTACCAGAGACTTCGTACCCAACAAATTCAAGGGTAAAAGAGCTATAAAACACATTTTCTTACAACAAATATATATTTTGGCACTACGTTTGGCATATTTCAATTGTTTCGTTATGTGTTTTTTGTTGGCGACCGTTTTCTTTCCATTGTTTTCTTTTCGGATTATTCCATATTTGGTTTTATCATTGCAACTTTTTTTCATCTTCTTTCTCTCCATATTTTTGTATTTTATTTCAAGAAAGAAAAAAATGTCGACTTTATACCTTCTTCTTTTGCTTTGGCCAAAATGGCACGAAACTATCAAGATATTTTGATGTTATTGGTGTCAAAGCAAACAATAATTTTTTTTTTCACATTTATTAAGCAATTTCCATATTTATTCATATTTCCAACATTACATACGTCGTTTATATCTGCTACGCATTTTTTCAACGGTGTGTGTTATAGCATATGCGATAAACCTTCAACAAATAAATATAAATACAAATATATATGTATACATGACCCTCTTTTAAATGTCTAATGCAATCACGTCGATTTTGCTAATTGATGCCATCAAGCTGAAAAAAAAAAAAAAATTAATTGTTGACAACTTCTGAAAGCATGTGCCATACAGTGCAATGAACATTGATGGAACTTTTACACTTTACCGATCATAGTTCAAGGTTTTTTTTCGCATTTTCATTTAAACTTGTGCCAAGTAAAGTTTTAAAAAATCGAATCACACTATTCAGAAGTACGAAGTGTTGAACCATAAAGAGTTCAGCCACGTTGAGCAAAATATATTTTATTGGTAAAAGTAAAATTGATATTTGCAACACAAAACGCTAAAAATATGATAGAAGATGAAAGAGAAAAGAAAAAATGAGCGCTACGATTCCAAATGATATTTCATAATTTGTCAAATGCATCAAAGCATAACCGTAGCTCATTAAAATGTGTTAACCGATTGAAACCGTCACTTTTCACGAAAGAATTTTCATAAGAGACATTCCGATAACTTTCAAATCAACACCAGAGACGAGTTTTCGACTGAATTGTTGACACAAAATCCATACACATGTTTTTAAATCAACAAATGAATAAACTGAGACCACTTGTTGACACAAATTAATAGAGAATTTATTTGTATGATTTTTTTCTCTTGCAAGACGTTTCACAGATTTCATTTTTTTCCAAGCAAAAGGAGAAAAAATGGAGCAATAAGAATGATCAATCTAGGGTGCATAGAATTTTGAAAAATTATCAAAAGACCAAACGGGTAGTGTGAACATGAATCTCGGCATAAAACCCAACAATTTTTGTTCCAGAACTATCACGGAAAGATCATCCCCCGAATACCCCGCTTCAATTTTCGATATATTAACATTTTGAAAATTGATTACCAAGGGGGAATGTTAAAATCGAAAATTGAATCAGGGTGTTCGGGGAATGATCTATTCTTGGTGGTCCCAAAATCTGATGCACCCTAATGAACATCGTACAATAAATCAATGAATGCTTCCCATTCAATTTCAATGTGCAATTGCACAATAATCCAGTTTGGTCGAAAATTATTTCATCAATGCTTCAACAATGCAGTGTTTGTATTTACGTCATCACAATTTGTGAGCGTGTTTTATTTCGCAATTCAAAGAAGAAAAAAAGAAGAAGAAGAAGAAGAAGAAGAAGAAGACGAAGACGAAAAAATATAAAACAATCTCGGTTGAAGTGGAAACTGGAAATTTCGTTCATGGCCCAAAATGAGATAACATCAAAAGAACAAAAATGTAAAAGCCAAATATTGAATTGGAACGATGCATTTGAATTGTAGCGCAACATCGACGACGACAATAACGAAAACAACGCCGTATATTGTCTACTGAAAGATTCCACTTGGTCGGTTCATTTAAAGAGAAATTTTAATGGCATATCGGATAACGGTATTGTACCTATGGCTATGACTGTATATGCATACCTGTGATTTACCTCTCTTTCTATATATATATATTAATATGTGTGTGTGTGTGATTGTGCGTTTCGTTTTAACGCCGTATCGATCGTGCGTTTATAAAGTTTCAGTAAAACGATTACGTTGCCAGGTTGATGTTTCAGTCATTGCTTGCGAATATTTATCTAAGTTACACAGCCGCGATCGCCGTTGCACAAACAAAGTGAATGTGTTTAACACTTTGAATTGAACATATTTTTTTCATCATTTTCAAAAACACAAGAAGAGAAAGAATCGAATGAGTACGCGCACTGCTTAATACACATTTCGATGTTTCTTTGTTCATATTCTGCATTCAATATTTGGATTCGTACAGTATTTACTAAACGGTTTTCTGTATAGGTAAATGGTCAATGATCGAACATTTAAATCAATCCAAAGACTTGGTTGAATCCATTTAAATTCCATAAAATGTTTATATCCAATCTAATCGTTCTATTTCATTCACACTATCGAAAATTCTAAAACTTTTTTCTTTTTCTTTTTTCTCGTTCGCTTTCTGTATCTGTAATTTTCTGTCTCATTTATCTAGACAATCATTTGTGTATGCACCAAATGAATTTACTTGAATACAGTCATTATAACAAATGTAATTGCGCCGAGACCTGTAATGCAAGATGAATCAATAAAACTTATTGCGCAGTATATGTAAAAACAATTAATGAAAATTCAAATGCAAACATATCTGCAAATAAAACAAAAAAATGAATTAAAATGGATCAACTGAGTGAAATTCGTATAATTGGGCCTCAAGCTGATAAAAAAGCATCAGATGGTTTTGTTATTATAACCTTTTTATTGGACAGTCATTCAAATTGAAATGTGACTTGTATGCAATGAAAAATTGGTAACGCTCTAAACATAAATGCAGATTTTAACAAGAAAACAGCAAAGTAGTTGATTTGAATTTTAGCCTGTTTAAATATTAAATTATAATCATAATTATTAATTAAATCAATACATTTTCAATTTAAGTATATTTTCGATAATAGCATGCGTGATCGCACACATATACACACATTTCAATGCTGCGTTTATTCATGAGTAGATGAACATTGAACCGAGCACATAAACAACAAAAACTGTTTTTTTTTAAACCAAAGTGAAAATACGCATTTCTTTGTTGTTAATTCTTTGCACTAAGGGGTAGACACAGTCCAAAGATTCATTTGGGATTCATTCATATCAAAAAGATTCATAATGCAAAGATTTACTGCGATTCATTGAGATTCACTCAGATTCACTACGATTTGAAAGATCTATCATGTTTGGTTTTCATTCAGTTTATTGTAAAAACGCTGCGATTTATTTAGATTCACAGAGATTTATTGGGATTCACTCTTTTTTTTTCTCATGTCTACCCCCTAGTCTTCGCATTTATATTGTTCAAAATTTAACGATTCAAAATTCCAAAAGTAATCAAATCATGTGATTATCACACTAAATCATATGATGTTTAACGAGTTTTGACGTTTCTTTGATATTGGTTTCGGGCAAAAGAGCATAAAAAGCAACCAAGTTTTTTTTTTTTTAAATTGCATTATTGAGTTTTCATATGGGAACACCCATCGATTAATGTAGTTTAAACACATTCAAATGTTTAAATGTAATTTAATCTCGCGGGTTGTATTCATCAACAGGTTCAATTCTTTTTTGGTTGGTTTTTATTAGTTTGCCACGCGTTTTATGTGCTCGACTTGGGGAAAGCCCCACAAATATGATCTGCCATTTTGTTGTTACTAAGACCGTGTATGATGATGTTTTTTCCTCATATTTCAATGATAAAATAATATCCAAAATAAATGAAGAAAAAGCGGTAGAGACGTTTGAAGTTTACCCAATGGATAAAAAGCATAACAATAAGCCTTTTCTTCATCTTCAATACATCCATATTTACCAACATATGTTGCAATTGCTGTGGTGTTGCTGTTATTGTTGTAGTTAGTGCTTTTTTTTATTTTTAATATACTTTTCCATTTCTTCTGTCGTTTTCGCCGCATTTGGAATTTCGCATCGATGGAAGTCCATGTACAGAATGCCAAGAAAGATTGCGATTGTTCAGTATGCTCACTGAACATATGCAATTGTGGTCGTGATATTGTAAAACATATAAAATGTATAAAAACATCATATTTCGTTAGACCGAGAATAATGCTCCATTAACCCAGATTCGATGAAATGGACAATGCACACGAGACTACTTCTTCTTATTATTATTCTCTATCTTACTCTTTCTTTCTTTCTTTTCATTTCATTCATGTTAGATTACCGTTTGAACGTTTTTGCTTCTTTTCCATGTGGATATATCACGCACATCAATAGAATAAACTGCACGATTCAGATCGTTAGACGAGCTTGTCACAAAACATTTTTGCTCGCAGAGCCAAATCAATGGATTTTATATTTTTAGCATAATAACCAGTTTTATTAAAGTTCCATAGTATCATCATTGGAAACTATGTAATAATGTTAAAAGAGCAATAAATGTTTTCCATTTTTTGCCATTTGATTTAATATTAGTTCTGTTTTGAGATTCCTTTGGGATTTTTTTGATGAATTCAGTTTTATCTGGAATTCGCTTTAATCTCAAGCATTTTCCAATGATTTTAAATTTCATTTCATTTCATTGTACTTTCGCACAAATATTACCATGTGCATCGTCATTTTTTCTTGCGTTCAATCTATGTTTGTTGCATCGAATCGCTATTCATTTTTGTATTAAATCTTTCCTTTTTTGCAAGGAATTTAACTTCATTGTATATTAAATTATTGCTTAAATAAATAATTCCTTCAACAGAGATTTAAATGTTCATATAAAAAGCCACAAGTATTAAAATTAAAACAAAAATTGGAATCTTTCTGATCGGTGGACGATCAGGTTTGCAATAAAATCAAATGAAATCAAATAAACACAATCGCCATGAGTGTTTTCATTGTAAAATGTATCTACATTTTCTTATTTTTGTTTGACGTTATACTGATAATTATGCGTATAAATACAAAGTCTGCATTTACATTATAACGGCGACGAAAAAAGAATAAATTAACGATTCAAATTGGCAAAAGAATTAATTCGAAAATATGTTGTTTGGCTTGGAATAACAAAATTTATTGGAATTAATCCCATGAATTCGGCTCATTAAAGTGATCGCATGTTTCATCGACCGAAGACAGAAATTTAAATTACAAATTCGCATTTGGTTCCCAGAAAATGTCCGCGAATTTCATTTCAGTTAAGTTTTGTCTGTACATGCGTCAGACATTTAATAAGCTGTTGCTTTTTTTTTCGTTGCGCTGCATGTAACACACTGACACATTCGTGAGCATGAAAAGAGAAAACAATATTTAATGCATGCGGTTTTTACCTTCTATATGAAAGGTTCAGAGGAAAAATGTCATACAGAAAAGTTCCGTGGAAAAATGATAAAAATACTTATATGTCACTTATTTGGAACACATTTTGCGTATAAAATATTTAATTTGCCACTTGTTTTATTCATTTTTCCACGGAACATTTCTGTATGACATTTTTCCTCTGAACGCTACATATATTATCATTGCTAAATGCCATAATTAATAATGAATTCAAATACACACGATCGAAAAATCGCATTTGAATTGCATTTGTGAAAAGTAAAATAATGTGTGCGTTCATTTGATGGACTTTGAAGCAGATTCGTTTTTTTTTTTTAATACAATATACCTCTGTTTTCTTCCCTATTCATTCGCTTCTTGTCGAGAATGGAGATTTATGTCAAATTGATGTTGTCAATGCAAATCAATTGATGCAAATTCATTGCAATCGACTCGACTCGACAACATGCACCCCCATTTTTATCATTTATCTATCGATCAATACGATCAGATTTGTATACTCTCAAAAACTGCTGCATCCATATTTTTTTATTATTCACCTTTCATTGTAAATTACAGTATTTAAATTGATTTGAAGTGTTACAATCAAAGACTTTAACAATAATTGAGAAAAAAATCAATTGAAAATATATTATAATTTTGACTATTTTACAAAATATTCACAACTAGCAAAACTAGCAAATTTAAGCGCCTTGAATCGCCCCTTACTGCATTTGCACTAGGCTGTCACAGATTAAAAAATTTAACTAACCGGTTGGCAATTGTTATTTTAGTTTGCATGCCAAAGTGATAAAAAGAGAGACAAATAATGCACAAGCTAAATTGATTATATTTTCAATCAATCCAACTGAACCTTTGACATTTTTTCTTCGACAATTCAGTTTTTTATTGTTGACGTTGATTATATGCATTTTATTTTTCTTTCCAACTCTCTGTAGCTCTGTTGATGTTGATCGCTCTTTTTATTTCTTGACACTTCGTGCATTTCATCTCTTTATGCATCACGTAAATTTTCTAATAGTAATAAAACGAGAGAAGAAAGATGCAAACAAATAAATAAACAAACGAAAAATAGATGGTGCACATGCACACACAACATATTTTTTAGCCGCATTCATGACCTTGTTGCTCGTTTCGATTGACGTAAACTTGTAGAAACATCATAACAATTAACATTCATTTCATTAGGTATTAATTCAAAGATTGCATAAAATAATATAAATTGATGGTTAAATGAGATTTTCGCACACTTAACATTTTTCACAGCCAGCAACTATTCATTTTTCTCTCTTTTTCACCTTTTTTTTTGCATTTCGATGAAAATCATCAATTTAAAAACCTTCCAATTTTCTCAATTTTTGCTTTAACTCTTTTGTTGAATGAAAAGTCGAATTTCGATCGAATGAAATCATTGATCAAATCTGATTCGCCAGTATTTTGAATATTGAACAAATTCAAATTGGTACAATTATTTTTGTATGTGCAAAAGTACAATTTTTCGTCTCTCTTCTATCCATTTGGCTGTTTATTCATCTGTTTACTCGTTAGTTTCGATTTGTTGAGATTTTTTGTTCTGTTGTTAAAACACTTTAATTGCTAAACCGGCCAAAATTAGGTCATTTAAAGTATGTTTCGGAATGAATCGTATTCACGTACAATGTGCACATATTCAGTAGATATTAGCCATTGCTCATGGTCTATTCTCATTCTGAGCTGCAAGAAATCAAAAAAGTTTTGAAAAACTAGTTTTTATTTCTTTCATTTTTTTATGTTTATACTGAAAATGCGTTGACGTAACCATTCATATGCTGTGCACATTTTTTCTCTCAAATTTGAATATACTTCTGATGCATGGAATATGTTCCGACCTATTATTTCTCATCATTTTTAGATGATTTGACACATGTCATTAATATTACTTAAAGGTGTTTATGAGAAAAAAACGAAAATATGTAGAAATAGGAAATGACAATAGCTTGTTTGGCAGTGAAAAACCGCATTGTTGACGGAAAAGAAAAATATGTCGCTCATGGCGATCTGTTTCTTCCGTCGAAATCTGGTTTACATCTCTATGTTGCGATACTGGGTTTTAACATATGAACAACAATTTTCGCTGATGAACAGCTTCTTCTGTTGATGCAGATAGTCTAGATAACCGATACATAACAAGTATGTGAGTCTTGTTACTACTGTGTCTAGAAAGGCATATCCAAAGTGGCTTCCTTTTAGTTGATTTTTTTTTTCTTCATATAAACTGGTCTACTTCAATCGACCCAAATTCCACTTCCCTTTTATTTCTATCGTAAATTTTGTATTTTCTTGAGAAAATAAGCTTCATCACTTTTCCTATTCACATTTTAACGTCAGATTTTCTCTTTTCAAAACATATAACCATTACATCTGCTTCTCAAAGGTTTCCTCATTATTTAGTATTAAAGATTTCCTCGTTATCATATTGTTTAGATTAATTAAACGATTTCTAACCAGTTTATTTATTGAGTTTATTGAAATTTGACGTGAAACGCAAAAGCAGAAATAAAAATACGGTATTTACAAACGAAAATCTATAAGCGAAAAGCCTTTAAAAATTATAATATAACCTCTAGAAACCGAAACAATGCGTCTAGTAGATCCAAAAAAAATGCCTGTGCATTTCATACTACTGTTCACAATCGACTTACAATTGTCTATATAATAAACATGTTATTCGTTTCTAATTCATTTTGAAGTTAATTTGAATGGAATTTTTTGGGAAAATAATAACGCAATTTTGATGATTTCAGTGCTTTATTTCAATTTCAATTTCAAAATCGATGGGACCTTGAATTTGAATGATTTTTCAAAGATCATGAAATCATTGATCGATTTATAAATCGCCTAAATATCAGATGAGTAAAACTGGCAATTTTAAATGTGGTTTTGAAAATGTTCCAGTTTTTAAAAATATCTAAAAATGACTCAATGAAAAAATGTATAAATTTTGTTTTATTTAAAACGAAAAAACAAACAAACAATCAAACAATCAATCATTAATCATTAATCATCGAACAATTCGATTTAAAAATTAAAATTGTCCAAAAAAAAAAAAAATGGTTGCTTGTCGATTACAATTTTGTTTTCGATAATATTATACCAAATTGAGAACGCATTCCATTTGATTGCATCCATTTGTAAGCTTAAGCAGCTTGATCAATTGTGAATTACAATTTTTCATTGCATTGTTTTATCAATGTGTAAGCATTGTTCATTAAGCAATGGATTGTTGAATGTTGATTGTTTTGCTTCATCTTTATTCTTTTTTGTGGTAGTTTTGTTGGAGACCAGTGCTGCCGTTGTTGTCACGATGACGATGAAATCGTTGGCAAGTCGTTGTTCCCCCTCCCTGTTTCACAATATTGATGCGACTTGACCAACAGTTTATTTCTCAGTCAAACACATTGGTTCTATTGATTTTGTCAAACCACAAACATTTTATCTTGCGGTGTTAAAAAAAAAACTAATAAATTCTCATCAATACTAGTGAAATCTATTTTTCAAATATCTACTAAGCACTCACATTGTAATCTCTAGTGAATTAGGCAATTTGTTTATTGCAATCGTGTTTTTCAAATATTATTAAATAAAAGTCACTGTGTAAATAAGTGACATTAACTGATAAAAAAAAAACTGTTCTAAAAAATGCAAAGAATTGTGTCAATCATTTAATAAAATTGATTTCATGAATGTTGTGTATGAATGGAAAAGTTATTAATAAAGAGAGAAAAAAACATACAAAATCAAAATCATAATCAGTTTTCTTTTTCATTTACGAATCATTGAGAAGCATCACGCGCGTGCCTAACGAATTTAAGTGTGAAGTGCAGTGAAACTGATAACCATATTTTCAATCATTTAATTTTTTTTGGGTGTATTTCATTTTTAGAAGCGAATATTGTGTGCATCGAAAAGACATATTGAAACGCATCGACGATACACAAGAAAGAAAAAGAAAATCAAATAACAAGAAAGAAAAGAAAACTTAAGACATAAAAAAATAAGCACACATATATAGAAAAATGCACGGAAATAGAAATAAATTATGCGCTAAATTATCTAGCGCCTTTTTACGAAAGTGGTGTAAGTATTTTGTGATTTTTGAGCATATATCTGTTTTGTTTCTTTTTTTTCTTCTTTTATTTTGGTTGATTTTAAATCGCAATTTTATACGACCAATTAAATTGAAAGCCACATGCTGTTAATTCACGAGCAAACAGACTTAGAGCTATGTGTAAAATGAAATTTCTTTTTTGTTTTTGTTGTTAATTTCGTTTGTTGTGCTCGTTGGTAGTTTTTTTTTCTCTTCACTGGCCAATTTTTTGCAAGTGAAATTGATTTTATTAGTGCGCGATGTTGATATAAAGTGAAGCCGAATTTCAAATTTCACAACTTTGAATCAAATTCTTTTGTTATTTCGTATTGTTATTTCCACTATCATATTTAATTTGTAGCTTTGTAACCATTTAACAAATATTTAATATGACGGCAACGATTTTTACTCGATATCTATTTTTTGCTTCAATTCAGTATCCCATACATAGTTTAGTGTAATGATTTTCATGTTTAACACTTTCGGTTAAAACTGGCAATTTCATGCTGTCGATTCGATGTTGATAGCAAAAACATAAATGAGATAAATGAAGAAAACAAAAAATGCGGTGAAAAGAATAACATATAGAAATAAAAAAGAAATGGGAGGAAATTTGAAAAGGGTACAAACTCGGAAAAATTGGGAAAAAGGAAAAAAAAATTAAGGTCGAAATGAAAAAATAAAAAATAAGAAAAGAAAAACTTCAGCGTTCCGTCAAAAAAAAAAATAAAAAACAATGCACTGATTTATTACTAAAATGAATATGAAATTATGAGTTTGATACTCATAATGATGTGTTCAATTATGAATTTGCTGCGAGAGTTTAAACTAAAAGTGATTTCTTTAAATGAAGGCCAATGGCCATAAAGTGTACACAGAGCAACATGAGAGATGGTCTCATGCACATATGCGAAACGAAAACCGTGCACAATCAAGCGATGAAAAACGAAGAAGAACGTGAAAGTATTTGTAAGCATCGAAATATCCAAAAAGAAATGAACATTTATCATTATTATTGTTTGATCAGACAAAACAAAATCATAATAAAATCCATGAAAAAAAAACACAACAAAATTTGCGTTGTCAGTGATATGAAGTGTATTGAATGGTTGCGTGAACAATTTCATTTTCGTATGAATGACAGTGTCACAAGTGATTTGGGTAAATGGCTCTAGAGATTTACACTGGCAATGTGCCTTCTTTTCTTTTCATACAATTTTTCTGCAAATTTAAATCAGCAAATTGAATCCAAACTTCACTGAACCGAATAAATTGTCTACTAATGCACGACATTCTCTACACAAACATGGTGAAATCAAAGCGGACGATGATTACGATGGCGAGAAGAAAAGAAAAACAATGTTGTTATCAAAAGTAAATTTTGCCATTAATAATTCTCTTTCACTTGAATGATCAAAGTGAATGATATGATTTTTCCTTCAGTTTATAGCATTTTGTATATGCTGAAAAATTAGCAATTTTTAAGAGATCATAGAAATAGAGAGAGCGAACGAAGGTAAATGCACAAAAAGAAAAGTGTATGAGAAAGAAACCGAGTAGAAATCCCATTTAATGTAGGCAAAATATCCGCCAATTATGATGAGTGTTAGCACATTCAAAATGGCCCCTCATAATTCCTCTAGTTATTTGATAATTGTACGATAAATTTTTGGAACACTTTCAAAATGTGAAAGACATTTTTTTTGCACCTTTTCACTTCCCCATTCCAGATGTGCATATTCAAACAACTTAATCAGTAATTATGAGTGGAATCGAGCAAGAATTTAAGAGGAATTCAACGCATGAGCCGCTCATGTGAGCGTATACCATGTTATCACAAATGTTTTAGATGAGGGGCTCAGAGGAAAAATATTACGTAGAAAATATATACATTTTATATAGGAGAGAGAACATTTTTCCGTAACATTTTTGCTCTGAGCCCCTCCAGATATCTAATGTGTGCATATGTTTGTAAATGCTAGCAAATGTTTCTCATATATTGCGAATATTTCATGTAAATTTTGCGAATGTCTCAAAGCATTGAAATGTTTTCTTATGACAATTTGACATTTATCATAAAACTATTTTTAATATTTGCTGTTGTTGAGCAACAAATAATGAATAAAATTTCAATTTAAAGTAGTATAAATAAATAATAATTTTCCAAACTGATTTAATAACAATGACATCGTAAAACGTTTAACATATAAATTCTCATTCCAACTGAACTGAACCGAACCGCACAACAGCAACATACAGTGTGCGAAATAATTTTAGCCGAGCTCACATTTTTTAAAAAAAATCAAGTAAATTGAAAAATTCATTTCTGATTTTTGGTCACTTTCACTATCAATTCTTACTAAATGCATCACAAAAATATTTAATCGAAATTATTTGGTTTTGTTGATTTTTTTTTTTTTTTTTTTGATTTTTTCGATTTTCTGCACCCAAAAAGTGCGAAATAATTTTAGACGAGCTCATTGTTTCATGCACAGTTGATAGTTTTGTTTACATATTTCGATCTGTGTTGACGTGATTTACCGTTATGCATCCATTGGTCTATTATGTCTATTGGTGCAATTTCACAATTGTTGTGACGCAGTTGTCAATCTAAATTCAATCGAATAACAATGGGACACAACAGACGATTAACCAAAGTGGAGAAAGCCAAAATTTCCACATCATTATGTTATACATCGTGAAGCGAAGTGAAAAAGTTGTGCGAAATTTCCTCAAAAATCGTGAAAATTATGGTAAAAACAAGCATACCGGTCGGCCATTAAGCGTATTACGGAACAAAACGACTTTTAATTCAAAGTGCGACGAAGAGTTTCAAATCTGCTAAAGCAATTAAAGGCTGAAAACAATTTATCTGTTGGAGTTCGACGTGTTCAAAAGATTTTAAGTGAATCACATCGTTTGAAATAAAA
Source organism: Resseliella maxima (assembly GCA_029041755.1). Classification (NCBI taxonomy): domain Eukaryota; kingdom Metazoa; phylum Arthropoda; class Insecta; order Diptera; family Cecidomyiidae; genus Resseliella; species Resseliella maxima. Next base: position 1,222,038 of record JAQOWM010000090.1, read on the forward strand.
AAAAAAAATAAAGCGTAAGCCACCATGTTATCACCAAGACCTATGAATAATGTTACATCGTAAGAAAACGTCCATCTAGTGACTTGATGTAGAACTTTCTATACAACCTAAGAGTGTGAAAGAGGCAAATACGTCTAAAAGAGACAAACGCACAAACATTACTTTGTACGTAGCGGCATTATAGTTCTGTAATCAGTCGTTAGATGGCCAATTTTTCTGTGATGACACTTGTTGTTAGTGTAATTTAATGTAAAATCAATTTTGCTCATAGTGCCTGGTTGTCGCTGGCCAATATTGAAGATTGTAAGAAGTTTGTTCTGGATCATATTCGTTGGACAAACCAATTTCGAAAAATAATTTTTTCGGATAAAAAAGATACCGCTGTCATTTATATCCATCAGAATAAATACAATAAAATACCAGGAGATGCTTGGCCCTCATTTTCAAGTATATGGTTACGAATGGGCCGGCTTAGGTTGGCAATTTCAACAAGACAATGCCCCAATTCACGTGGCCAGGTCAACTTTGGCCGATTTTGAGCAGCGTGCAATCAACATTTTCGACAAATGGCCGTCTAAATCACCAGATATGAACATCATTGAGAATGTCTGGTCGATTTTACCTCAAGATGTATACAATGAAGGTCAACAGTTTAGCACAAAACAAGAATTGGCGGCAGCCATCGAGGCGGCTTAGCAAAACATCTCACACGACTAAATCGAATCACTGTATGACAGTCTCCCGCGTCGAATCATAACATTACATGATGCCAAAGGCAAATGGACTAAGTATTAATCGCGGTTTTTTTTACATTAAAGTGATTTTTTCGATAAATGAAGATCCATGTTAAACGTAACAAAAGCTTGCAATGGCGTTAAAAATTGACGGGGCAACCATTTCTAGACATTTACATGGAATGGGAAAGATCCGAAAACTGGGAAATTGGGTGTCACATTAACTGAATGAAAATCAATTGGAAGCACGAATCGAAGCGTGCAAAAAACATCTTGCTGAGCATAAAGAACATAGTTTTTTGTATCGAATTGTTACTGGCGATGAAAAATGTATTTATTACGATAACCTTGAACGTAAGGCAGCGTATGTAGACCCAGGCCAACCAGGACCTTCACAGTCAAAGCGTGATATTCATTGCCAGAAGGTTATGCTGTGTATTTGGTGGGCATGAAAGAACGTGTTTTACCTGGCGCTTTTGTCACATGTTTCCAATCGACATATTTTATTTTTAAATTGGCAGCATTGTTAAACATAACCTAAAAAAGTTGTATTGTGACAAAGTGTCAAAACATATGATTTTAACAATATGTACCAACTTGAAAAAAAAAAGTTATGTGGGAATTGCGCTGTTAACTGGCTTATATTTTGAATATCAGTGGGTGATAAAAGCAAAAAAAAAAAAAAAAGCAATGAACTGATTAACCATTTAATGGTATTTTGATATGTCGCGCTTGAATAAATGGAAAAAGTGGTAAATTGATGGCATTCGATGTCATCGGCATTTACAATGTCCGTTCGGAAATAATTTCATTTCAACGACATTGCAATCGGATGTTATTGCACTTAAACTCATTTCAAGGTTCCAAATGGATGTGGAAATATTTGTTTGTTAAAGAAATGTAATAATAAAAAATTATATCTATAAATTCAATTCAAAACACCATGAGGTAGTTTTTCATTTCTTTTCTTCGTTATTTTTATTTTTATTATTAAAATTGTATCAAATGATTAGATAAACAAGTGTTTAAAACTTTTCAGTGAAAATTGATTACTTGATTCTCAAGGTAGTAAAAAAACTTTCAGAATATAATGAGCACAATGACAGTCTTTCATACAATGTTAATAACGCAACAAAGAGTATAATTCTTTCAACACAGTTGATTTAATACATTAAAATCATAAAATTGAAGTGCATTTTTTTCTCCATCTTCAAGAAGAAAGAAAAACAAATTATAAATCACTAAACGGGAATGAGATGTAGAGACTTCAGAAGAAAATGAGCAATAAATTGTATTACAACTCTGGCATTAACAATAGTCATAATGTGCAAACCGACAAACACAGATTGATTCACGTAATAATTAATATTTATCAAATTGTTTTCTTAACTAAAAAAACACGTTGTTCGTGAGCAGTAAACATCCGAATGTCTCATAAATTTCTAAGAAAAGTTACATCACAAATGTGTTCAATTAACAAACACTCGAACTCTTTCTTATGACGGAAATACAGATGAAAAGGCATACAAAAATGTGTGTGTGTGTGTGTGTGTGAGGAGAGAGAGAGAGAGAGAGAGAGAGAGAGAGAGAGAGAGAGTGGAAGATAATGAGAGAAAGCAAGAGATAACGTAACGAGGTGGAGAGCAAGAGATGAATAGAGGCAATGTGAGATAAAATGTTGTGAATACAAATTTATAAAATCGCTAGTGTTGGTCATCCACGTGGCAAATTTTTCATTGAGTATCTATTTTGTGATCGTCTTAATGTTTTTCTAATGCGCATCTTGATATCGATCCAGTTCCTCGATGATGAAACAAGTTTTGGGATCGAGTAGTTTTTCGAGTTGAAATAAAGAAAACCAGTTATATAATATCGAAAATCTGTTTTTTCTGCGTTGCTATGAATATAGGTGATGATTAAAACATACGTTAGCATATTGAACATGAAAACAAAAAAAATCAGTAATATTTGAGCAAAGTTAACACATTGAGATGAAGAAATGACCCAAGCAATAAAAACTATTAACATAATGAGAAATATTTAAGTTACCATTGCAAACATTTTAGCAAAATTCATATATTTATATGCAAAATAAACACACATACAAACAACATATCGAATGAATTACAAGTAAATCAATGACGATGCGAGAATTAAAAACATTATTCAAAATTGGTTTATATCCTATTATATTTAAATTAAAATTATTTATGAAATGCCATGCCAAAAACGTAATCAATCAAGTATTAAATATTCTGTTTAATCATTCATATTCAAGAGGCATCAATTTTCAGTTATTCAAAAATATGAAAAAGATGAACTTCATTTGTTTTGAACTATTCCAATAATAATAAACAACGATCGTAGCGAATCACCACTTGTAAACACTTATTCAAGTGAATCGTCTTGTTTGTAAAAGTTAAAATGTATATTTTAAGGAATTATTTTGAATAACAACAACAACATGAATAATAAACTGAAAACTTATGAATTGCCACAATGAAAAATTTTAGTATTTCTTCGACATTGGTCTATAATTATTACCATTTGACCAGTCACAATGTAACTACGTCTAATTTATCAGGCAAATAAAGAACCTTAACACAGCTAATAATGATGAATATAATTTGTAGTACGATTCCCTGCTGCTTCTATCTGAATAAATAAATAAATATTTAAATTGCTTGAAAGATAAAAAGGAAAAAAACCAAACATAAAGTAAAATTGAAAAAATATGAACAAATCTATGAGAAATGAAAAAGAAAAGGAATTAAGAAGATTAAGCATATAGGGGGGGAGGAATTGAATCACCGATAGTAATGAAAATGCCATCGGTTATCCAATACCACCGATGCCATGCAATTTTAATGGATAATTTTATTAAATGCCAAACGTTGAACACCTTCTATTTCCTCGTTTCCTTCACATATATAGAGCATTCTGTTGCACATGTTGCACATAATATACTTTTTTTTTCATGGTTTTTTTTTATCGAGTTTCTTGAACTTTGATGAAACACCATCATTTTCTAAACATGTTCTTGAACGTGGATAAAACAAAAGCATTCGTTGTCATGTTGCTAATGCTTGCATTTTATTTTTCCTTCTTTTTCTGCATCTCAACAATGTGTCGAATCGTATTTTTTTTATTATTTCGATGTTCTTATTCCATGGTTAAAGTCGGATTATTATGAGGAAATTACATTAATTATTTGCAGAAAAATTGCAAAGAAGAAAGAGCTCAAATTACTCAGCGATTTTCGTAATGGTCAAATGTAAATGCAAAGAGAAATACAGGTTTTTTATGGAAACCAAATCGATTTGGAATTCATGAAAGTAAGGAAAATTTTACCAAACGCTTTGCTACGGTTTTTAGCGCGCATAATTAGATTTTTACCCATGTTAACATTTTCCATGTTAATAAGCTTTAAATATCTAATTGAAACACATTTTTTTCTGATTATTTCTCTCTCTCTCTACGGTTTTTTGTTATTCAAATTCATTATTGCTTAAATTCGTACGCTGACAGAGAGAGTCAGAACATGAGATATGTGCATGTTGAAATGATCAATTTTCCGGTCAATTCATTGAAAATGGTGCGGAAATAAGCGTGGTTAAATTGAGAAAAAGGCCTTGTACTGTGCATGTATGTCAGGTTTCAACGACTTCAAACATGCGTCGATGAATTGCTTTTCTTGAGATGCTTTTGGTTACAGCTTACGATTCGGATACAATAAAACTATTTATGATACAGTCAAAATCTTTTCTGTTTTACAGCATTCTTTTTTTGCTGAGCACAGAAGATCTAGAAAAAGAACTTCATCTCATACATAGATGAGTTTAATCTTTACATGAAATAACTGCAGTATTGTTCATGAGATTAATCGATTGTCCGACTGAAAATTTGCTCATCAGATCGTACGTGCATTAAACACAAAAAGATTAATTGTACAATAAAGTTTGTATGAATTATTTGAAAGCAAAAAAAAACCGTATTTTGATATGAATGAAATGTTTTCAATGACAAACACGCTACATTTGAATATATTGCTATAATTATCTCTTACAACAATTGATATCTTTGCCAAAGAAAATTGTCTTTACCAGCTTACAAAACATGCCACAATCCAAACAGATCGATTACCATAGATAGTGTTGCACGGATGAGAATTAAACACTTTGGCGCGTGTGAATATTATAAATGAGTTTCTATCAAATACAAGTCTTTGTTCGTTATTCTCCATCATCTTCACATAAGTACATGAATGAGAAAATGCGCAATAACTACATTCATATTGAGATTTATATTCATAACATAGTTGATTATTATGTTGAAGATACATATGCCCCGTAATGATAGTATTTGTCACAATGAATGTTTTGCGCAAAATCACTTTTGTGACCGTCACGCAGATTTCACAGATGGTTATTGTCAGGACGTATGCATCGGGGGAGTGCCTCAACTCGGTGTGACATGCAATTGTCGGTGGTTCATCTTTGTGTGTTTCTTCTTTCATTCTTAATGGGATTCAACTTAGTCTTTTATCTAAGTGGCAAAAAAGAACCAGAGAAACATTTTTTATTCGAAAAACTAAATAGAAAATATGCGCACACGCAACAAATGAATGCTTACATAATTCAAATATGTATAAGCAGCAAAATTATATATAATTATTTATAATTTTTTTTTTTTCCGAATTATTACACATTACATTGTACAAGTGGCGGCAGTGCGTTTACTCGTGCTGCATCATTCCGACAAAACAAAAACAAAAAAACCAAACATCTTACAATCAGAACCGCAATTCACGAATTTTGTGGCAGCCAAACTCGACACAGCAACAACAAAAACAACTACAACAAAACAATTGAAGTTTTCAAGCAGAATTTGTCTCTTTTTCAGTTTTCTCAGAATCCTGTGTAATTTTGAGCGCACTCAGATTTTAAAAAAGTGGAAAGGCTATGATACTTAATAACTAGAAAGAGAGAGAGAGAGAGAGAGAGAGAGAGAGAGAAATAAACATAAAAGTGAACAAAACAAACAAATTATTATTATTGGCCCCTGGTGTAGTTAATTGGAGTGCAAATAGTGCGGCGCGGACGCCTATTATCGAACTACACTCATGCACATTATACCGGTACACATCTTACACGAGTTTACAATTCCCTTTCATTTCATGAGAAATTCACAATTTTTGGTTAAACCATGTTGCAATGAATTTTGTGGATCAACAACATTCGCGAAACATCATAATTTTATTAATACAGTTGTTTACTTTAAAATGAAGTGATTAATCAGCTAGAAAGAAAAAAGTGTAAGAAAGCAGGAGTGAGATTTTGATTAAAAATATGAATGGTTTTAAGTACACAAATCTGGCCATATTTCTTTGATGACTGATGAAATATGAGGAGACAAAAAAAAAGCAAGGCACTTAAAAAGCCACAATGGGCTTGTTAATTGTTTACAATTTAATTAAAATCACACGTGGACCGGCAGAAAGTATACAGTTTTTTTCCTTTCTAAGTTAATAAAACTTTGTTGTTTTTGTCCATGAAACCAACGGTATAATTGGTGCACTGTTCAATTCACACAGCCATTGTTCCAACAAGCGGTTCTCATCGTACAATTATGAATGAATGAATAAAATGAGTGAATCAATGTTTTTCCAAAATCTGATTTGAGCATTTGTTGACGGTGAGCTTCGAAATGATCACTTCTCACCTTAGTGGGTTTCGTTTCAATCTGTTTTTTTCGTTTCGCTTTTCCACCTTTTCTGCTTTATTTACTTTTTCTCATATTTGTTCGAATGCTTTTCCTTGCTTTTGCTCCCAAGATGAACTCAAATGTTTGAGTTATTGTTAGACCAAACGTATTCAAATCTCATTGGTCATGAATCGTTTTCAATTTATCTAATGCAGACAAAAAAAAACATGACAGTATATAATAAACAATGTGAATATGAAAATCAAACGGTGCATTGGTAATGTTGAAAACGCAGATAAAGGTAAAGTGCACCAAATGAGAGAGAGAGGCATTTCAATAGATGTCTAATGGCTTGAAGGTTTTCAACAAAGAGAACAGGAAATGAATGTAAGGCACGTGAATTTTGTTCGCAGACAAAATATTACAAAGAATAAAACAATGTTGCCAAGTCGTGGGGGCAATGTTGCCAAGTCATCGCTAACCAATTAATTTTAAATCACTGAATGTTACGGTTGTTTGTTTTTACTTTTGTTTCTTAGATCATATGTTAGTTCTTAGTTGAACATAAAATGTCATTTTATATTTTTATGACTTATTTCGTTGAATTTAAATTCATTTTCTATTTTTTTTTTTTTTTTTTTCATTCTTATTTTCAGGGTTCGTGATAGCATTTGCGCTATGCTTGTTGCTTTGTGGAATTCTAGTCACATTTGGATTTACCGCAATAGTTAAATTAGTCATTGATCATCAGGTGGCATTACGACCGGGTGCTCAATCATTTGGCTGGTGGTCAAAACCACCAGTTGAACCAATGATGAAAATTTACGTATATAATGTTACAAATGCCGACGAATTTCTCAACAATGGCACTAAACCTGTGCTGGATGAACTCGGACCATATGTTTATGTGTAAGTATGAAATTTAAAGCTCTTTTCAATAAGAATAAAAATGTTTAAGTCACATGTTTTCTTTTTATCATTCAATCGAAAACGTAATGATGAATAAGCCGCTCACTTTTTGTCGTATTGAATGTGAGAAAATTCCAACAGAAATTGAAAAAAAAAAAAACAGAAAGGGAATTCCCAATTTGGTGTCGAGGAATATACAAATTCACATAATTTTAATTATGCCATTGAGTAAAACTCATATAATCAATAATATTTATCGTCACCGAATGTTGTTTATTTCATTAAATAATTGATGACTGAGATGCGAATAATTCATTTTGCATAATATTGAGTCTAATGATGAATTGTTGTGAAATACGACCATTTTCAACTATAGGTCAAAAAGAGTGTGTATGTATGTGTTTGTGTATAATAATAGATCATCTATCAGTCTGGATTTTACATTATTTCGGTTTTTGTTTCTCAAGATTGTATTGCATCCTGTAGCGATTTTGCCCCGTGTCCGTTATTACCATTCAATTAACAGTTGGCACAAATCTATCCGCCAATTTTCACATCGGCACATAAATATTCAAACATTTTCAATTAAAATACTATCTAATATTTATAACGCTCATGTGTTTTTTTTTTTTTTTTTTTGTCTAATTTCGTTATCTAATTTTTATTCGAACTAATTTTTGTTTTTCGAGCATAGCTTACGGCAATCATCAGACTATGTCCATTTTACATCACTGAACGCTTTCGCTGCCATTTAATATAATTAACATCGACTACTATAATATAGACATGGAAATGTGAATTTAAATATGAATCTGAAAACGATTCGTATCTGAATTTTTAAAGCAAGTTTTACGTCATTTTTAACATCGATATCACGATGCACTTTATTCGAGAAAGTGAATATTTAATAAAATATGATCTCCGAATATTATTATTTCTGACGTGGAGATTACATGAAATCATTATTACTCACAGAGCAATAAAAATGCAATATTTCAAAGTAGAAACATTCGAAGATTTGACTAATTTCAAGTTGAAACACTAATCATTCAAATGATTATCTCTCTCTCTCTCTCTTTCTTTCTTTTTATATATATATATATATATATTTCAAACACACATCATTTTGTATTATTCGTTCTCTCATCGAAAGGCATAAAAATATGAATAAAATTTGAAAATCCAAACAACCGGAAAAGAATTGAGAAAAAAAGGTCGCTTATTTTCATTTTGTTCATTTGATGATTAGCTCCAAGTGTTTCCCCACCATATCAATCACGATAAAAATATCGTTAGTATTTCAATTGATGCGCAAAACATTGTACAGTGAGACGAGAAAAAAAAGGCAAACATTGTGTGCAATAATATTTAATAAATTAATAAATTGAGTCTGTGATTCTAATTAAGTATCGTATTGAACTTGAGGTATTTTGCATATTTAAGTTGAATATCTCTCAGTTCTTTAATTTACATATCTCAGGCGATCATTGTTAACACGCGTAAGTAAATAAAATGACCGATTGAAAAATAATGAACAAAACAACAGAAAAAAACCAGTTCGATCGAAAATAAAGAATGATGAAGCAGAATAATTGTACCTTTACCTGTTAAAATGGAATTACCAAGATGAAAAAAAAAACAGCCAGCAATAATCAAGCATTAAGTTCTTGTATAGTCAAAGGGCATAAAATATGTGCAATGAATAACCTCGACAAACGAAAATACAAACGATATAGGTATTATTGCGGGGCTCATTGTACTTATACACAAACATTCTTAGTCAAAACACAGAACACTAAGAAGGCAGAAAAAAAATCGTTTTCAAATTTCATTCTTCCTAATTGTTCCTTTCATGCGGGTCAAACCACGTCATAATTCACATTTCGGGTGTCAAAAAATGCAAGAAATACATCTACAAAAATAAAGACCAACATTTCTACGAAATATTGAACAACTTTTTTTAAATTTCAAAAAACAATAAAAATTGACAATATGACCACTTAATCGATTTTCTGAGCTATTCTACATATCTTTTTTACAGCTTATCTTCATTGTTGTGTGTTTTCTACATTTTTTCAAGTAACCGATAATATTATGCGAAAATCGATATTAAAGTTATGAAAAACTATACAAAGCTAATGTACCTGCCGAGTAACAATGGAAGACATATTTTGCATAAACACAAGAGCAAACAGACACGCAATATAGAATAAAAAGCCGGATTTTCTTTACATACAATGCAAACATTCCTATGTGGCCTGCTGCCGCGTTCCTTTCTTTGCCTGCCAATTTCAAACTTGTTATTTCGACGTGATTGCGGGCAACGAATAAAAAGAAAAAGTAGTAGTCCTAACCAACAATGAAGAAAAGTTCATCAGTCTTTAACAAATACGATAAGAAATGAGTACGTGCGGCAAAGATAATAAAAGAGCAAAGGATGTCATTCAAAAGTGCATTGGCTTCAAAAATGCAGACTAATTTACTAACAAATAAATCAGTTTACTTACTCTTAATATATAAAATTAAGATGCACAAATACATTTTTTTTTTCTTCGTATTATGCGCGCTTTGTGTTCAAATAAAAATCCATAGCATGCCATAATTGAAAGATTGTAAACGTATTGATACTCTAGAAATAAATTCGAAAAAGAATTTTTCCAATACATACATATTTACGATAGCTTACACTTTGTCTGTATTGTTTACCTCCTCCTTTGTGTGTATTTACCAATGACTCTTTTTCTGACGCTTTCATCATGATAATTTGTTCAGTACTTTTCATACCATTCCATTCCATTGCATTTTCAAATATTGTACGTGCAAGAAAAAAAAGCATTGACGGGTCAATGCCATAATGCAAAATACATACGAACTGCTGATCATGCTTTTTATTATTTGTTTGTTTCCAAATTATTCTTCATGTCTGTGTTTTGCATTTGTGTTTATATGAGTTGATGAGCACAACATATTCCCATCATTTTTTAATAAAGTAATTTTCACTATAGCTATGCTTAGATGGAATACGAACAGAGTATTTCTTTTCCTCCTAGGGGGAAATCGCGAAGGAAATGTATCTAAAATGTTAGAAAATATATATAAAAATTATTTTCGTTTGCTACGATATTTTTTAAATTGACAAAATCTTTTTGAAATAATCACCACATTTAGCACCTTTTTTGTATTCACAATAAATGTCAAATGATTGTGACATATTGGCTACCAATTTTCGTTATTGTCTGTAAATGTTAAAAGATTGTGAGACAGTGCGAAATGAGCTGCAATACCATCATGAGGGACGAGGAATTATGTCATTATTATACTATGTCAGTTTATACATAGAAATTTCCAGAATAATTTATTATAGAAATAATTATAATATAATGATAAAATTACAAAGTTATTTGAAACGCATCGTATTCGACAAAGGAAGCTTTTTTTAAGTTATGTATATAATATCAAATCATTGTATATTTATTGTCACATAAGTACATCGCTAATACAGTTTAGTGACAGATATAAGTTGTCACAAATGTTAGACAAATGTGAGTTGATGTCAGTCATTGTTTACAAATGTATGTTGAATATTTTTGGTCGCGATCATCCATTGACAGCAATTGTCAATTGAGCATAGAAACTAGCGCCCTCTGAGAAGTGTATTCTATGTTATTGTTGTTGTATTTTGACAATTGCTGTCGATGGATGGTCGCGATTTTCCCCTAGTTCTCCTCAAGTGTTAAGCAAGAAAAAAAAACAAAGAAAATATGAGTAGAGAGTAAGTACTTCGTGGGGTCAATTTCAATGAACCTGGATTTTCTAATTAAACACTTTATCATGACTTATAAAATGTCATGAAATATTGAAATGTACAAAATTCTTGGCTACATTTGGCTTACGGGTAAAATAACATTTTATAAAAAATATGGAAAAGATTGGAAAGTAACTACGGAAATAGAAATATCATCGCACTTTGGAATACATAGCATGGGAATGGCGATGAAACGAAGTGCACGTAGTAGGCACTACGTGCACCTCGTTTCATCGCCTTGAGCATGGGTGATGTTTTTTCCATTTGGCATTAATTTCTTTTTTCGCTAAACACTGCATTTTTTGCACGACGTAAAGATTAAAATAAATTAAAATAAAAATGAAAATAACAAAATATCATGAAGAGCAAATAGATGAAAAAAATGTTCAACTAGTACGAAATAAAACTGAATTCGTCCAAAGCGTGAACATTGCATTTTTGCAGTTTCAATATACTCTGTATGAAATGCGCGCTAAAATGCTGTTTTCTTTAACGATTTTATATGTGGTGCAATGATGCGAAGTAAAAAAAAGAAACAATAATTCACAAATTGTTCACATACTTCATGATTTAATTTCATCGAATCTCACTTCCAACCGATTATATTAGACTCAAACGCGAGCGTGGATGTTTTAAATAAACAATGAAAGGTGATGATTTAATTCGTTAATTTTTCACATTATGTCTTAATGAAATGACATGATTCTACAAAAATGAATATGGCAATCGATGACAATTCTGTTTCATTTTTGAATAAATACAATGGCAATGATTAAATTATTCAGTATGTATCTGAAATCCAGGTGGCAGTGAGGATATCATTGAAAGTTTCCATTGGAAACTATCATTTAACGAGCCGATTATCAAACAAATGATTAGTGTGATTCAAGTTCAACTCGATCGAATTGAAAAATGACTATTAAACTTTGTTAACCAATCGAATCAACTCGTTCATTACTCTTTTGACATTATTTGAGCCGCTTTGAACAAACCTCCCTTCGTCAACAACAAAATGAACAAAAAATCAACAGTAGCAATATCAGCTAAAACTGTAATGAAATTGATTTGCTTGAAATCAGTAATTTTATTTTGCATAGATATATCTAGTGATATGAGCACTCAAATTGCATAAGTTTGTGTTTACACGATGAAAAACAAATACATACAAACCTATTTGAATGATATATCTATAAAAAAAATTCAGTCACTGCTTGAAATGTATCGTAAATCGTGAGATGATTTTCTATGTTGTATACAGAGGTGTCAACGAAAATTCGTTCGTTCGAAAAGTCTGCGTAATTGTACATTGTTTTTTTTTCAAGAAATTCTATATTAGAAGCTCTGAAATCCAGGTTGAATCTTGAGAATCCATATATCAGTCAAATTTTCACCAGATTTGCATTTTAAATTATGAAACCTAGGGGAGTCAACATTTAGCTTTTTTCGTTTTTTCTATCGGAAAAGTGGGAAAAATCGAATGGAAGTTTTTCCCATATAAAATAGATCTGCATACGAAATTCATATTTTTCGTTATTTGTTACGAACGAACGAACATGTTCGTTCGTAGATAACAATTTTAAGAACGAACATTGGGTGTGTTCGTTGACACATCTGGTTGTGTACCAAAATGAGCACGAATTACAATACAAATACCTGTTTTATCTTACGATCCGATTGATGCAGTATATTGTGTATATGGTCGATTGAAATTCGAAAAAAATGGAATACATGACTTGTTAAGCTAACTTAAGCAGATTCAGTCACTACAAAATGCGCAAAATATTATTCCAAATGCTTATTGAGAGTTTACAAGGAAAATTCACACAAAGTTCGACTTTGTTGCAGCCACAAATGATCTTAAACTCATAAATATCAAGTTTTTTCGGTTCAAATGTTTACGAGCGCATGATATAGATCGCAACACTCTATAAACGTGCCCATTTTTACCAATTCAAAATTATCGTTTGGCATGAACACTGTGAAAGTTTACATTGGTCGAACAAAAACGGTTTTGCATAATATGTAATTTGATTTATAATTTCTGGGTCAAATTTGTTTTTATTTCATACGGTTGTGCTCATTTCGAAAAACAAATGAAGACCGTCTCTTTTTGATGTTGTGTTGTCCAGTAATAAAAAAAACTAATTTTTTGGCGTTGAGCGTCAGATAAATATGCGGTACACTTGTAAAAAAGGCATTGTGCATTGCTCTCCAAAATGTTATACCATTCTTGTGCAATTTAAAACGATACAAATGCACATATAAAACAATTATCATTGATTTAATCGAGCATAATGTGCAACTTATAAGTAATAGAGCGCACATAAACACACATACGCTGGAAATTCAGTGTGTTTGGCTCATTTGAATGCGCTAAAAAAAACAGCTTTACATTGCAATGAATACATGCTTTTTTATATGAGTGTTGCTTTTTTCTATCATCGAGTAAGGGAGAGCGTTAAAGTTGGTGGAAGAAGCAGGAGAGTGAAGAATAGAAAGAGAAAGTGTAGGAATTTTTTTTCAATATAGCATGTTAGTACATTCATTTATTTATGTAGTTGGTGACAAGGCAACGAGCCGCTGAAAAATTAGTCAAATCGATCGGTATATTTAGAAGAGAAACCAACAATTTGCCAAATGGCAATTCTATTCATATGTTGGTGCTTTTCATTCATGTTATTCTTCCAATTTATAATATTATATTGTCGACTTGGATACAAATCTCTTGTTGTACAATTCAGTAAGTCACTAATGTTATCGTTCAATGCATGCCATTCAATACAAGTTCGAAAAAAGGCGATGGATGTCTGATTTTAATCTCTTATTGGATATCATACTAGCTATCAACGAAAAGTTTGTGTGCGCGTGCGCTACTTAAATCAACATGCATACTACACATAAAGGCCGGTGTTTGATGCTATATTTAATTCACAGCTCATTTTTTTGTCTGTTTTATTTTCTTTTGTATGATTAATGTACGTAAAAAGCCGTTGTTTCAATGGATTTTTCATATGTTTGCATTGGCGTTGGCATTTCTTTTGTTGATTCATTCAAATAACTCACGTATTCTACATACCGTTTAAGTGCAAGCAAGTAGATACTCTAAATGGTACTCAAATAAAGATAAATGCAGAGACAAAAACTTGCTAGAAGACACAATTACAGAGAGAAAAATATAAAAAAAAAAATTGTGTGGAGAGTTTGTGATTCATTGAGACGAACAGACGTACAGACTGTATACAGACAAAATTCAATCTTCGACGTTTTACGTTTGCAGTTTTTGTGGGTAGCACACAATCAGATGTACAAAAATTCAAAATATGCATTGCTTAGCACATTCTGATTGAACTTCTTCAAAATTTGCAAATATGGGCTTATTTGGTTTTAAACCTAGGGGAACACAACTCGTTCGAGTTAATTCATACAGTTCTAATCGTTCACATAATTTCATGCAAGTTTTACTAGTTTTACGAGTTTTGCTAGTTCGTTGAGACTCACCGGGTGAGTTTTACAAGCGCAAACATAAGAACGCACGAGCTCGTACGGGTTCTTTTAATTATTTACGTTTGACAAAAAATGGGGATTTCAGGTTGTTTATAAAAGTAATTGGCATCTTCATAGTATAAATATCGAATAATGTGATTTTTTTTGTTAAAGAAAGGAAAAAAATGCAATAGTTTTTCAAGAAGAGCTTTTTTTAATCACTTTTTTTCTTGCTTTTCTGGTTTCATTTTATTTCATTGACTTTATTTATTATTATATTCATGAAGACGTTTTGCATTAACATTGCATTAACTGCCGTACTTGAACGCGTATGATTTCACGTGAGTTCCTTCGTGCTATTTCAATGCAAAACTCGTGCACTGAAATACAACTGTGCGTTTGGTACTTAATACAATGAATTTTTGCAAGTTTTTACGCGTTTTACAAATCCTCCTAGTTAAAAACCTTGCACCATTTACCCCATTAAACAAATATGAAATCCATTCAATTGAAAAAATAAAAACATTTCGAAATATGCTTTAAATAATTTTGTTTGATAAAATGAAATGGTCGAAATGGTGCGGTCGATATGATTTTTTCAAACCAACATTGTTCGATCAACACTTCATCGTATTTAACTAAGTTTTAAATGGATCATTGTTTGTCAAAGTCAATTTGTTGGCGTAATATGCTTAAGTGAACTGCGAAGGAAGCAAATGTTTCAATGAAGCAAATGAAAAAATAAAAACACAAGTAACATATACAACCGCTTAGTATGAAACTGCTTAATGTAAATTCATTCATTTCCATTTTATGCTAAACGATATATTTACACAAATATATTTTGAAATGTTCGTACTGATATATATTTATTCTGAACAGTACCTCACTGTAAAGTATTCATAATCAATTTGTAAAAATAATTGAAAAATAAATATATTTTTTTTTTTTTTAAAAAAACATGGACCAAAATCACAATTCATGAATGTAAGAAAATGTCATGTTGAGAAATTGAAAACATTGACGATAAATAAATAGCAATTTTCATTTAATTGTTCAATGTTTCTCTTTGGTGATTTTATAAAATCAGTAATCAATGTGTATCTGTTATTGTTACAGAAAACTATGTAAATTTTGCACTGCAAATAGAACGAAATTTAGTATTGACGATATATAAATGAGAAAACGTTATTGAAAAAGGCAATATTTCTGAAAAATGTGTAGAATCCGGCAAAAAGAAAGAATAAATGAAAAAAAATTAACAAGATGTTGAAATGCTAAAATTTGGAAAAATCGAAAATTTATTTGAAAAGAAACAATGGGTGAACTTCTTTTGGAAGTATTAAAATCCTTCAAAGAAAATGTGAAAATAAATTGAGACATTTTTGTTTAAAAAAATTCAAAACCGATTGACATTGAATCATTGTATCATTGATAAAGCTTTGTGAAGGTAAAACAACAAAATATTCTGAATCGACAATGAATTAAAATGATTAAAAAAAAACAAATATTTTGATTTCATGCCGTCGATTATCATATCGATGAGAACGAAAATAAACAAATTCGCCACGTCATTGTATTTGTATTTGTATTTGATGTCTGGCTACGAGAGTGATTCAACCGGATCATTGTGATCAATGTCTCTATTCATGTATCATTTTACATTGGAAATATTTCAAATTTAGTTGCCAGACGCCATCTATTAACTACTTAAAAAATTTGAATCAAAAACATTGCAACATAAATTAGAGAACTGCCAGTCTCCTTCGAACGAAGTGAATTTGATATATATAGCGGGTGTTGCTTATCATATTCACTTTTAAATGAGTGGCATTGTTGTGATTTAATTGACTGAGTGTCTGGTTAAAAATGAGTTTCAAACAATCGTTGTCATCAGCAATCGGAATAATTATTTATTGTTACTTTACATAAAACATCATGGGACAGACAGCCAAGCTATGTTGAAAGATGCCAATTTCCATCATGGCAACAAACTCACCTGTGGCCGTCCATACATACACACACATACACGATGCAAAATTAACATAAAAATGGGAAAACATTAAAACCAATGTTTGATTGATGTTCATATTGAGTGTATAATTATTCTTTGTACTTCAAAAATGCATATTTGTTGTTTCAAATTTGTTGATTTTTCTTAATAGAAAATAGTAAAATAATTGAAAGAAAAAAAAAACATAACTGAAAACTACAATGTTCATTTTTTCCGCTTTGCATTTAAGTATGCGATTTGTTTCTGCGGCATGAGATTTTGGTAACTGTTGCGTGTGATCATTTATTTTATCAAAAAATTTTAATTGGAACAAACATCAAAAAGCAATTATTTGATGATGAATTGAAATTGTGCGCTCATTTGTACAACACCATTTTGAATAAATACTAAGCAAATCGGAGTTCGTAGTCAAATGATAAATGCAATGGTTTCATCTTATATATTTATTGTTTTTTTTTTTTTTTCAATTCTTCTGCCACTGTTTTTCTGATGCTCTTTCGTTTTTGCACTTTTCTTTTTCTTTCCATTAAAAACTTATTAGCAAAATAGTGCCCATTGTTGGCCGGGAGAAATCTTCAGTTTTTTTTCTACATATTCATTCATTTTCAAATCTCAACCTATCAATTTAGCTTTCGATGATACTATTCGATGATTTCATGCAACTTTCAAGTTTGAAAATATGTTGAAACAACAAAATAATTTCTCACTCTTTTTTTGCTTTTTTTTCACTCTTCTTTATATGCGCCTCATACGCATTGAGCATAAACTAGTCGCAATCAAAGAATTCGCACTCACAATTTAAACATGAAATGTAATTTTATACGTCTTGAAAACTTGTTCTGAAACAAAACTAGAATCGTTTTCCGATTTCGTTTTTGTTTTTGTTTTTCTGGCACAACATTCATTCAAATTGTAAAATCGACAGCATCAATGTATACATTGATATGCATCTGTAACAAATAACATTTTTTGTGGCCATATGATCAAGTCTGAAATATTGAACGATCAATGTGTAAATTCGATTGAAATTCGTAAACAACTACATATAGTTGCATAATATTTCTTATTTATATGATTGGAATCTCATTGATTTTTAGCTTGATTTATGATTTCTTCAATTTGTCACACTTTTTGTCCATTCAAAGACCAATTGCATGCAATGCAAACTGTACAATTTCGAATTGTTTACAATTTTGTAAGCAACGTTCTGGTTTTTTTCCACTCTTTAATTAAAAGATGAAACTTCTGGAAAGATTTCAATATGCAGCTTATTTCATGATATAAAAAAAAAACGTGTAAAAGACATGAAGAAGTGTTGTGTGCACACAGCGACGACTATTGCAGCTATTAGAAGTTTTGTGCAGATGAAAAAAGAAGGACAACAAGCGCGCAATTCGTGTTTGTTTATTTGGTTGTTTAGTTGTCTGTGTATTTGTTGTCACTTGCCTGCACAAAAAAATACGTGTGCACTCCATTCAATGTTAAAATTGAATCAGGGTAAACCACATGCTAAAAACAATAATAATAATCAAAGACATTCACTGCATTCATTGCATACATTCACTTCGTGATCAAGACACATTTATATGACGCTGAAGATTCAATTCGATTCTCATTAATAATCAGTTTTGGAGCAAAACTGGAGAACAAGAAATTTAACATATACACACATAATAATAAGAACAAATTACAAGAAAGAGATTTAATAAGGTTGATAAACAAGTTTATATTTGATCAATTTAATGATGAATTTTTTTTTCTTTTAAATTTTGTTCGTAACAATTCAACATGTAATTTATTAGGAAATTTTGATTTAATAATTTGAAAACCGGACTATATAGTTATTTATAAATATATATTCGCAGTGCGAGCATAGAAAAATGTAGATATTGTTGAATATTTCAATTTAGTTTTTTTTTGTTCGAAGTGTTTCGAAAGTATTAAACCATTTTGTTCAATGAATGCAGTTGACTGTAATTGATTGAGATTTAACGATTCAATAAAATGAAGTGATTGTAATTAAAGTGAATAAGACAGATAAACAGAGAAAGAGAGAGAGAGAGAGGGGGGGGGGGGGTGAATGATCGAAATAGATAAAATAAAATGTCCACAATTATTTCACTGATTTGTTTCATTTGTTTGTTAATTTTACAGTGAAACATGGGAAAAGGTGAATATTGTTCACAATGAAAATGGAACAATCAGCTTCAATCAAAAAAAAACATTCATCTTTAGCGAGGAGCTTTCGAAAGGTTCTGAGGACGATGTTGTTATTGTGCCAAATATTCCAATGTTGAGCGCCACATCACAGAGCAAACATGCAGCTCGGTAAGATTGATCTTACAAAATTTTAAAAGAAAATAACATTTTGATGAATTTTTTTGAGTGAAATCTGTAATTAATATTGAGTCAATTTGTTGTTTCTAGATTCTTGCGTTTGGCAATGGCCAGTATTATGGATATTCTTAAAATAAAACCATTCGTCGAAGTGTCGGTAGGGCAACTTTTGTGGGGCTACGAAGATCCACTCTTGAAGTTGGCTAAAGATGTTGTGCCAAAAGAGCAAAAATTACCATATGAAGAGTTTGGCGTGATGTATGGCAAAAATAGCACATCACCGGTAATGAATGTTCATTATTAGTTGTGAATCAATATAAAATTAATACAAATTTCTTAATTTTTCATCATTTTCTGTAAAAGTACTATTGCTGCATTGAGTTTTTACCGCTTTTACTGTAAATTCTTATGGCTTATTGCTTCATTGATAAATATTTTAAATATTTGATATAGGATCGTGTAACGATTTTCTCAGGCGTGAATGATATTACACAATTCGGCATTATTGATAAGTACAACGGTGCTGAATATTTGCCACATTGGACAACACCAGCATGTAATCATTTGAATGGAACTGATGGATCTATTTTCCCACCGCACATCACAAAAAATACCACATTACATTTATACGACAAAGATTTGTGCCGTTTGTTGCCGTTATCATTCGAAAAAGAAGTCGTCACTCGTAATAATGTACCTGGTTATCGTTTCACACCATCCGAGAAAGTGTTTGCATCTGTTGAAAATAATCCAGACAATATGTGCTTCTGTCCCAATGGACCACCATGTGCGCCGCACGGAATGTTCAACGTATCAGCATGCCAATATGGTAAATATCCATAAAATATGTTTATTTTTGTAAAAAGATTTATCGATAAGTAGAGGAAGGAAGGAATAATAGATATTCGGTGGCTAAGAGTTTTGTCAACACAGTAAATTACTAACATACAGTTTAGCAAGCAGTCAGTACACTTGAAAAATAACTAAAATTCGGTTTGTCAATAATTCAAAATCCAATTGAAAATATAATTAAATCGGTGGAAAAAAAATAACAGAGACATGGTATTAGACATTCGAAAAGAAGACCGTGAGATTCCTGGTAAATAAATCAACGTCAATGACTTAATTATTGTTAACCATACATGAAATTCCAGTGGATATACTAAATTACCAATGCAAAATGACGTTTCTATTGGTAGTGTTCTGAGTGTGCTCAGATGACGATCGTTTTGATTCTGGAGTATAGTGGTGTATCCACGTTTCGTCCATTGTCACATACCGCATGAAAAAATGCTTTTTATTTCGTTTGAATATTTCTAAACAGCTCTTCGAATCATCAACACGTTGTTGTTTTTGGTCCATTGTGAGCGAGCGCGGTACCCACTTGTAAAAGAGCTTACGCATACCCAAAGCATCCGAATTGCATATTTAGTGAAAAAAATCCACCATAAATGTATTTGGTTAAATGCATTTTTGTCTTCTCAACTTAGATCATATTTAAATTCACAAATCTCTTGTGATAGTAACATTTGATTTTTCGTTATTGCAAAATAGAGACTATTTTGGTGAAATTTTTTCACCATGATTTTGTGATCAGATATTGTTTTTAATTTTGCTGTGATTTTATATTTTTGCATTTAGACTCACCAATTTTGCTTAGTTTTCCACATTTCTATATGGGTGATCAAAGTCTTCGTTCAGCCGTCGAAGGGATGACACCACCAGAAAAAGAAAAGCATCAATTCTTCATTGATGTTCAACCGGTGAGTATCTATTCCAGAAGTCATTTTTATATTGATACTGCTATGATTTCTAATTTAATGTAAACTGTGTCTAAATGATATATTTACTTTGGTCATTAATTGAAAAATGTATTTACAGGAAATGGGAACATCATTGCGTGCCCGAGCTCGTGTCCAAATAAATTTGGCTGTCAGTCAAGTGATTGATATTAAACAAGTGGCCAATTTCCCCGATATAATTTTTCCAATTTTATGGTTTGAAGAAGGTATTGATGGATTGCCAGAAGAAATAACTGGTTTGATGCTGTTAGCTACACAAGTGCCACCAAAAGCACGTTCAACATTGATGTTGGTACTATTTATCGTTGGTGCATTGTTGTTAGTTATTGCTGTTACCTGTTTGGTGCGACGATCACATCGACAAAGCACATTGCACTTGGCTTCAAATTACTTAGCCACATCGGCTGTTGATCAGGCGAAAAAGAAAGCGCAAAGCGAAAACAAGCGATATTAGATAGCTATGCTTTAACGCATAAACACAAAACATTTTTTTTTTTTTTTTTTTTTTGAAATATGTAGAACACAGAAACGAATCAGCTAAAACACTACGAATTCATGCAATACAAAATCCGATCAAACGGTTGTTGGGAATTGATATCTATAGTAAATTTAGTATTTGGTTTAATGCTGAAAAAGTACTTGGTAAAGATTGGTGTCATTTGACTTTTTCTATTTACTTGACATATTTAGTGGAAACGCCAGGCTGTGTGAATTAATTCCTGGGGAATTAAGTCCTGGATCAAAACCGAACTAATTTCTGGCACATTGCTGACTAATGAATATTGTTTTATGAAGGACAATCTATGCAGGTTCAAAGGTCATGCAGTAACAAATTCGGTTCAAACCGAATTTATTTCTGAATTTTGATTTTTGTATGCAGAGATAATTTCGGTTTTGAGCCAGGACTTAATTCCCCAGGAACTAATTCGCATCACCGAAACGCCACATACATTACGATTGAAAATTATGAATTTAATAAGAATTATGTTGAAAATGTCATCTCCACATATCGTGTCAAAACTAAAAGCTCGAAAGATACCAATATTGAGGCAATATTTGACAGATACTTTCATAAGCGCACGCTCAAACGTTCAAAAACATATACACACACACAATGAAAGCAACAGCTGAGCCTTACTGTATAATTTATTGTTATAATTTCCTTAGATTTTCAGGGCTCTCGCCGCTTCGATGTATAATGCAAATCAAATGCGTTTTACAGCGGGGCTGTTTTGACGTAGGTTATCGAAGGCTCTGTACCGAAATTGTCTTTTTGTTTTCCGATCATTTGGACAATGGGTATTCTAATTTAGCTAAGCAATATTGTAATTTGTATGTGTGTGAGTTTGCTTTTGTATGTGGAAAAATATTATCAGGGCGCGAAACATAGCATCTGATTTATAAAAAAAAAACAAATGACAACTAACTTTAATTCAGAGTTCATTTTTATTTGAGGGTACGGGCCAATATTGAAGATATTTTAGATAGAACAAAACCGTTCGATTGTTTTTCTTCGAAACATATCCCATTGCTGATCAGCACTACAATTTTCACGTGAATAATTTATTCAGTATATTTTTCGACATTTTTATTTTCAAATAATTTTTTTCTAAATTTTTTCTCCAAACAATTTTGGATTTGTATGAATAAAAAAGCTAACTTTGAAGAAATTGAAAAAATTTACAATAATTTTGCTATGCTCCACATAAAGAACAAATCGCCATATTATTGAATGAAAAATGACACACATTTATTAAATGCTTATAAAGAATCAGATTAAATTTTCGACAGAATTCTTATTGCCTTGAATTTTTTTTATTTTATTTTTTTTTTCCATTTTTTCAAAGTGTAAACAATTTGAAAAATCTGTCTTCCTGTGAAATTTATAGGGATTTTGGTGTGTTCCGTCCAATTATGTACAAGAAGAAAACACAATAAATCATTTGTTAACGCTCAATTCACTGGATATGTGCCTTAAGGTTTATTTACAATAATTTATAAGGGAATAAGAGATATGTTCTTTTTTTGGACAAAATTATTAATTGAAACGAAACAAATTGGAAAAATGCTTCATGAATGCAGCGAAACCTTTATGTTCTTTCCACTTATATTTAATTTCCCACTTTTTTTCGTTGGTTGTTTTTTTTTCTACTTTTTTTTTCATTTATAAAATTTTTCCAGTAAATTGTAAGTGATTTGACAATAAAGAAAAAAAAATATGCATAGAATTTAAATTGTAATTATATTATTAAATTGACGGAGGAAACATAGAAACATGAAACTTAATAAGTACTTAGTTTTTAAGGGTAAGCGACAAATCATTTCCTTTTTGTACATACGAAATACGTAGATAAAAATTTGAAGAAGAAAAAAAAAACAATTGATGTAAGAACAGCTGACATATAGCGATGAATTTTTCCAGAAAAAAAAATTGGACACGTTTTTGAAATTAATAATTTAAATCCAGATCAAATTTTTTTCAATCGCATTTTTTTATTACATTTTTTTTCTGTTGTGTTCATTAGAAAAATTTTAAATTTTAAATTTTTTCTTTTGGGAAATGCGAGAAATTATTTGAAACTTTTTATTATACATTTGAAACGGAAATAAAGACATCATGTAATTTATTAAAATAAAGTAATTGGCCGATCTCTTTTTTTAACAAATGAATTAAAAAAGGATGACTTTAAAACATCAAATAATTCATCTAACTTAATTTATTGGTGAGTACATTAAATTGAGAATATTTGCAAATAAGCTTCTTCCAAAGCTAAACGCCTAGTAGTATAATGTAGTACTGCTATAGCAGCAGATTGTCAATATAAATTCAATCGAATTTACAGTTTTTCCATTGTGTTCAATAAAAATAAGAATATTTAAATTTTTTTCAAACTTAAAGAGGCAAAAAACGATATTTAAAAATGAAAACAACTTAAATAAAAACATGATGTCATTTAATGTATATTATTCTATATTCCAATTAGAGGCCAGTGTCTCAGACTGCGATTCTTAGTAATCAAAACGCCTAAAATTAGACTGTTGTCTAGAGAAACGAGAAAATGACACACAAATTTCACTACAAACAATCCAAAAAAAGTCAAAAATCCAAACAAAAGCTGAATAATAAATTAAAAATCAAATACTCTTCAAGTGTCAAAATCAGAGGGATATTCACAAACACTAGAACTAGAAAATTAGCGAAAATTAGAAAAAACTAGTAGAAATTAGAAATAATATTATTTCTACGTTTTATATCTCCTTTCGTCAAAATATCGATATACGAATTTACTATATTGTTACTCGATTGTATACATCATTTACAATACTAAATTCAAATCAATTTTAGAACAGAAATTTATTGAAAATATTCTTTTGTAGTGATTTTTATGAAATTTATAAACTAGAATACTAGCAAAAGCTAACACTTTTTGTGTTGGTGAATATCCCCTTGGTCAAAATGGATACAAAATTATTATCTCTTTTCACAAATTCTCATGTGATGTGATGATTTCATAGGAAAGTGTATTGAACATTGATACACTTTTTTCATCGTTCAATGGATTTGTTTTATTTTCGTCATTGTTTTCGTCATCGTTGCTTCTGCCTTGACGTTTTTTTTATCTCGTTTGTATATTTTATTTTGTGTCGCGCATTTTCGATTCGGTGTGAGAGAAAAACAGCTGCTAGATAGTATTATCCACAAAAATAAAATTTCAATTCAGTTTTATCATGACGGTCATTTGGAAATGATTTGAATCATGAACAAGAGCGCATATTTTCAATGAAAATGAATTAATTGCAATTATTAGACAAGGTAAATCACTTGCAGGCAATTTGTTCCGTTGAAAATAAGAATAAAATTAAAAATAAAAATAACTTTTTTTTGTGAGAGCAACAGTTCTGTATTCGATCAAAGTCGAAAATGTGCCGTGAATATATCATTTTATGATTTTGAATAATAAATTGCGCACTCAAAAGATAAAATGAATTGTTTAAAAATGAACAAATCAATGAAAAACGATAATAATTTAAGTAAATATATCAATAATTCTGTAATTTATTACTGTATTGAAGTAAAAAAATTCATAAGTATGGTGTTAATTTCAATGCGAATTTTGGACAATTGACGCTCCATTGCCAATTCACGCGAAAAAGTAACGGAAAAACCTCAGAATGAAAAGTTTGTGTACCTTAAGAAATTGTTGAGTGTTGATTGAAATTACAGTTATGAAAAAAAATTTTAAAGTTTAAAAGCGAAGGATTTTGAATGGTTTTTTTTCTGTTTGAAAGTTTGATTATTTTTGGGTTTTTCTTGGTCGAAAATCGCAACAAAATTTATTGAAAAATTTGGGGCACGTACGTTCACTGTGCCCATCAGTGAAAGAAGATGGAGTATCTAAAAACTGTCTATCATTCAGCTGATTGTACCGTGATTTCGGGTTCAATTGTCGAGATAAAATTATTTCCATTTTCGTTAAGCGATATCATTTTATATTTATAAACAAAATGATAGCAAGAAAACCTTGTTGAACAGAATAGCAACCAAACAAATATGCGTGCGCGCACTAAACATACGAATTTATTTATTGTTAGATCATAAAACAGAATCAACACAAATCGACCACAAAAGTAATCATACACAAACAAAAAAAAAAAAAATATTCGCCGTAAATTTGTCAATTTAGAAACTGATTAACTTTAAAAAAAATTAGCGTAAAAATTGTTGTTTTTTATGAGTGTGATCATGTATCATTTAACTGAAAATAAAAAAAACTGTGTGTTCCCGGTGGACACATTAAGAAAAAGTGAAATAAGAAATTACCGAAATGAATGATAAAAAAAAAAAAAAAAAAAAAACAAAATAAATAAACAGCACGAGAATGACATCTAAGGACGATTGAAAATGTCGCCGAAGAGTCAGATATGAGCGAGAGCGCGATAGAGAGAGAGATAGAGAGATAATCAGAGCAAGAACAAAAACAACACAACAGCGAGTGATCTCTCGATCAATTGCCACAAAAAATTCAGTGAGCACGTTGTGTATGCGATGAGCTGATAAACGGTAATAAATACGATGTGCGGAAGTGTTTTTGAATTATTATATATGAAATAATCCCATCCTTTTCTAATAAATGATTTTTGCGTGCTAATTTCTTCGTTATCAGTCATCGATAAGCACATAATTTTCAACAAATGATCAAGCCAAAATGGTGTATTTAACACACATCTAAAATGAATCACGCATGCATTATTTGATATTTTTCTCTCTCCTCCACTATCAAATCGAATCGATGAAAAATTAGTGACCGCTTATGCGTCAACGTAATTGTAATTGTATTTGTGTGGCGGCATATTTTCGCGGTCGTGCCTTCGCTCTACTTATGTTCCGCACTGTTTCTGTGCTGCTCAACTTTGTCGCATGCTTGTTTGTGTTTTTGTACATTTTTTTACTTTTCCAAGATTCTTCATTTGTGCTTTACTTCGTAATTTTGTCTTTTTCGTTTATTGAATTTTTATAACGAATCAAAATGCCTAATCAAAAACTGTTGACCCTCTCATAACCTTCTTATGCCTTTGTACATTTTATTCCTTCTTTCCAATGGATACTTTGTGGTTGTTTTAATTATAATTTCAATTGAATCGATATTGCCGGTTTTTTTGGTGTGTGAAGAATTTTTTTTTTTATTTTTAATTGTTGTCGATTTTAACAGTTCACTGTCATTTCAATTTGAAGTGTTGAGGTGGATTGAGTGTGAACTATATGATTAGTTGATTATTTGAATCAGTCAGTACTGCGTTTACTATTCAGTTGTTGTTTATATTTGATTTTTTTTTTGTTTCTTTCCATCAGGTTTTGTTTTTACATTTAGTTTTTCGAAAATCAGTTTCTTTACAAAATGCATGAAAGTGTTAATGAAAGAATAGAACCATCAAACAACGCGAATTTCTTTTGGATTCAATTATTAATTAAACGGTTTTAAAAATCAGGGCTTTACTTTTCATGAATTTATCAGCTTAATATAAATACATCCGATGGATTTATTCCTATGAATTTGACGTTGCGTTAGTTACGTAGAATTTTGATGCATTTATTTATAATGTGATCCAATTTTTCCATTGTGTCCACCGTCGAAAATTGTGAATTTTTGTGACTAAAAATTTGACGGTGTTTACAATGGGAAAATTATGTCGCATTGTAAATAAATACAAAAAATTCTACGCAACGTCATATCCATCAGATAAATTCATCTGATGAATTTATGTCAAACTGATAGTTCTATAATAAAGCCTTGAATTAAATGTTCTTGAATAGTTTCTGGATAAAAAAAACTGGAATGTGTTTACACGGAATTTAAAGGAGTGAGTATTCCCATTTTCTTTTCGAATTTAATTTGTTTATTTTTGTTCCGTCGTTTCGCACATTTGTTCCGCAAAAAAATTCTCAGCACATTCTAATGAAATGGATTGAATGTAGAATGTCGTTTATTTGTTGTTGACATATGTGTGAAACATTTTTTGGATCAATGTGCTTGTGTTGTAAGCTCGATTCGAATTTACTTTTTTTTTTTTCTTTAAACTGCGCCATCCAATTTGCATAACTGTTTTTAAATGCGACAATTGAATTTATACGATAACGATGTGTGTTTGATGGGAAAGGATAACCTCTGGTTCACGTTCAATTCAAAAACACAAGCCTGGCCAGTGATTTTCGTGCCGTTTGAACGTTTTTTTTTGTGCGCATTCTGTTTACAGGGCGCATTCATTGTGCACGGGTTAAGAAACTTTAAATAAAAAGCAGCGAGTTTTTTTTTATTTACTTGAAAGCAACGTATAAATATATATACGTTCTTTGTTGTTTTATGTTTTTTATGTTTATTTTCGTTTTACTATTGACTTTATAGTGATTTTCTTATTATAATTTTACTTAATTGTTTGTTGTTGTTGTCAAAATCAAGCGCTCAAGCACTACCAGCAACACTGATTCGATTTTTTTCTGTTTTTTCCCCATTTGTAGATCAATCGGACACAATCCATTCTCACTTTACAAATTATGGGCTTATACAGTATTATTCGACGCTTTATTAATTTCGTGGTATTTAAGCATTTGGCATTTTTATAGACATAGAATCGGGCAAAATTTACTCTTTTTTTTAATTTCATTTTATTTCAATCTGAACCACTATAAATTTTTAATCTGAACCACGACATTCAAATTACTTAGAAGTTAGCCAGCAATATTCTAATATTTTAAGTGACATTGCTTGATCCACATATGAGAGATGTGGGGGGGAAAAAGACTCGCATTACGCTCGTGTCAAAATTTAAGATTGACGGTGTTATTGAAAGGCATGCGATAACACATTCAGCGATGGTGTAATGAGCAAGTGAAATGTATAGATTCAACCGATTATATTCTCTTCTTCATTAGGTTAAATGACGGTTATCGGAAATCAAACCAACGTAATACTGTTTACATTTTTATATGTATCAATTTTATATAGAGGTAAAACCAATACACTTGGCTTTATCAGTTCCAAAATTATTTAAAGTAACAAATTGAAGTCCGTTGATTAAAATGACGATCAAATTGCACAACTAGGAGCATTGAATGAAATGATATTTACACACGTTTTTTCTCAAGTTTCTAATTATTTCTCGACTTAACAACTCTCCCCCCCCCCCCTCTCCTGACGTAGTTTCCGTCACTTATGCATTTAAATATTTTCCGCATTTCATTGTACAAAGATTTTCTGACATTGAAAAATATTTCGTAGCTCAAACATATATCGTTATGCAAGCATTTTCCATTCTTTTTGAGTATAAAGAGACAGATCAACAAATTACGGGGCTTATAGCTGCGGTCACCAATCAGCGATTTTCTCGGTCGAGCTTTTCTGTCATACGATTTCAAAATCATTTCAATGTCAATGTTTACATACGAACATACACCGTCTGGTCGAACAAATTGTATACAAAATAATTATTAATGATATAAGAGATGATTGATATAAGCAACGTTTGAATTAAGCATTGAATTGAGCTACCGCTTAGAATTGGTGCGTATCTTGCTAATCAATATACGCACTGCCCCCTCATATAAATAAGATGTGTGCAATCATATAAAAGACCGAATGAATAAACGAGCAAAAAGACACATACAATTTAACATGCGGGCACATGCTGCTTGAGAAAAACGGCCATTTAAAATATATTTTCCATATGGAATTGAATTTCAACTCAGATTGTTGTGTGTATGAATTACGTTTATTGATTTGACAGGAATTGTGTGATTTCATATCGGCTATGCGCGCAAAACCATTTGACGATCATTATTTTCAAGTCGTTTTTTTCCATTTGAAATCAAGTGTTACTTACATTTCTCAGCGTATTTTTATTTCTATTTTCTCCTTCTTTTTCTCCCTCTCCCTCTATCTATTTTTCTCTCTCCTCCATCTGTTATTGATAACATATACAACAACGTTGTTACTTTTTGATTTTTCTTCGTATTAGGCAATGATAGAGTCGCAAATCAGCGAACACAAAACACTTCTTTCCCTCTTTTTATTTATATATACATATATATTTATATAGAGCTTAGTATAACTAAATGTGCGTTATCGTACTAAATATTGATTACTATTTAACTGGCATCAAGTAACGTAAATGAATTCATGAAACATTTGATACTATGCATTTTGGACCGCGAACGTGAAAGGATCGCTCTAAGCACATTATCAGAGCTTGCGACCGGACACACACTATCAAGTATTCAAGTGGAATTGATTGAAAATAATTTTTTTGTATTATAATATTTATTTTGGGCTAATGTGATCTTTTATTTCGGAATTCTTGCAAGCGACAAAAGAAATAAAATATCAAATTTTGAGCGAAAAAGAAATTCGAAACACAAAAGAAAAGAAAAGAAAAGAAACGAAAAGAAACGAAAATATATTCAAATAATTAATTTTATTGACAATGTTTGAAACTGGAATTTTGTGCTTATTCCTATTATTCATTGTTTCTGTATTCTTTTTACAGAGAGATTTATGCCGAAGATTTAAATCAAATAATTCAAACGGTAACAACAGTGGTGGCAAAGAATCTTCCAATAATAATAATACAAAATCCATAGAGAAATTGTCAATCAAACAATTTACAACAGTGGATACCAACGATAATAACGACAAAACAATCATTCAACAAAACGATCAAGTTCAAAAATCTGATTTGGACGTGGGTGACTTTGAAGTGATATCAAAAGAACAAATCAACGACGACATGGGTGATATGGAAAATGGGGTTGAGAATTCCAACAATGATCGGAGATTCTCCGTTTCGGAGGAAGGCGAAGTAAATGATAAATTTCCACAAGAAATGTCCAACAAATCTAGCAACTGGAATACCATGGAATTGGGCGAAAAACGTAAACGGTTAAGGTGAGTGTTTATTGTTATTTTTTTGTTAAAAAAAATAGATTTAAAATTCGGAATCGAAATCATTAATGGTAGTGCTGATCAATTTTAGTAGTTCAAAATTGGTGAATCAGAGGAAATGTGAAAATCTAAATCTTGCATAAAATCAGATAAAAAACGTTTAACAAACAAGAACACGATGTTAATCATTGATGCTTAACCTGAACACGATTTTTATTTCACAATGTGTGGAGACGGTCAATGAAATTTAAACAAATTCCAACATGCTATTTTCTATTATATAAACTATTTCTCCATTTGATTTGGTGTATTTCACTTAAAAGCTGAATATCACTTGAATACACTTATATGATGATCATTTAAAAAAACCTGCACCACTGAAACAATTTGAAAGCGTATTTTATCACTTCCGTTCACTCACTCACTCATTCATTCATTGATGCGTATATGCACACAATCAAACACAACTTCGGTATTTGGTTGCATAGTTCACCTGTATGAATCGAATCACCTTTCATTTTCTTATTGCTTTCTGTTGTTGTTGTTACATTTGTAGTTCGTTCCGCATTTTGAAATTGTATATGCATTTGTAGTGTGATTTTCGATTGAATTGAGTGTGATTGTGTATGTGTGACATTCATTGTTAGTTTAAAATTAATGTTTAACTCTCTTTTGATATCAATATTTCCCTCTATCTTTCTTACTGGGGCCATGAATGAGTGAGCCGAATATTAACATGGGCAATAATGTTGACGGTGGCTA
The DNA here is from genome assembly GCA_029041755.1 of Resseliella maxima. NCBI lineage: Eukaryota > Metazoa > Arthropoda > Insecta > Diptera > Cecidomyiidae > Resseliella > Resseliella maxima. The sequence goes on from JAQOWM010000090.1 coordinate 1,253,021, forward strand.
CATCACTCAAAGTATCGTTAGCATTGACGATCTTTTTCAGTAGATATCGTGTATCCGTGCCGTTGTGACGTACACGTAATTTGGATTTCATTTCATTGTTTTTTTTTTTTTTTTTTTTTTTGTTACTGGTTTTCAGTTTTGTCAAACAATCTAAAATTTATTAGAAGCTTAGAAACTTACACAAACTTCATACGAAAATTTATGCTTATTAATGAAAGCTAACGAAAAAAAAATAATAGACAGAAATAACAAAAAAAGAAAAAAAACTTGCTAGCGACGATTTGAAATCAAAAGTGTTGATCTTTCTTGTTTCACTGCTCATTTCGTTTGTGTGTTTTGTTCAATCAATTTTAGAAAAATTTTACGGTTAACATTTGAAGTTGATTACCATTAGATTGATAAGAGAGAGATTCATTGCATAATTTCAACTATTTCTAGTTTTAGTTCATTACTGTTTAAATTATTTAGTTGATCGCAGAGTTTGAAATGTTTGTTTTTCATAGTCGATGTTTGCTAGTATTCAAAACGACGCAAAACTCATAAGCACGCTAGAACATAAGGACAAATCATTCCAAAAATTAAACGAAATTGAATAGAGATCGAATAGTACATCGATTGTTTCGTTCGATCATTTGATGTGTACCAATGAAAATAAATTTATTTGTTTATGCGATTACAAAATGCAAAAGTTCCAAATATTCCGACGAGAAGTGAGTAAATAATGAAAAAAAACTTGAAGAAGCTTGTTTTTGTTTACTTTATGTTAATTTGCGTCGACCGGTAAATTGAAAACAAAAGAAAAAAAACATTGAATGTGATCTTTGCCATGATGATTTGCCATAAAACAAAAAACTGAGAAAATTAAAAGACATCTTGGTTTGTTATTTAAAAGAATATTAATTATTGATGTGATCATTGTGACGTATGTTTTGATGACTTGAAATTTTTGTTTTTGTATTCCTCGTCGTTGTCCATACTTTGTATATATATAATGACGGTTTCAAAAATTCATTTGCGAAATCATAACATGGATTTTTCGTCTATGTATTGAAATTTGAAAGCAAATTGTTGCATAAATTCGTTTATTGTTATTATTAATTTTCGTTGTTATGACCAGTCGGTCAATATTGTTTGTCTATTCATCAGTTTAAACATTATCCAAATTCAGACGAAAAAATAAAAACGTAAAAATATTTCACATATTTGTGTTGTTGCCTTCGTGTATTTTTTTTTTTTTTTTTTTTTGCAACGATTTGTATCGGTTTGTTTGTTTCACGATGTGTCAGAGTTACCTTGATTTTTCAGCTTGATTGAATGAAGCGTATACCCTAACTTTCGATTGTATTAAAGCAAAATGTCTACGTTTGGTTTTAATAAAAAATTCACATATTTGGAATTTTTTTTTTTTCATTTCCCATATTACTTAAAAACATGTGAATTCAACAATGAAAAAAGACAGGTTTAGGCCTAAATAAACAGGTAGTTCAAAAATGTTTCTAATTATATTTGATACAAACCTTAGTTAATGACGACAATAAGCAATACTTAATTAACGTCAGAATCATTTGAATTCATTCCCATAGTCTGTCTGTCGATTAATGATTTTTTGATTATTTGCTCTTTTGCATGAACTCCCATAAAATAAAGTAAAAAATGAAATGTAAATATTCAAAATTAAAGAATCAAAATCATTATAAAAATCTCAAACGTATAGTAAATAGTTGAAACTTGTTGAAAGTGAATGAAAGTTGCAAGTTGTAATTGCAATATTGATTGGTTTAAATAATAGAAAATTTTTTTCATTATCGCCATCAACAAACTATATGAAATGTGTGCTATAATGTCTTTGTTGATTGTGATAATGACTATTTGGAATGATTGAAACAAGAACCGGTCTTAAATTTATTGTTGAGTTGTCATTGAAAATCTGATTGTTAAATGACCGTATATTCTTTCATGTTTTCGTATGTATTTTGATGCGTAATTTACGGAACAATTAATACAACATCGTTAAAATAAAAAAAAAATCGACCTTCTAAAGACGACGACAATATTTTGAAATGGGCCATTTGTTGTAAATCCTTCAAAATACGCAACATAGATTTCGGTCAAATGCCAAATGTCCATAACCTATGGATAAAGTTTAAATCAAAATATCGAAAATAAATTAAATTAATGAACATGTATATTTTTAACCGAATTTTTGAAGAATCTTTGAAGATAATTTCGCATTACTACATTTGTTTTGTTTTGTTTTGTTTTGTTTTTTTTTTTCTTTATAAAATGAGTAAATATAATTTGATACGTAAAACTGAGTATATTTGTATGCAATTATTTGCTAATGATGTTATATTTAAAAAGCTTTTGTGAAAATTAAATTTTACTGCAAGTTAAATTTGCTTTTTAAAGAAATCGCAAATTTTTCTATAGCAAAATTTTAAATAATGAATAAAACTATATCATGTTTACACGTGCTGAACATGCGATGCATTAAGCATGTGATAACGTTTCATTAGCGGTTTAATACAATTTGTTGCGTAGTGGCGAACGCATAACACAAATTGGCAGAGATACGTTGGCCAATAGTAGTAAAGTAATGAAAAAAATTGAAATAAAATTCGCTCATCCGCGTGTATCGAATCGTATGCAAACGAATACAATCACACTTATAAGCATGCGCCACTGTCTGTAAACACATAGCAAACACATTTATAGAAATACAAAAAAAGGGAGATAGAGAGAGTGCGAGCGATGAGTGAGTGAGTGAGTGAGTGAGTGAGTGAGCTGAGAGACGGATGACAAGACATGGACACTCAAACCAGTAGCCAACGAATAAACTAGCGAGCGCAAAGAGGGTTACCGAAATGGTAAAAGTCATATATGAATATAAGCGTGTTTTTTCTCCTCGTATTTAAACTCTTGTTCATCCTCTCTCTCTCTCTCTCTCTCTCTCTATCTCTCCGTTTTTCTTTCTCACTTTCTCCATGTTACGTTTGCGACTATCTCTCTCTATTTTTCTTTACGTTCTTCAATTTTTCCTTGTTGCTTTCATCATTCAAGTATTCAGTTAATATAGTGAGTAAAGAATCACATGTGAACGATGACCGCACAACGTAATGAGAAGATTCAACCTAGTATTTTGCATTAATTGTGTATTAATATTTCTCGTTAAATTTGATTGAGTCGAGTTTTCAAGAGTAAAAGGCAAATGAAGCTAATAAAACAAATGAAAAGAAACAATTTGCAAATATTAGTTGTGTGGCTTTATTTTGTGTCATAATAAATAAGTTGACCATTTGATCAAGTGAAAAAAAAAAACAACAATATCCAAACAAAACCGAAAGAATAGATAAGGAAATATCAAAAGACCGAAGAAAGTGAGAGAAAGGGAATGATAGATATATAAAGAAAAAAAGTAAATAAATGCATTGAACTCTACAGATACTCAATTTCATTCAAATGAAATCTTTGTCTTTCATTTGAAATAAAACAATTTTCCCAGTAAATATGCTTTATTTATTTATTATTTAATTGCTCGGCTTGTGTGTGTGTGTAGGTATGTGTGTATGCGTGTACGCGTAAATGTGAGAATTGATATAAAATATTTGGATAGAAAGAGAAACGCAACAGGGAAAAAAATTCAGGACGTTTTTCTGCTTCAACTGTTTGTAATAATAATAAATCACAAAAGAAAAAGAAACTGCCGCCAAAGCAAGAAGTCATATAAAGAAAGCAAAAAGAAAAAAAAAAGAATAATCAACAACAAACAGTCAGATACAAACGGACGACAACGACGAAAGGCCGCATTTAACCTAAAATTGGCGAGAAAGCAAAACGCTTTAGTAGTAATAAAAATTGTTTTCGTGAAACTTTTTTTTTTCTTCTCTTCATTCGGTTCGACCTTTTTCATTTTATTTTCTTCGGTAAATCACATTCATCGGTTCGTGCGGATAGATGTGCTTAATATTCGATTTGTTGACTGAATCGCAAGTGTGCCGTTTCATTGATGGATCACAAGTAAATCAATTTACTATCTATCTTCGATTTAGCAAAGTTAGATTAATTCATTTTCTATCAATTAGTACTTCTATCTATTTCTTTCGCTTTTTTTCAATTTTTTGCAATTTTTTTTCCCTTTTTATGTATTTTTTATGAAAAAATCCATTGAAAGATGTATTTAGTTGATGAAAAATGCACATTGTGAGAGTGATGGAAAAAAACGTAACACCCAAATGAAATTTATTGATACATATATTTCATCTTTATTAAAATTTGTTTTATTTGAATTATTCTAATTAGAAATGTAAATGTGACAGTGGGTGCTGTGAATAGAATCAGTGAAAATAAGGAATATATTTTTGTGTAAAATAAGACAAGAAATATTCTTGTAGATTGAATTCCATTGGATGACTATCTATTGTGTTTTATTTCATTTATAGTGAATCTAATTGATTGTCTCTCCTCATTTTCTTGATTCAATTTGTTGTGAACATTGCATTCGAAAATCAACGATGACATCGAATTAGTCAGTCATAGAGGAATATTTAATATTACATTCAAATCATTTATCGTTGCATTTCAATGAATTCGATAATAATTCAGTTTTGTTTGTGTGACAAATGATAAAGCCAAAAATACCACGAACAAATATCGAATGCAATACCGATTTGTTTGGGTTGCATGAAAGAGAAGTAAAACGAAAAAGTGGTCTGACTTCAATCAGAAAATGTGACGTTTCAATGATTGTGTACGTGTGTTAATGTGAGCGTGTTGATTGGTTGTGTGTTTGTTAACTGTATGCACATTGCTAAGTGTTGTGTTTGTATAAGTGAGTGGTATGTTGTAGCCCGAATGTATGTGTGGGTCAAAACACATGAAACGAAGAAATCATACGATATTCATTGAGTATTCAATGTGCCATTGGATAGCCGCCGATATGACATTTCTCAGTCGACTCACATAGTGAAACCATCGCACGATAGACGTGCTACATGAGGTGACACGCGGCTCACATATTTCACTCAAATATCGACATGTGTAAATAAAACAATATATAACGGATTCGCTTTGAAAAATTCATCATTTTGGATATATTTTCAATTTTTTCATGTAATTTCTTCTCTTTGAAACATTTATGCCCATTTTCATAGAAACGCTTCGATAACACATCCTGTCATAGTGATTCCGTTAGCCATGGTCTCAAAGTATGCACTTATTTATCAAATAAATTTGTGCAGTTCGATTGATACTTTAAACCGTCCATTGTACACTGTCAATAGTTGACATCAAGTTATCTTTTTTTTTGGCTCTATTTTGATAATTTGTTTTGACAAAAATAAACCATTGCATACCACACATCAGCAAGTAACTATTATACATTTTAAAACAATTAAATGGGAGAGAGCGCAATGTATTTAAATGTACGTCAATGATTTTGTTATTGATGTAAATATATTTTTAATTTAGATAATGAAACAAATTTGATGTCTCGATATTTTGAGAATGGCGGAAATGTATTCACATTATAATTTTATAACAATTCACTGCTCAAAATTTTATAAAAATCAAGTGAATCATTAACCAATTGACGACTGGCATATATATACAACTGTCTGGTGCAATCAAATATTTCCTATGTACATGCATACTCTCATTAGTCTAATCGTCAAATTTCTACCAATTACGCAACAAATTATGATTTCGAATCATTTATGGCAACCATTTGGTATGGAAGACAAACAGACACAAACACGCTTACGAAAATTGAATAATACATTAAAAATTCTGAAAACATTTGAATTGTGATCATTGTAACTCTTGCATTATAAACAGAACAATCATTGATGTTTTCGACCGTCATTCGTGTTTTCCCAGACGAAATCAAAAGAGAAATTCCATGTAAGCAATAACAAGAAGGTTTCTTCTTTCCTTGTGTAACACATTAAGTGATTTACGAGAAAGTGCAAGCAGTGGATTTAAACCATAAACGTCACATTGCATGAAAAATAATCGAAATAACGCGAATTGAAACAAAAAAATACATAAAAACATGCAAGAGTGATCTAATAATTGCAATTAAAAGTGAATGGATCAGCAAATTTAAACAATGGTCATTGAGTTTTTTGGTGATTCCGTATTCATGTATTTTACATTCAAAATGAAGGAAAACAAACAAAAGGAGAAGAATGAAAGAACGAAATAAAATAAAGAAAAGAAGAAGAGGGAAAAAACTATTGAAACATGAATTTTACGGTGAAATATTTGCCAACGAATCGGTTTTATAAACCTTTTTGATCGATGTTTGCTTGTAGTGTGTGTACGTCTTTCCCGCTCAATTTGCCTTTGTCGTTAACTATGTTAAATTTGGGTAACTGACAATATATTCTCATTTGAACGAATTGTGGTCCGTAATTTTCCGCTACTTCCATCCGTTGTTGTTTATTTATGCTTCCGCTTTTCAGTTAATTTTCAATCGATTAAACGTTTCACCCAAGACCATTTCGTTGAATAATTTTCGTACAATTTGCACATTTAAATAAAAGAAGAAAAAAAAAAATACAAAAACAAATTAAATCAACTCAATGCAGCAATATGAGGTGAGATTTTGTCATTCTGTATCATTTGCATGGATTGCCTTAAAATTTGTGTTTGTCATTTGTTGTTATTAACGATTTAATTCAGCATGCATTTAATCATTTAACCATGTTTATGTCAAGTTTTAAACTATCAATGCACGATACATATTGTTTGTTTATTCTGTATATCTTTGTCGGGAATTTTGTAGGGTCTCGAATATTCAATGCATTAAGCAATGAATTGTATGCAATTTTATGCATTCATTTAAATGACTTGTTCACGAATGTTGTTTTTTTAATAAACCGGTTTGATATAAAAGAAACATTTTTATGCATAATTGAAGAGAAGTAAATGACGAAAATCTGCGGTTTTATCTGTTTCGTTTTCATTTCTTTTTGCGGTCTTTTCATACTCCATAGCGAAGAGATCTTGGATAATTGACGCGCAATGAATATTATTTCAATGAAAATAACATTCATTTTGCAATCAAGATTTTGACCAATGTTAGAGACAATTTAAAAATGACTTCATTACAGCGCTCACGATCAACAATTCTTTATTTATCATATGTAAAAAAGACTGAAATCGAATATCTACATTTATTTCTGGCATTTTACTCGTACATATCTCATGTCCGCTGCGCATATTATCGCATTTTGTCTAACGTGTTTATGAGTTAATGCGTAAATTAAACACCAATCTTAACTTAATTTGGGTTTTCCCACATCTTTTGGATCATTATTTCCCAAATATAAAATATTCCTAATATCTGTCTGTCTGATCTTTTTTATGTTTGGTTGAAATCAAATTCTCAGAGTTACAAATGAAATTGGTTTCTCCAAAATAAGACGGATGGAGAGAGAAGGAGTGGGGAAATTGGAGGAAAGAGAAAGAGAGAAAGAGAGAGAAATAAAAAAAGCTGAATTATAAGGCAAAAATTCTTGGAGGTTACAAAAAAAAATTTTTTTTTTTTGTAAATTTTTATAGTCGAATGTGAATTAGACCAAGGAGCCAGCTCATTCAATTATCTCCTTTCAAAGTACAAGAAAAGGCGAATGGTTTTTTTGTAAATGAGCAGCCTATAAACGAACAATATTCAAGTTTATGGTTCTAGGGTGTTTATTAGCGTTGGCTATAGAAATGCTAAAACGTCGTGCTAGCAAACGTTTTGTGTTGGCCGAAAGTGGTCAAGATAATATATGGGATTCCAGTGTTGATAATAATCCTAATATAACCGTAGACAGAAATGCCAACAATACAAATATGAGTACACAGAGTGTATCGTCCGAATCAACAAGCGGTAATCATTTAACCGTGCCTAAGACAACGGCGGTTGAACCAAATCAAGGGCTGAAGTAAATATTCGAACAATTTTATTTTATTTTATTTTCTTTTATTTTCTTTTCATTTGTCTTTTTCATAATTATATTTTTTGATTATATATTTTGTATTTAATTAATTTGGATTCTGGTTGCTGTATTCTTATTCAACTCAAAGCCTTTTTTATTAGTCTTATGTGATATTTTTGAAAATCATTTTATTTGTGGGCATATCTACGTTTCTATATTGAATTTATTTGTATATTCTGTTTGTTCAGTGTTTTTCCTTCGATGTTCTTTCATTGTTCAACTGAACAATCAATTAGTATGATAAGAGTGATTGAATTCGCAATTTTAAATCCAAGCAATCATTGAAAACCGTTAACATTTAATATTTTATGAAAATAATTTCGATTTTTCATTTCTTTTTATATTTTCAATGTGATTAGACCTAGTATGTCCAGAGGTGCTGGGCTTGGAATCGATCGTAATCATGAGCGCGACTTTGTACTTTCATCTATTGAAGAGTTTGTCAAGAGATTCGATGGTGTGCGACCAATAAACAAGGTAAGCATTTTATTTGATTTTTTGACACACAATGATAATTATAAATAAAAACGTCATGATTAAACATTTTTATTTTATTCGCAGGTTTTGATTGCCAACAATGGAATTGCTGCCGTTAAGTGTATGCGTTCAATACGACGTTGGTCGTATGAAATGTTCCAAAATGAACGTGCTGTACGTTTTGTTGTTATGGTTACACCAGAAGATCTTAAAGCAAATGCTGAATACATTAAAATGGCTGATCATTATGTGCCTGTACCCGGAGGATCTAATAATAATAATTATGCAAATGTTGAATTGATTGTTGATATTGCTGTACGAACACAAGTACAAGCTGTATGGGCTGGATGGGGTCATGCATCAGAAAATCCGAAATTGCCTGAACTGTTGCGCAAAGAATCGATTGTATTTTTGGGACCGCCAGAGCGTGCTATGTGGGCCCTTGGTGATAAAGTTGCTTCTTCGATCGTTGCACAAACAGCTGACATACCAACACTTGCTTGGTCTGGTTCAAGTTTAAAAGCACAATACAGTGGCAAAAAGATAAAAATCTCATCGGAATTGTTTAATCGTGGTTGTGTATCAACGGCTGAAGAAGGTTTAGCTGCTGCACAAATTATTGGTTTCCCTGTTATGATTAAAGCATCAGAAGGTGGTGGTGGCAAAGGTATTCGTCGTGTTGATAAAGGCGAAGATTTTGCTTCACTTTTCCGTCAAGTACAAGCGGAAATACCGGGTTCACCCATTTTTGTTATGAAATTGGCAAGCGGAGCACGTCATTTAGAAGTTCAATTATTGGCCGATCAATATGGTAATGCAATCAGTTTGTTTGGACGGGATTGTTCAATTCAACGTCGTCATCAGAAAATTATCGAAGAAGCACCGGCTATTATTGCACATCCAGAAGTGTTTGAAGAGATGGAAAAGGCTGCCGTTCGTTTAGCCAAAATGGTTGGCTATGTGAGCGCTGGGACGGTTGAATATTTGTATGCCAACGATGGTAATTATTACTTCTTGGAATTGAATCCACGGTTGCAAGTTGAGCATCCATGTACTGAAATGGTGGCCGATGTTAATTTGCCCGCATGTCAATTGCAAATTGGAATGGGCATTCAATTGTATCGATTAAAAGACATTCGATTGTTGTATGGTGAATCCCCATGGGATTCAAGTGTGATTGATTTTGATAACCCAAAAAATAAACCACGACCATGGGGCCATGTTATTGCTGCTCGAATCACATCGGAAAATCCCGATGAAGGTTTTAAACCAAGCTCAGGTATGAAATGAAAACAAGTTTCATTGTTTTTTCTTGTCCATCTAACATTTCATTTTTTCAAAAAATCCTAATTTCTCAACTATTTAGGTACTGTGCAAGAATTGAATTTCCGTTCAAGCAAAGATGTCTGGGGTTATTTCAGTGTTGCCGCATCTGGTGGTTTGCATGAATTTGCTGATTCCCAGTTCGGTCATTGTTTTTCATGGGGCGAAACACGTCATCAAGCCCGTGAAAACTTGGTCATTGCATTAAAAGAGTTATCAATTCGTGGTGATTTCCGTACAACAGTTGAATATTTGATAACATTACTTGAAACAAACAGTTTCTTGGAAAATACAATTGATACTGCCTGGTTGGATGCCTTAATTGCTCAACGCGTACAAGCTGATAAGCCAGACATTTTGCTTGGTGTTATTTGTGGTGCATTGCACATTGCTGATCGTCAAATTACCGATTCATTTACACAATTCCAAACGTCATTAGAAAAAGGACAAATTCAAGCTGCCAACACATTAACAAATGTTGTTGATGTTGAATTGATTTCGAACAGCATTAAATATAAAGTTCAAGTTGCTAAAAGTGGTGCAAATACTTATTTCCTGGTTATGAATGGTTCATTTAAAGAAGTTGAAGTGCATCGTTTATCCGACGGTTGTATGCTATTGTCATTGGAAGGCGCTAGTCACACAACATATATGAAAGAAGAAGTTGATCGTTATCGTATTGTGATTGGTAATCAAACGGTTGTTTTTGAAAAGGAAAATGATCCATCATTGTTACGAAGCCCATCGGCTGGTAAATTGATTAATTTAATTGTTGAAGATGGTGCACATGTGAACAAAGGTCAACCATTTGCCGAAATTGAAGTCATGAAAATGGTGATGACATTAACTGCACAAGAATCTGGTACAGTGTCGTTTGTAAGACGTGCGGGTGCTGTTTTGGATGCCGGCAGTCTTATCGGTCACATTGAATTGGACGATCCATCATTAGTTACAAAAGCTCAACTGTACAAAAATCCATTCCCACCATCTGAGCACAATGTTGTTCCAGAAAAATTGAACAAAATTCACAACAGGTGAGTTTCATACGCATAAAAAAATGTTTCACTCTAACGTCATCTTCAAATTTTGATACATTTCCATTTTCAATTATATTTTTCAGTTACAAAGCTGCTTTAGAAAATCGTTTAGCTGGATTCTGCTTACCAGACCCATACAATACACCAAGATTGCGTGAGATAATCGAAAAATTCATGCAAAGTTTACGCGATCGTTCTTTACCATTGCTTGAATTACAAGAGGTGATTGCATCAATTTCCGGTCGAATTCCAATGTCAGTTGAAAAGAAGATTCGCAAATTGATGACATTGTATGAACGTAATATCACCAGTGTTTTGGTACAATTCCCATCGCAACAAATAGCTAGTGTTATCGATAGCCATGCAGCAACACTACAAAAACGTTCTGAACGTGATGTATTCTTTATGACAACACAAGGTATTGTTCAACTGGTTCAACGTTACCGCAATGGTATTCGTGGTCGAATGAAAGCAGCCGTTCATGAATTGTTGCGGCAATATTATGCGGTTGAAAGCCAATTCCAGTACGGTCATTATGATAAATGTGTAGCTGCACTGCGTGAAAAGCATAAGGATGATATGGCCACTGTTGTTAGTACCATTTTCTCTCACAGTCAAGTTAGTAAAAAGAATTTATTGGTTACACTATTGATCGATCATTTGTGGGACAATGAGCCAGGTTTAACCGATGAATTGGCAGCCACATTGAGTGAATTAACATCATTGAATCGTGCCGAACATTCACGTGTTGCATTGCGTGCACGACAAGTATTAATTGCTGCACATCAACCGGCTTATGAATTGCGTCACAATCAAATGGAATCAATCTTTTTGTCAGCCGTTGACATGTACGGCCATGATTTCCATCCGGAAAATTTGCAACGTTTAATTTTGTCGGAAACATCAATTTTCGATATTTTGCATGATTTCTTCTATCACAGTAATCGTGCTGTATGCAATGCAGCACTTGAGGTATATATTCGCCGTTCCTATATTTCATATGAATTGACATGTTTGCAACATCATAAATTATCGGGTGAATTGCCACTGGTTTATTTCCAATTTTTATTACCAACCGCACATCCAAATCGATGCTTTATGAAATTTTCACCTGAAAAAAGTGAAACTGAAACCATTTTCACTGGTTCATTTATGCGTACTGGATGCATGGCTGCATTCAATGCATTTGAACATTTCCAAGAATATTCCGATGAAATTTTGGATTTACTTGAAGATTCTGTATCACCAGCATTTGTTAACAGTAAAGTATTAGATGCTGTTGAAGCGGCCGATTCAGAAAGTGGCCGTTTGAGTACATCAATCAATGTGTCATTATCGGATCCAGTATCACGGCCCGCAAATGAACAAGAAAATAATACTCCAACCGAACCAATTCATATTTTAAGCGTTGCAATACGTGATACCGGCGATATGGATGACGCACAAATGGCATCACAATTTCAATTATATTGTTCACAACATCGTGAAGAATTATTTAATCGTCGTGTACGTCGTATAACATTTGCTGCATTAAAGAAGCGTCAATTCCCGAAATTCTTTACATTCCGTGCACGTAATAATTACGAGGAAGATCGTATTTATCGTCATTTAGAACCAGCATGCGCATTCCAATTGGAATTAAATCGTATGCGCACATATGATTTGGAAGCACTGCCAACATCAAATCAAAAAATGCACTTGTATTTGGGCAAAGCGAAAGTGGCCAAAGGACAAGAGGTCACTGATTATCGTTTCTTTATTCGTTCAATTATTCGTCATCAAGATTTAATTACAAAAGAAGCATCATTTGAATATTTACAAAATGAAGGCGAACGTGTATTACTTGAAGCAATGGATGAATTGGAAGTTGCATTTTCACATTCACAATCAAAACGCACCGATTGTAATCACATTTTCTTAAACTTTGTGCCAACGGTCATTATGGATCCAGCCAAAATTGAAGAATCAGTCACAAAAATGGTGATGCGCTATGGGCCAAGATTGTGGAAATTGCGCGTTCTACAAGCCGAATTAAAAATGGTCATTCGACAATCACCACAAGCACCAACACAAACCATTCGTCTGTGCATTTCAAATGATTCCGGTTATTTCTTGGATATTGCCATGTACACTGAAGTGACGGACAAAGAAAGCGGCGGTGAAGTAAGTAAAAAGATCTCTTTTTGAAATTCAATGATTGATCAAATTCATTCAATTTTTCAATTTTTCAATTTTTCAATTTTTCAATTTTTCAATTTTTCAATTTTTATTATTTAATTTTTCAGATAAAATTCATAGCATATGGCACAAAACAAGGACCATTGCATAATTTACCAATTTCAACACCATATATGACCAAAGATTTCTTGCAACAAAAACGTTTCCAAGCTCAATCAAATGGGACAACATATGCATACGATATGCCAGACATGTTTCGTCAAATGACTGAACGCTTATGGAAAGAATTTTCCAAGGCCCGCCCAACCGTTGATATTCGCATGCCAGAGAAGGTGCTTATTGATTGTAAAGAGCTTGTTATTGTTGATGATAAACTTGAAGAGATTGCACGCTTGCCAGGAGAAAATGACGTAAGTATTATCATTTCACAAAGTTTCCACCAGAAACTTCCCAACTAAGTATGTTACTACTTATTGGAATTATTTCATTTGTTCAACAGTGCGGAATGGTTGCTTGGCGTCTAGTCTTATCAACCCCTGAATATCCAGAAGGTCGTGAAATGATTTTGATTGCGAATGATTTGACCTATCTGATTGGTTCATTTGGTCCGAAAGAAGATATTCTTTTCAACAAAGCATCTATATTAGCCAGAGAACTCAAAGTGCCAAGAGTGAGTGTCTTTATAATAATTTGTCTATATTTTTTCCATAAAAAAGTTTCAATAATTATGTTCATGCATGTTGTGTTTCATTTTATAGATTTACATTTCGTGTAATAGTGGTGCACGTATCGGTTTGGCCGAAGAAGTAAAATCTTTGTTCAAAGTTGCATGGGAAGATCCAGAAGAACCTGACAAAGGATTTAAATATTTGTATTTGACTACGGAAGATTATCATAAAATTTCAAATTTGAATTCAGTACATGCCATTTTGATTGAGGACGAAGGTGAACAAAGGTAACATTGATTCGGAAATTTAGAAATTGTTTTGTTTTTGATAAAATGACTCATTCGATGCATTGTTTCTTTATTCGCAATCAAAAGATACAAAATAACTGATATTATTGGTAAACAAGATGGACTTGGTGTGGAAAATTTACGATATGCTGGTATGATTGCTGGTGAAACTTCGCAAGCTTACAATGAAATTGTTACCATTTCGATGGTAACTTGTCGTGCTATTGGCATTGGTTCATATTTGTTACGTTTGGGTCAACGTGTTATTCAAATCGAAAATTCTCACATTATTCTAACGGGATATGCAGCTTTGAATAAGGTTAGTGCGACGATTCACACGACTTCATTGACAATTGTTGAGAATAAATTTGAAATTTTTGACAAAAATCAAAAATAATTTTAATTTCAATTTAAATTTTATTTTATTTTTTCAATTTGAATTGTAGTTATTAGGACGCAAAGTGTATGCTTCCAATAATCAACTAGGTGGTATTCAAATTATGTACCAAAATGGTGTAACACATAAAACTGAAGGTAAGCAACTTCTTCTTTATAATTGACAATCAAATCGAGAAGATAACATTAAAATAATTTTCTCACAATTACAGCGGTTGATCTGGATGGTATTTACACAATTCTGTCATGGTTAGATGCTTTTTGAATATTTATTGCATATTTGTAATATTTACGCAACATTTAAATATTTATAATATATTTGCTAGATTCATAAATATTCGAAATGTTTAGTAGATATTCCATTTATTTTTGCCAATAAGTTAGCAATAGTGAAAGATAAATTAAAAATGAAAACATTTTCATGATGACAAAATATATATGTAATACTTAAAATTGAGATTTGGTAGCTGAGATCGAGTAAACGTTCAGCATGGCATCATCTCGACACATTCGACACAATCGACACAATCTAATCATCAAAGGAGAGAAGAGAAGAGACATCATGTTCTTAGCATTGATGAGTCTTTTTTGCTCAAGTTTAACATTGACAACAATTAATTTTTAAAGAAAATTGTGCGAATCACACAAAATGGTACATTCATCTCTTTATCTTTACGATTGCTTTTCAAGCTGCAGTTGGCTACACTATATAAAATACACAAGCGATGTCTTACACAGTGTTGGTTGTTGCGCACGCCTTGCAGAGGACAGAGCACATTGGTAGACGCATCACATATACAAATACAAATACAAAATTTGTGTGCGCTCAGTTCTCTTTTTGTCGATTGATAACTAAATCTAAGTTTAGTAATTTTCATGTGTTTTTGTCATGTAGGAAGTGGTCGCGGACACCAAAAAACTATTTGGTAAAGATTTTTTTTCAATAGGCACAAGATGGAGTATGATCTCAACCACCAATTTCAAAATTTCAGCAATATTTACTTAATTACAACATTTAAGACATATATATATTAGCCGTACATTTACAAATATTCACATCATTAAATGTCATATTCTTTTGTTGTTTCCCCCTAGGTTATCATACATTCCGGCAAAGGTTGGCAGTCCATTGCCAATCGTTATTCCAAATGATCCAATTGATCGGCCAGTAGCTTTTGTGCCAACAAAAGCCCCATACGATCCACGCTGGATGATTGCTGGTCGGCCAAATCCAACAAATCCTGGCGAATGGGAAAATGGTCTGTTTGATCGTAACTCATGGTCTGAAATTATGGAACCGTAAGTGCTCATTTCTCATTAAATTATTTCTTCGGTTCTTCGTATTGAAATAAAAAATAAACGTCACATTTCCTCATTTCAATTTAGATGGGCTCAAACAGTTGTAACGGGTCGTGCACGTCTTGGTGGTATTCCTGTTGGAGTAATAGCAGTTGAAACACGTACCGTTGAATTAACCATGCCAGCTGATCCAGCTAATCTTGATTCAGAGGCAAAAACATTCCAGCAAGCCGGACAAGTTTGGTATCCAGATTCATCATACAAAACGGCACAAGCAATTAAAGACTTCAGTCACGAGGAGTTACCATTAATAATATTGGCCAATTGGCGTGGTTTCTCTGGAGGTATGAAAGATATGTACGAACAAATTGTGAAATTTGGTGCATACATTGTTGATGGATTGCGTGAGTACAAACAACCAGTATTGGTTTATTTGCCACCAAATTCGGAATTGCGTGGTGGTGCATGGGCTGTACTTGACTCGCAAATCAATCCAACCTACATGGAAACGTATTCAGATCCAGAATCACGAGGTGGTGTATTGGAACCTGAAGGTATCGTTGAGGTGAAATACAAAGATAAGGATTTGATTAAAACAATCGGACGATTGGATCATGTTGTGCTCGATGTAAGTTTTTATAGATTTTCCAAACAATTTTTATTTTTCAAATCAAAATCAAATAATGTTCAATGATCAAAATTTTCTTCTACATTTATAGTTGAAGCATCAAATTGAACAAAATTCCGGAAATAAAGAATTGGTAGCACAATTGGAGCATCAAATCAAGGAGCGTACACAGTCATTGTTACATGTTTATCATACAGTCGCTGTACATTTTGCCGATTTGCATGATACACCAGAACGTATGTTAGAAAAGGGCTGTATAAATGAAATTGTACCATGGCGCACATCGCGAGGCTGGCTCCATTGGCGTTTGCATCGTTTATTGCTTGAACTTCAAGTTGTCAAAAAAATAATTGCAGCGCACGATAATCCAAATGTTGATCAAGCGAAAGAGACATTATGTAGATGGTTTGTCGAAGATAAAGGTCCAACTGAAGCTCATCTCTGGGACAATAATGAAGAAGTTGTTAAATGGTTATTACAACAAAATGAACCAAATTCAGTGGTTGAATCAAATATCAATGCAATCAAACGTGATGCAATTATATCTCAAATTCGTAAATCACTTGAAGAATGTCCTGATGTTGCGCTTGATACAGTCATCGGATTGTGTCAAACATTGTCATCAGCGCAACGTGGCGATGTTGTTAGAACACTTGCACAACTAGAACTATCAAATGAAACCGAACAAGCATAATCAAACGAGAGAGATGTTTGAAAAAGAACAAAATTTTTTTTGATATACATAAAAAAATGTAACATATAAGAGATAGAATAACATTTTTTTGTAAAAATTTCCCTTTTATTATATTTTTGTTGGAATTAGTTAATAAAATTATTCAATTAAAAAAGTGTATTTTTTTAGGGTAAATGGGTTTCGGCATTTTTTTTTACAAAAATGGACAAAACAAATTGTTTGCAAAAAACTAAAAAAGAAGTGTGTTCAACATTAAAATAAATATTGGCTTCCAAAAAAATGGACAAATCTCTAAGCAAAATAGACCATTATGTTGAGAACAGTGATGTTTTCTTTTCAAATATCCAAAATATTATTAAAAGAGATTAATTTTATTCTGTGTACGGAATTTATTTATTTTCTCACTTTTTCGGATGCTTCCATATCTTTCTTGAGGAGCAAGAGGTTTTTTTCTAATTTTATAGTATCTTTTCTTTTGGAGAGCATTTTCATCATTTTGGAAGTAAACCATCCTTTTTTGGAAACCGATATTTCTAAATTTAATGAAATGTACATTCAAATACCGTAAATTTTAAATGACTTGAAAATGAACAGATCATGGCAGTAGTGTGACATTTCACGCAAGAAT
The DNA here is from genome assembly GCA_029041755.1 of Resseliella maxima. Classification (NCBI taxonomy): domain Eukaryota; kingdom Metazoa; phylum Arthropoda; class Insecta; order Diptera; family Cecidomyiidae; genus Resseliella; species Resseliella maxima. The sequence continues at coordinate 1,270,621 of JAQOWM010000090.1, forward strand.
CGTAACCAACTTCATTCCAATTAGCACATTTTAGTGTAAACAAAAACAATGAAATGAAATTTTATGTCAAGAATACATGTACAGTAAGGTGTTTCCGAGAACTAAAAATTAAAAAAGGGGGTGCCTTGAATTAAAGAGAACAAAATTCTATGTCAATTGATAGTATTCACAAATCGTTGCAATTGATATTCACACTTCCCGAAGCAAAAAATGAATTTTATTATTGCTCCTCGTATATGTAGAAACGAACCTTTAGAATGGTTCACATTGTATTGTTTATGAATGTTGACATATCTGAAGCACATTCCAAAACGTCAAATGTAACTGTTTTCTGTATTTACAGCAGATTTTCTTTTCATAATAAATTTAGGAATCTCATTTGATTCGAATTTAATGCAACATGTATGATTCTGTTCATAAAGAAAGTGTTTCAAATCAGTGTCATTATTTTCATTATGAAGCAATACGTTGTTAATAACTCGATAGAAAAAAAAATCACAGTGAACAAAGATGAAAATGCCCAGTATACAGAAGTGGTTTCAATATCAATAAATATAATATAAAGAATAGAACGACGAGATGATTCTCATCTGTGTTTTAAATTGTGATCATGGCCAATCTGTTTATTTCAAATATTCCATTCAATGGATTCTTTGTGATCGTTTGCAAATTTTTGATTGCCTTGGAATATTCATAACAGGCGACCATTTCTTTATGAACAGTCACATTGATACATACAATGAATTCATTTCAAAGAAATAAAAATTATCCAGTGGTATTTCAAAATGTGTCAAGTGTTCGTTTCGATGTTATGTTGATTCGTTACTGTTAGTTTTAGATGAAGTTCGTCTCAAATTATCCGAATTTTACAAATCACTGTCATTTGATGAGATTTTGACCAAGCCAGTCGCTAAGATAAAATTGAAATTTGAATTATCAAAACAAATGTTCTTGTGATTCGAAGTAAATTCATTACTTTTTACTGGATTTTTGATTGGAATTGATCTTTTTGCGAGAGTGGCATATCGAATGGTGTGATTTAGTGAACTCTATATTCGTGTGTTTTTCTATAGTTGTTTTTTTTTGGTAATTATTCAACAATTGCTAAAAATTCTCATTGAATTTGTGTTCAATTTTTAATGCTGACTGATTTATGTGGATTTATTGCTGTGACTATTTGTCCCTAATTGTGCTAATTATTTGATTTTAGTCTTTGTTTCATTTTACTTATTTCAATGTAGTTTTTGATTCAAAGTTGTTTGGTTTGAGCTGTTGCAGAGGCAATGGAAGTAGCTGCCGTAGATAATGATGTTGAGTTTTGAGTTCGAGTACGACCAGCAGCCAGCTGATCATGCTGTCTAATCAGCACAAAACCAACACAAAAAAAAAACAAATGAAACATTAGTTATTAAAGCTATCCCGACTATGTGAGTTAGTAGCGTAGCAGCAAGTTCTCTTCCATCTGGTTAATATGAACTGCAGGAGTACTTTAGTGGGTGTTTTAGGTAAGCATTATTCGATTTTGAAAAGAATTATTTGCTTCGGGAAGTGTGAATACAAATCACAGCCCTGTTTGAATACTATCAATTGACACAGAATTTGTTCATATTTAATTTAAGGTACCCCCTTTTTTCATTTCCAGATTAGAGGAACACCTACATACGTACAGTATCTATAAGTAAAATAAAGCTCAAATAAAATTTCAAATATATTATGAAAAACAAATAATAATTAATTTAATCGATGAAATGTTTATATTTCGTCTTTCTTAAATGTTTATCTATGTTCCATAAATTCGTTGTTTTATTTAAGCTTTTTTCTTGGCAGTTCCAGCCATGAAATGCCTAGGGGGATTTAACTCTCACGAATGCGTACATTTTTACGAATTTTTCACGAATTTTGCGAATGCGCTTATGGACATTTGCACAGATTATCGAATGTTTACGAATTTATTATTGGAGCAAATGCATTCGTGAACATTCGCTAATACCTTGAAAATGTCCATAAGCGCATTCGCAAAATTCGTGAAAAATTCGTAAAAATGTACGCATTCGTGAGAGTTGAATCCCCCTAGTGAAATGCAATGTTGAACATAAACGTTTTCATGATCAAATTTTGATTCAACAAATTAAAAGCGGCATTGAATGAAAATTACATGGTAAATGAAGCACTATAAACAACTGACAATTTCACACAGCGTAAATCACACTCACTACGCGCGTACATAAACTTGATGAGGATTGAATGAACATTTAATTGCTGATTAATAGCTCCAAAATTTTCGTAGATGAAATTTTAGAGAAATGTAAGCGTACATGGAAAATACAAGAATTATATTCAGTAATTGTGAGCCACGAGTCATCGGGAATGCTAAATTGAATTCTCTTATCAATTTCTATTTGATAATGTATTCATTATTATAGTTTCCATTTCTATTTTAGAACATCATTGTTTCAGTGAAGCAAGAAAAGCAACTATCGATTTACCTCTCATCGCAAATGCCAACTTCTTGGGACTCTTATTTCAAAATACCCCATCTACAAGAGAAGTCATTCCAGATGTTCGATGACATTGTGCCGAAATGATTTGGAATTCATTTAATTTTTTAGCATTTTTATTCAGATACATAAGTATCGAATACGATTGAATGGCCAATATGAATTTTTTTAAAACATTATATTCACCAAGCAAATTTCCTGATTCGATCATTCGATTTTTTTGCCGAAGATATGTACTTCTTGCACTTGTTACAATTAATCGCACTTTTAACGAATGAATATACTCGTCGGTGCAGACGATTTTACTGGGATATATATTGAGATATTGTTGAAACATTTTATCATTTCGTATCTGCGTACTTCGAATTGATTCGGCCAAATCTTCGGTTCCGGTTAAATTAAACGTTGAACGATTTTGTAAAATTTCCAGTGATTTTTGACCTCCGAAATTATGACAAACTGCCACATGTCCCGGTTCGCGCAATCTCAGGTGATCATAGGGCTAAGAAATAGAGTGAGAGAGAGAGAGAGAGAGAGTGAGAGAGAGAGAGAGAGAAACATCAAAAACAAGAAAAAATTAAGAAAGAAACATGATAAAGTGAAATAAAACATGAATCAACAGAAAAAAAAAAAGATTAGCAAACAATTTGACAAACAAGAGAATGAATTGTGAAAATTGATGAAAAAGCAGCAAATTGATTAAAAAAAATTAAATTCCACTGAATCTTACCTTTCCCGCAAAGTATGCGCAAAGTAGAAATGCATTATTTTTGGACGTTTCAATGCCATAAAGTGCATATTTTGAATGCCCATTCGGTTGATTCATTTGCACCGATTTCACCGAAATTATGTTTGCCTCAACTTTGAAATATAATGATTCCAAATGACCATTCAACGTTCCAACGACATACTCCAATGAATTTCGCTTTGTGATACCTGTCACAATTACACAATTACAAAATAACATGACATTTAGATAAAACACGTTATACAAAGCATGTGTTATTAACTGTTTTAATTAATTTACTTTTCTGAGTGTAAAAAGTGTATGTGTAATTGCTTTTGATCACATGTATAATTCAAATGAAAATCTAATTTTAAAAACAAATTAAACATCATGATTGGTTGTAAAAATTGAATAAAAATTTTAATCGTGCGACAATAACTCAAAGGTTATATTAATTCTGATATTAGTTTCACTTTGAGGTGCATGCCATGGACATAAATTAACCTTAGAAATGAAGAGAAAAAAAAACAGGAATAAAACAAACGAATAATTGGTCGAACGATGACAAGAATCGACTATTCTATGAATTGTTACAAGATCAAAATGAATTTGTTAATCGAAGAGTTTCAGGGTAAAATTAAAATAAATTCTCCCTCGAAACAAATCGAATCTCGATTGGAATTAATGACATGCAAGTGAAATTTTGAAATATTCATTAAAAAAATCAATGGATTCCTTCTATAAATGTTCGAAAATGCAAACAAAAATGCTAGTAAGAATTACAAATGCCAAGAAATGAATTAATTTATTTGGCAATTTGAATAAATTCATCTCGTTGATGATTGATGAGATAACAATAGGAATCGATTGAATCATTTGAAATGTAAACATAATTAGAATCTCAATTACGTTTGTGATTACGATTACGATTGTGCTTTCGATTGTGAACGAGATTGAATAGACGATAGATTTCAATGATTTCAAAATTGAACAGATTATTTACAGAACGTAGAATTTGTGTACAACAATGCTGATGTTTATGTTTATTGCTTATAAATGATGAATTAATTTTTGGTTTTGTGAAATTTCAAAACGCAATATCTTACCATTTATCGTTAAGTGACCAACGTAATGATTGCATGATGACATTACAGTTTCGTTGTTTAAATTAAATAAATAGGCAAATACGTGCATTCCTTTGCATATAATAAAAATGAGTTGATTGTTTTGTTCACGATATTCCCATTTAATGCCATTAGCACAAACACCATCTGATTCATCAAACAATTGTGCGATTTGATTGACGTCCGCAATGTTACCGTTGCCATCATCATTACGAATACCATATAGTGTAATTGCGCCTTTAATTTCACACACAATAATGTAAGAACGTTTATGATTGCTTTTATCGTTAAATGTAAACCATTCAATGGCATTCACTAATTTGTGTTGAAGCTTTTTATGAAATTTCAATTCAAGTTCATCGTCAACATTATAAAATACAATTGTACCATTTGCAGTGATGAAACAAAAATCATAATTATGACCGGCTATCAATGAATTATTCCATGTGATTGCTGTTATTTTAATGTTATAAACAGCATCTTCGTATGTATCAAATGAATTGAGTGCATATTTGATTTCTTTTTGACAATATATCATCCATTCTTTTGCAATATTATGCACAACTATGCACCAAGAAAATTTGGCCAAATGTTTTTTACGAATTTCACAGCCTCCAAAATTCGTAATATAGGCTAAATAATATTTTCCATTCAAATTCGGTTGCATTGTTGACCAACGCACTTGTGTTATAGCCACACGATCACCGCTCACTTTTAATTCTTCATTCATTAAATGGCAATCAACTAGCAAACGATCTTTTTCCACTTTTGTTGCTTTATTAAAAATATTTGCTGCGTTTTTTGGCACACCATGGCTTGGCATAAATTTACTTATATCGGTCAAAATTGATTGTTCCATTGAAATTCGTTCATCAAAATGATGACTATAAATTAATTCTAATACGTAGACTTTCGATCGGCTTGCAACACAATACATTTCACATTCCGTTCTTTGTAATCCAAATGAAAGAAATTGATCAGTTCGAATTGAAAATCTTTCCGCCACTTCTATGATCACGAAATACAAATTTTTCTTTTATTTTTGTTCTTGTTTTTTAAGCAAAAATATTTTGATAATTTCATTGGCTGAAATGTACGTAGTCAACTATGATATTTGTTTATTTACGCATTCACAATTGTTATGTGAGGTTATGATAAAAATAGTTGATGGCAATTGTGCCCGCTAATTCTGTCAAATGGAATTCTTTCAACGCGCGCGCGCACGTATATATGCATACAGAGAAAATTGACAACTATTTCATATTTCTTTTCTCGCTCTGTCTCCGGTTCGGAAATTCTCCAACAGAATTGATTCGTTAAATCTATACCGGCTTGTCACTAAAATGTGTATCATCTGTTTACAATGTGTACTTTTTCCAAATATTTGGCAGTGTTGACAAATTTTATTATATCTATGCCCCATGTTTAAATGTATGCGTATATTTACAAAATTGATAAATTTTAATGAATATTTCTAGTATTGATGGGAAAAAAACCGGATAAAAAATTGTGTAAAAATCGAAATCTCATGACCTTTTATTTTTCAAAATGCGCTTGATGATGACATTTACTCTTTACCTTCGTCCTGTCTTAGATAGATGTTTGTTTTTTGAAAGTTTTTCTTTTGGAACGTCACCGTCACATGACAGACATTACATTGTACACATTCGATACGCACATACCGCACCGCACACATGCACACATGCACACATGCACACATGCACACATGCACACATGCACACATGCACACATTCAAATGAAGAGATAAAATCATACCCTACCAAACAATCGAACAACTCAAAACCAGTTGCCATTTCGGTGTGTACATTCGTATTATTTATTATTATGGTCGATTTGTACCAAATTGTTTCAAGTAATTTAATTTTGATTTATTATTAATTGATAATTGTGGATCTTTGTTTATTTTCCGTGGAAATTGTCGATATTTACATATTTTATTTGACAATTTGTATAAAATAACTGTTCAGTAATAATCGAAGCATCGAAAACAAAAAGTGCATCGCACCAAGCCAAGGAAGAAGGAAAGAAAAATTTACACACGAGGAAGAAATTTATAGACGGTGAGGAGAACAGTGAAACAAAGTGAAAGAGATCTTTCATTTAATTGCCTTTCAATATAGGATTTTATTTTGTTTTATTTTTCGACAAATGAAGCAGTTTGACAAAAGAAAATTAATTCCATAGAAGTTTGTATTCTGAATTATTTGCTGTGATTTGGACACGTTATAAAAATGCCTTGACGTACGAACTAGTGTGTGTGTATATATGTGTATGTGTTGAAAATCGTTGCGACTAACATACATAAGATATTGCATGAACATTTAGCTGCGAAAGAGATTTTTTCGCGTTGGATCCCACATTATTTGACGATTGCTCAGAAAAAGGCTCGTGTCGATTGGTGCAAAGAAATGCTCAAGAAATATGACAACGGACGATCAAATTCATTGAATAACATTATTATAAATGAATAATATTGGTTCTATGCGTATGAGCCTGAAAGTAATCAGCAGTCGACTGTATGGGTCTTTCAAAGTGAACCAAATCCAACAAAAGTTGTTCGCGCACGAAGCACAGCCAAGCAAATGGGGGCTTGTTTTTTCGGAAAAACTGGTCATGTCTCAATAGTAGCACTTGAGCAACGTAGAACGGTTAATTCTGAGTGATACACGACCATTTGTTTGCGAGCTCTCACACACATCTCGTCAAACAAATGAATTTTTGACCACGGAAAATATCGAATTGATGCCTCATCCGCCGTACAATCCTGATTTGGCACCCGATGACCTCATCTTGTTCCCGAACATCAAGAATAAACTGCGTGGTTAACGATTTACGAGCGCCGAAGAAGCAGTTGAAGCGTTCAAAAATCATGTTTTGGAGGTGCCTCCCGCCGAATGGCAAAACTCCTATGATAACTTGTTTGAACGCATTCAAAAGTGTATTGATCATCATGGAGAATATATTGAAAAACAATAAAGTCATTTTAACCATAACTAAATCCTTTTTTTTACTTTTCGAAAGAATATAAATAGCGAACCCTGACTGTTGAGCCCTAGTATGTTTCAACATGAATTTAATTCTCGTAGCATTGGTGAAGCATATGAATTTTTCCAAAACGTATTAAATAACATGATAGAGCAGTGTTCTCCAACCTGTGGCTCGCGAGCCATTTGTGGCCTCAAATGATATCCGAACTGAATTTCCAACACATATAATTCATGACTAGTTCTACGACGAATTGAATGTCCTGAAAAAATATGTTCCCCGTTTTCCTTAATGAACACAACTTAATGCTTCAATCAAAGTAGACATAAAGTGAGAGATTTTCCTTGCGAAAAAGTTTTGCGCGTAGGAAGAAACGCTCTGAGAAATTCTCCACAGTTAATTCAAACATTCGCTCAAATTATTATCTCGGACATTTTGAACTGTTCATCTCTATTTACGGTTTAAATAACAATACATTCAGCGTTAGTAGAAGATAAACCCGTATCTTTTGTTGTGAAATGATGGCAGTTTTCGATGGTTAAAACGTTATAAAAGGCCACTTTTACGCACTTCCCCATACAAAATTGGCATTTTCCACCAAAACTGCCATTTGGGGACCAAAATAAACACTCAAAAAAACATGAGTTTCCTTCGATAAAAATGCCGAAAATGCCTAACTGAACGAACAATGGAACCTACCTTTCGGTGTTCGAGGTCCAATTTTTTTTTTTTTGCAAAATAATACCAAAATGTCGTGAGTTGCCTATTTTGGACACTTTCCATGCAAAAATCATCATTTTTCATACAATAACCACCATTTACAAAGGTCTCCATTTACCGGATCCACCATGTGGTTAATGGTGTCTATTCCTGAGCTATCCCAACAATTCTGCATCATCAATACAATTCTGAATTTTTTTTTTGGGCACATTGGAGATGAGCTATCGTGTTATCAAATTTTTGCGAACAGGGTACAGGGTACAGCGTACAGGGTACCACATTACGACATTCTCAAAACTGGTTTTCCGTGTTCTCCAAGGTCCAAACGCCGAGAAAAAAAATGTTGGGTGCCCTTCATGGGTGCAACATATTGTGTGCGAAAAAGTAAAAAGCACATACATACACACACACACACAGAGAGAGAGAGAGAGAGAGAGAGAGAGAGAGAGAGAGAACATGTGATAATGGTATCAGTTCTTGTAAATTGATCGAGAGGGCGCTGCAGAAATGTCCATAAGAAAAATTTTGCTATTGTTCAACATAAAGTGGGTTACATTTTCAGTGTTTACACACACACACACACAACACACACACACACACACACACACACACACACACACACACACACACACACACACACACACACACACACACACACACACACACACACACACACACATCATATAGAGTGACCGAATTTTTCGTTTTTTGTATCTTTTCTTGTCTACAGCAGAAAAGATTCCATCAAAATGTTCGAAAGTAGTGATACACCGACTGACAGTGGCATGCGAAGTGCAAGCTCTCCCCAAAGTACACCAACAAAACAAAGAAGAATCGAATTATAAAAAAAAAACACCTACTACAAAGGTCATCAATGTCACTTGCAATTTTGTTTCAAGTGTCATTAAACTTGTGATGTAAGTGGTATCGTTTATTTTTCTTCGTTTCAAATCAATAAAATCTATAATTTTTCCAGAACATCAACTAAAAAGGATATTGATACGTTGAAGTATTTTCACATATCTATCGACGATGCAAATAAACAAATGAACTTGGCACGGTATGAACGATTATTTTCTTTCAATAACTTTATTGTGATCAAGTTTAACCGCATTTGTGTTCAATGCATTGCCACTTACGCCATCTTACGAGTACGGTGTGCATTTGAATGAATACAGACTTTCATGCCGTGGGCTCGTGGGCAGGTACATTAACGATCGATTAATGTACTACGGCATAAGTCGTGCGACGTTACAGTGCTAACGATCTCTATCACATATACACTGAATTGCCGATACACCATTACGGAATGCAAACGACAAATCGCTTCTTTTTGCCGTTTTCGTTGGTATAGTCAGATGTGCATTGATAAATCGTATAGGTGGCGTCAATGTCTTGAAACAAAGCTTGTCACATGTAAAATCATACAATGAATGCGACATTGGTTCAACGTTTTATTTATTTCTCATTTGTTATTGTAGTGAAAAAGCCGAAAAATCATTGGAGGAAATACGAAAACGTAATGACCAGACACCAACTAATACATCGACAACAAGTTCTGTTCAAGACACGCCTAAACGAACATCGTACCATTTGTCAAAGGAAATGGAAACGTATCCATCGAAACATACCGCTGATAAATTTTATACTGGCGTTCTCAAATTTGTAGATGATCTCCGAAAAACTGTGAAGTAAGTTAAACACATTTTTTTCCTTTCTGAACTGAAATAATGACGTTATCTGGAACATTGCAGTAATCCTAACATGGCCGCATGTAGAGTCGAAGAAATATTGGATCTCATTGGGACTATTGTCAAAACGTGGTCGTTTATTGAGTATGAAAATTGAAATTATACCTTTTAATATTGTACATTTCAAGTTCATGAACTTATGCATAATTCATCATTCCAGTGAACTCATCTCGAAACGAATTGTTGAATTAGAGAAGATCATCCATCAATCAGGTGATTCTTCATCATCCAGTTCCAGTTCCAGTGATGGAAGCGATGATCCAGAGGTATCGATTCTGGAAAGAATTCATGCTGAGAGACTCGTTAAAGACTATTTCAATAATGACTGGGATAGAGCGGTATTTGTATTGCAGCATGAGCGAAACAAAAAACAACGTTTAGATGGTACATCGTCCATTTGAAATTAATGACCATTTTTGCAAACTGAATTAAGTCATTCCAATGCGATTTCACGAATACACAAAAGAAAATTAATGAATTGTGTGAGTCATTTAATTTAATCAAAAAGAATATAAAATACATTCACATCTTGTTGACTCCAAAATTTCACATTAAACAATACATTTTCAGAAGATTACTAAAAATCTAAAAAAAATCAAAACAATTAAAAAACCCTTTTTTCTACACATGTACTGTTTCTTAATTTATTCTTTGGAAAATACACAAATGATTAATTAAACATTGTCATTGTAAATAACTTTCTCAATTGAATGCGCATGTGTCTTATTGTGAAATCACTATTCAGTCGGAGTGTTCATAGAAAAGTAAATGTGGTCTGTTCACTGGCAAATCGCATATTGGACAAATTGGATTGTCGGCATTTATCGATGGTAAAATTTGTTTTAATTGTTCAATGTTATCAAGTATGAAACTTTGACAATGAGTACATTGGCGTTGATTCATTGCCGGTAGTTGAGTCATTGATATGCAGCATCTTGGTAGATTATGTTGTTGTTCGCACATTCCATTGATGCGATGAACTGGTAAATCACAGTATGCACATTTTTCGATTGCTCGTTGATCAAAGTGGTCGGTGGCCGATAATAATGTCTCAATCAATGGATGGAATTGCATTTTTATCACTTCATACTCTTCAAATATTCTTAAATTGATAAATTCATACAAAGATGTTCGATGACATTGTGCCGAAATGATTTGGAATTCATTTAATTTTTTAGCATTTTTATTCAGATACATAAGTATCGAATACGATTGAATGGCCAATATGAATTTTTTTAAAACATTATATTCACCAAGCAAATTGCCTGATTCGATCATTCGATTTTTTTGCCGAAGATATGTACTTCTTGCACTTGTCACAATTAATCGCACTTTTAACGAATGAATATACTCGTCGGTGCAGACGATTTTACTGGGATATATATTGAGATATTGTTGAAACATTTTATCATTTCGTATCTGCGTACTTCGAATTGATTCGGCCAAATCTTCGGTTCCGGTTAAATTAAACGTTGAACGATTTTGTAAAATTTCCAATGATTTTTGACCTCCGAAATTATGACAAACTGCCACATGACCCGGTTCGCGCAATCTCAGGTGATCATAGGGCTAAGAAATAGAGTGAGAGAGAGTGTGAGAGAGAGAGAGAGAAACATCAAAAACAAGAAAAAATTAAGAAAGAAACATGATAAAGTGAAATAAAACATGAATCAACAGAAAAAAAAAAGATTAGCAAACAATTTGACAAACAAGAGAATGAATTGTGAAAATTGATGAAAAAGCAGCAAATTGATTTAAAAAAAATTAAATTCCACTGAATCTTACCTTTCCCGCAAAGTATGCGCAAAGTAGAAATGCATTGTTTTTGGACGTTTCAATGCCATAAAGTGCATATTTTGAATGCCCATTCGGTTGATTCATTTGCACCGATTTCACCGAAATTATGTTTGCCTCAACTTTGAAATATAATGATTCCAAATGACCATTCAACGTTCCAACGACATACTCCAATGAATTTCGCTTTGTGATACCTGTCACAATTACACAATTACAAAATAACATGACATTTAGATAAAACACGTTATACAAAGTTATTAACTGTTTTAATTAATTGACTTTTCTGAGTGTAAAAAGTGTATGTGTAATTGCTTTTGTTCACATGTATAATTCAAATGAAAATCTAATTTTAAAAACAAATTAAACATCATGATTGGTTGTAAAAATTGAATAAAAATTTTAATCGTGCGACAATATCTCAAAGGTTATATTAATTCTGATATTAGTTTCACTTTGAGGTGCATGCCATGGACATAAATTAACCTTAGAAATGAAGAGAAAAAAAAAACAGGAATAAAACAAACGAATAATTGGTCGAACGATGACAAGAATCGACTATTCTATGAATTGTTACAAGATCAAAATGAATTTGTTAATCGAAGAGTTTCAGGGTAAAATTAAAATAAATTTTCCCTCGAAACAAATCGAATCTCGATTGGAATTAATGACATGCAAGTGAAATTTTGAAATATTCATTAAAAAAATCAATGGATTCCTTCTATAAATGTTCGAAAATGCAAACAAAAATGCTAGTAAGAATTACAAATGCCAAGAAATGAATTAATTTATTTGGCAATTTGAATAAATTCATCTCGTTGATGATTGATGAGATAACAATAGGAATCGATTGAATCATTTGAAATGTAAACATAATTAGAATCTCAATTACGTTTGTGATTACGATTACGATTGTGCTTTCGATTGTGAACGAGATTGAATAGACGATAGATTTCAATGATTTCAAAATTGAACAGATTATTTACAGAACGTAGAATTTGTGTACAACAATGCTGATGTTTATGTTTATTGCTTATAAATGATGAATTAATTTTTGGTTTTGTAAAATTTCAAAACGCAATATCTTACCATTTATCGTTAAGTGACCAACGTAATGATTGCATGATGACATTACAGTTTCGTTGTTTAAATTAAATAAATAGGCAAATACGTGCATTCCTTTGCATATAATAAAAATGAGTTGATTGTTTTGTTCACGATATTCCCATTTAATGCCATTAGCACAAACACCATCTGATTCATCAAACAATTGTGCGATTTGATTGACGTCCGCAATGTTACCGTTGCCATCATCATTACGAATACCATATAGTGTAATTGCGCCTTTAATTTCACACACAATAATGTAAGAACGTTTATGATTGCTTTTATCGTTAAATGTAAACCATTCAATGGCATTCACTAATTTGTGTTGAAGTTTTTTATGAAATTTCAATTCAAGTTCATCGTCAACATTATAAAATACAATTGTACCATTTGCAGTGATGAAACAAAAATCATAATTATGACCGGCTATCGATGAATTATTCCATGTGATTGCTGTTATTTTAATGTTATAAACAGCATCTTCGTATGTATCAAATGAATTGAGTGCATATTTGATTTCTTTTTGACAATATATCATCCATTCTTTTGCAATATTATGCACAACTATGCACCAAGAAAATTTGGCCAAATGTTTTTTACGAATTTCACAGCCTCCAAAATTCGTAATATAGGCTAAATAATATTTTCCATTCAAATTCGGTTGCATTGTTGACCAACGCACTTGTGTTATAGCCACACGATCACCGCTCACCTTTAATTCTTCATTCATTAAATGGCAATCAACTAGCAAACGATCTTTTTCCACTTTTGTTGCTTTATTAAAAATATTCGCTGCGTTTTTTGGCACACCATGGCTTGGCATAAATTTACTTATATCGGTCAAAATTGATTGTTCCATTGAAATTCGTTCATCAAAATGATGACTATAAATTAATTCTAATACGTAGACTTTCGATCGGCTTGCAATACAATACATTTCACATTCGGCCGTTCTTTGTAATCCAAATGAAAGAAATTGATCAGTTCGAAATGAAAATCTTTCGGCTACTTCCATGATTACAAAATATAAATTTTTCTTCTATTTTCTACTTTTTTTTTATAAAATGATTTGAATACAATACATCGGCTGAATTTGACGAAGTCAACTATGACATTTGTTTATTTACGCATTCATAATTGTTATGTGAGGTTATGGTAAAAATGTTTGATGGCAGTTGTGCCCGCTAATTCTGTCAAATGGATTTCTTACACACACACGCGCGCATACATACACATACAGAGAAAAACAACAACTATTTCATATTTCTTTTCTCGCTCTGTCTCCGGTTCTGAAATTCTCCAACAAAATTGTTTCATTAAATCTATACCGGCTTGTCACTAAAATGTGTATTATCTGTTTACAATGTGTACTTTTTCTAAATATTGGGCAGGGTTGACACATTTTTTTATACCCATGTCCGATGTTTGAATGTATGCGTATTTACAAAATTGATAAATTTGAATGAATGTTTTTAGTATGAGAATTGATGAAGAAAAAAAACCGGATAAAGAATGCATTGAATCCAAATCTCGTGATCTTTTATTTTTCAAAGTGCGCTTGATGACATTCACATTTTGTACGAATGTTTCGTTTTAGTTATGAACTTCTGTTGCCAAGGTCAATATCGAACAGTATCGGCATATTCATACGTGGGTTCCATCCTCATTTCAAATTCTTACCAATTCGCACATTTTGAATAAATAAAATTAACCTCAAATGGCGAAAATGATAGAGAAACCGACAATGAATTAATAGAAAATCAATGAGAATGCATTGATCATGCCGGTATTCAATGATGTTTGGCTTGAATTTAGTTGATTTTGATGTAAATTTATTACATTTTATGTTTCACACTATTGCATTGTGAATATTTGATTCATTCAGTGATTTGAATTGATGAGAGATAGAGAGAGAGAGAGAGAGAGAGAGAGAGAGAGAGAGAGAGGGAGAGAGAGGAAGAGAGAGGAAGAGAGAAAGAAATTACTTCAATTTGAATTTATTTGAAAAGTGCGACCAACCCATGGCATAGTAATACCATGAACAATAAAAAAATGTGTCGAGTTATATTTCGAAACAGACAAATGGAGAGAGTAAACGAGAAAGGATGAGAAAAAGAGAGAGGAGAATTGAGTGAGTGAGTTAGTCCAGTAGTTTGACCGAGCGAATGTATTGCATATAAAATATACACACAGTATGAGTACATACTTACGCACGTTCGTTTTCAAATCACTTGTGTGTGAATTTCCATTTCTCTTTCTGTATTTGATTTTCCACTCACATTCCTCTTTCTATCTCAGTCGTTCTTATGGCAAAAATTAATGGTTGTTTCTTGTTGCCACTGGTTATACAATGCAAATGGGCATTGTTGCTTTGAGCATTGTAGCGGTAGCGGTATCGGTTTTTATATTGTATGCGTATGAGTGAACCGACTGATTTGTACAAAACTCGTGAGTAAATGACAATCGAGAATCAGTACCTAGTCGATGATTGGTGCGGATATTACCATCAAAAATAACAATAAAATAAATAAAAAAAAATCTGATAAATAAATATAGAAAGGAAATAAGATATTAAAAAAGCGTCCCCAATTAATGCTCACATTCAATTTATCAACAAATCGTCGAAGAAGCTCATAACTGACAATACTGACGTTGGCAATCCATTAAAAAAAAAAAAATAGTAAAAATATTTACACAGTGCAACACAAACGATTTGCAGCATCGATTTGCTGGCCAAGGAAATTAACCGCCCTAATCGGGACTGTATTCTCAAAGCAGTAAGGATTGACATTACAAAATATTCATTTTTTTGATAAATTATTTTAAAAATGTTTGAATTAATGTTTTCAATCATTTAAACGAATATTGGAAAATATTCCACGTTTTGCAAAAAGAAAAAAAAAAAAATTTCTGGTTCGGTTTTTCAAACTCGTTAAGTCTTGTAGCGGTGCGTGTGTTTTTTTTTTATCGCTCATTCTGGTGTTAACGTAATTGTTGTTGTGTTTCGATTTCTTGTGCTTTCTATCTCTATTCTGTGTATATCTGTGTATTTATTCCAACACATATATAAAACATATCGCTAAAACTTATATCGTAATTGTATTTTAAGACAATTCATCTCGTTATTTGATTCAAATCGCTTTCTGTTTGCTATTCTTTCTCTGTTATATTTTAAGTGTGTTCCGCGTTAAAAAGAGTAAAAAAACGAAGAAGAAGAAAAAATGAAATAGAAAATGGTATATATGTTGTTCAATTATAGAGTACAATGCTCTCTGACGTGCCAAACGAAAAAACTTATCGCAAATAAACTAAATCATATTATCCCAAAAGTGTCCATGAAGTATGTATGCAGCTTTCAATTTGATAATGGTTGCTAATGGCTTATAACCGAACCAAAACCGCACACACGCACACACGCACAAAACAGAAAAGCAAAGAGACAGTTTAAAGCAGAAAACACGCGGTGATAACTTGTCAAAATGATGGGTTTTGTCGTAGATTTTTTATTATTATTATTGTTGTGTGTCTCCGATGATTGCTGTCTTGCTTAAATTGCGGATAATTCAATGTGAATTGTGTGAAATAACGTTGTTACCATTTAATTGGAAATGCATAATAATTTTATTGTGGTTATAAAACAATATTTATATTGACCATTATTCATAACTGAAAAACGAAAGGAAAAAAACCAATGAATTTGAATTAAGTTTTGTTGCTATTTGGATTTTTATCAGCAATGTTTTTATCCGACAGCACGAAACATAAGAAACAAAAAAATTGAAAAAAGCATACGTCGAGAATGGACAAGAATGAAACGATTAAAAAACAAATTTCGATAATGTGAAATAAAACAAAAATAGTGATATGTCGTCATCGTGCGATTAGAAATTTGTTGCATATCGATTTTTGGGTTTTTACCATTGTTGATGGTACAAATTCCATATTGGGCTCGTACGACTCCCCCTCTCATCGATTCTTAATTTCCATTCATGCCAATGTTGTCATACAATTATTTATTCTTCTATACAACAACGCGCGAATGACTGAAATGACCGGAATGCATACGAAAATCCAAAGCAGTAAAAATATTCTCTCACATTGAGAGAGAGAGAGAGCGGGGTGGAGGTAGAGAGAGGAATAAGAGAGAGAGAGAGACACAGAGAGAGAGAGATAGAGAATGAGAATGAGAAAGAGAGAGAAATATTTTTGTTGAGATAATATTCCGAGCTACATCTGAGATTTGTGAATTTCGGTATTTTAGTTATGTTTGAAATAAATACCTTATCCCGCCCATGTTTGTGTACACAAATTGCATCGAAAATGACATATAATAAACAATCATTTATGATATATAAGGTAATCCATTTTCATTTGCCGACTATTTTATGCATTTTTTGTGTGTTTGTAGAATTTTTGGACAATATTCATTTGATAAGAAAATCTTTCTTTTCATATGTATTGGCATCAAAACCACACTTTAGATGCCCGCATGTTTCCGCACTTATGATTTTCGAAATAAATTCGGTAAAAATATTTTAGTTTGTTCAATGAACATAGTAATTGTCCAATGATAAAAACATTGTATGAAAGTCATCAATAATCAAGCGGACTATTCAATGACATTTTTGTGTGCTTCAAATACTAAAGGTTCAACAGATGGCGCCTGTGATATGTTAAATGAATTTAAGTGTATTTATTTTTCTACACACAATACAATATTTCTTGATACATTTTATTCTATATATGGAGACTTGAGTGTCACT
The DNA here is from genome assembly GCA_029041755.1 of Resseliella maxima. Lineage (NCBI taxonomy): Eukaryota > Metazoa > Arthropoda > Insecta > Diptera > Cecidomyiidae > Resseliella > Resseliella maxima. The sequence continues at coordinate 1,288,111 of JAQOWM010000090.1, forward strand.
AGATGGAGGTTAAAGCGAATTTGTCATACTATTGTCAATGTTACAGCATTCAATGCACTCAAAGTTCGTCAATAATACACAAAGAGGATATTTGAGATGGTTAAATGAGTAACTATGCAATTGTTTTGCTCCGCGCACACGCAGATAATAATGAAGAAGAGAAAACAAAGATATAATTCAGAGATTATGATGCAAAGAGGATAAAGGAAAAGAAAAAAAATATTATCGTCATATGCAAGACCAATGTCAACATAAACAAATAAGTAATGACGCCTTTTAGTCATAATATCCAATCAGCACAAAATAATAACAGAAATAATATTCACAAACCTGAAATACCCCCCCACAATGTTTGAAACCATTTATGAATGATTCAATTGAGCTATCGATCTATATAGCACGTCATCATCTAAAACACACACTCTCGAAAAAAGAAAAAGTAAAGGAAAAAACGGCATGTAAACAACGTACCGCATTCGTTAAGTGATTCACAATATCAACGAATTATATGCAAGATATGCAAACGAAGTTCCATATTATTGCATCGATAAAACGATAGAATTAATTTTAACAAGTGATAATATGTGTCGGTGTGAATGTGTGAGTCCGACTCACTGAGTCGAAAACGTATACATTAACCAGCAATAATGAATGTTGCTATTTTTTTCCTAGTATTTTTGTGTAAAAGTTTCGATTATATCACACTTACCGCATGATTTCATTTACGCGCTATGAACACTTTCACAGGGCTTTTGAATGCGGTTTTATTATTTGCTATTTCTTTTTTTTTCACATGTGTTTCCGGCATAAAATCTATTGTCTTCTTAATGCCGTAAAAAACCCATAAATGAAAAAAACACAGAGACAAAGATAGAGACATAGAGAGAGATAGCGAGAAAAAGAGAGAGAGAGAGAAAGAGTGATATAGAAAGACAGAAAGGGTGAGAGAATCGACCGAGTATAATAGTTCTTTGATTCACTTTCGTTGTTTTGTCATTGTTTTCATTCAGTCAAGGCTTGGACACATTATAAGGTTTAGAATAAGGTTTAGATATCTCATAAATATTCCTGTATAAAATGCATGTCTACACAAGAATTGTATGTGTAATTTTGCACATTTTAGTTAAAATCTCTTTGGCTTCAATATTATTCTAGTTTATATGTATGCGCTGAGTATAATTATGAAATGAAAATGAATTTTGAATCGTATGGTTCAGATATTCAAAATAGTTGATAGAATATTTGTTTATTTTTTACTTCAACTGTTAGCATCAGCAGAAATGTAAATGCTACCCATTCAATTATTTTAATGTACATTACTAAAGAATGCTAAAAACGGTCATCATATTGATTCATATACAATAATTGCACGCAAATGCATCGATTTTTTTCCTCTTCTTCATTCAAATGAAATTCGCAACGCGTCGTAACGTCATCTATGATGACTCATTATGTGTACACTGTATCGTGTATACACTCGATGTAATAGAAATAAAAAGAAAAAAAATCGAAAGAAAACAACGTATGACCGCATAAAATAAAAATTATTCACTAGAAAACTAACATCGCCAGCGACTGTTACACAGGCAAACAATTTTTCTTTTCTTTTTTGGAATTTTTTCATTCTATAATGATTTTGTTTTTGCTTTTTCTACATATTGTGCACCAGGGGAGAATCACTCGTGTCAGCATAATTCTAAAACCGCATTTTGTAACATAACTTATTAAGAACAGCATTTTGCAATGCAAATCTTTTCCCCGCTCTTGATTCAATGTCATTAATAATTTGAGATTTTTTTTTATCTATTCTGCTGAGAAGTTATCGCAGGAAAAACTTGTTAAAATCTTTGATTGTGCTGTGCTTAATGTGTATATGTGTTGTCATCATTGCACTCAAAGTCAACTAAGTTTTACGATTGTAATTACTCAAATCAACCATACATTTTAGACGTGTACACGATCGAACTTTTATAAATTGAAAGCCAACAGATACATAAAGGAAGAAAGAGTATTAACAATGTTAGCAGGAAGTTTATAGGCCTATAAGCAGAGTTGATTTAATTCAACTGATTATTTGTTAATTATTCCACTCGATTGGATGACTTTAGATTTGTAGTAATAGTGGAATGACGGGGTTAATCATAATGGATAACATACAAATGCCTTTCTTTTCCGCTTGCTTTCAAAAATATCAAATGTTTTTGTTGCAATCATTTAGGAATTGTATGTGCCAAATAATCGTCAAGGCTTTTTTTCCCGCTAAGTGTATTTGAATGTGAAATAAACAAGATGAAATAAAAATATTATATTGGAAGTATAACTAGAAAAAGGCCATTTTTTTTTTTTTTTTTTTTTTTTGTTATTACATTTCATAAGCCATTTTTCATATTAGGCTTATGTCAAAGTATTGTCAAAACGTAATAAGAATACTAATTTATTCTAATGCGTCATTTTATTGAATGGTTAACAACACAGATTTTTATTGCATCGAAAATATCCCAGTTTATCCCCAAAAAACAGCATTTTAGTGGGGCATATTTCATTACGAGAAAACTGAAAAAAAGCAACAACCTTGCATACAATGCGCATTGGTAATGAAGAACGAACTCTTCCCTATTACCGTAAGCAAAAATAAACTTCATTTTATCATGACATTTTTGGGGACGACATGGTTCATTAAAAGATAATGGAAACTCATTAACCAATTGAGATAAACAAAATTCGGACAACAATATCGCCAGAATTTACAAAAACCTAAAAAAGTGATACGCCTGGGTTACAAAATGTCTTTGAATTTTTGCAAACACCATGCTAAAAATTTAGAGGAGCTTTTAGATAAAGACATTCTTCTTCCCCTTCTGTAATCTATATACATTATTCCTTCTAAGTCAAATGAGCTTCGGTGTCCAAACATTAGAATTTGCGTGTTTTCGAAAAAGTCAAAAATTGGGTCGGTTCGTGGTATGCCTCAAAAGACGTAAAGTTTTTTGGAGAAGGAATCTGAAAATTGTCAGGGAGTTGAAGAAAACTAGTGGCTAGCGATGACAGTACTTTGAATGATGTATCCATTCATTTTATTAATAAAATAAAAAGATATTTTGAAGAAAAAAACGAGAACGATGCTGACTAATTGCTATCAACAAAGCTGAATGTTTTATATTGCATTTATTTAAATGGGCTGAAATTTGCAAACAAAATGTCCAATGAATTGATTTGCGTTCCATTTTCATTGTTGTCGCAACTTTGGCCCACTTGCCAGCTTTGGTTAAATAAAATGCAAACACTTGAAAATTAGTTTACAAGTAAATAAATAACGATTTATTTCCCGTGTGGAAATAAATTGTCTGATTTTTTTTAAAATAGTATTTTTGGACCTTAATCGGCTGACTATGATTGACTTTTTCCATTACAAAAAGTAGTTGTAAATCAACCATAATCAACTCTGTACGCAGTTAACTATAGTTGTTTTTAGTTGGTTATTTTGGGATTGTCGGCTGACTATGGATGATTTTCATACAAAGCCAGTCAGTCAATCGCTTTATTTCCACGCGGGTTGCACTTGTTTCTAAATTAAATATTAATAAATTCAATGGTGCAATTCGTTATTATTTGAGGTAACTGAAATTGGTTTGTCACCAAGAAAATAAAATTTGGGTCTGGAAAAAAATGTAAACGAATTAATGAAAACACCTTTTTCATTTGAGTAGACCAGTCAATGCAATACGTTGGCAATGACACACAAGTATCGACCGAAAAAACGCAATTTTGGAATGCAAAATTAATGAAAGAGGAAAAAATAATGTAAAATTACCAAATTGTGACGATGTCACATCGATCAAATATGTACGATACACATTATCCACAACACAAAGCCATGACGAAAGCCACATTCGAAGCCAACATCATTCCGTATAAAATCGTACGATATCAAAACTGGTCGATATACCGAAATGTGTCGGTAAATGGTTGATGTTGACATGCAATTTTGTTGCAATATTTTTGAAAGCGATCGAGTGAGAGAGAAATAATTGTAATCATCGGTTCGTTTTCAAGTCAAAAGGGCAATGAAATGCAATGCAATTTTAATTGTATAATGAAGTGAATCTAGCTCACTTGCCAAGGTGGTTACTGCATACCTGTTTTTTTCTTTTTTTTTTTCTTTGTTTCATTTTTTGTACTATTTTCGTGAAATGTTTGGTGGAATTTTCCTTTTTTCCTCATTTAACAATATTTCGGTTGTTTACATAATTGCCAACTACAAATCGGTTTTGTACAAGTTACATTTTGTTTATATTCGTTGACGTTAATGACCAGATATTAATTCGGTAGCACATACATGTGTAGTAATTTGTACCACTGGATTTAACCACTTTTTGCAACAAAAAATATTTTGAAGCAATTTTTTCATGCGATGTTTCGCACAGAGTGTGTAACCATTCAATACATATACACTATTTATTGACGCTTTTTGTAGCTCAGAAAGTATTTGAAGATGTATTTTTTTAGTGGTGACTGGTGAACTTCACAAGGATTTTAGTTTAAGTTAAAATCTTCATTTTCTTTTGAGAATAGAAATTTGTATCTCGACTGCTTTATGAACCTTCTCCTTCTCGGACATATACGTAGAAATACCATGAAATTACCATTTTTATATGAAAATTTAATGGAACATTTTTCTGACCTTGAAAGGTGCGAAAAGAAGATTTCATCTTAAACTGAAATTCTTCTGTAGACGTCATAAACACTAAAAAGCTCCAAAAATCGTAAATTCGTATAAAAAACATGCATTGTTTTTATTTATTTATTATTAGCTTTCGTTTCCAAACTTTTGACGGGTACGATACAAACATGTATCATTTCAAGGCAATATTGAATGTTTTCATTTTCATAAATATAAGAAATATTTGGTCATTTATACATACAATAACATGTTGGCTATTTTCATCATTTTTGAATTGATGCAAACGACATTTGGAGAAACGCTTTGTCCAAAATTGATGATTTTTACTTCATTCCATCTCATTTAACTTTTGTTTTCATATTGTTGATCATATATGTATGCGTGTTTTTTTTTTATTTGATAAAATGGAAAGTAGATATCAGCTAATAATTTGACTAAGATGATTACGCAAATCAAAACATCTCTATAATCTGTACAACGAAAATTATTAGATGTTAATAATTGGGGATTTTTCGTTAGAAAAAATCCGAAAGAATTAAATATTAATCCATTGGGATTTTATGTACTCTATACTCTCAATAGTAGCTATAATAGGACTTCGGCTCTCTCGTGCACCGTTATCGAGACCCTAAGTAGACTCCCGATAACCATGATCATTAAGATTCATGATTTGGATGCAACATCCAGTGTTGAACGCAATGTTCATTTTGATTTTTGCTGAGTCTGGAACAAAAAAATTTATAACAATGTCAATTGTCAAATATTCCAAATTATAACCTCAAATACTCCAAAATAATATGATGAAAACTTGTATCAAATATAACTTACTTTTGTTGGTGCTGCTGTTGCTGCTGCATTTTTCCTTTTCCATTTCCATTTCCAATTCCAATTCCTTTCTCCTTCCCATTCTGTTTCTTTTCCCCTATTCTGTCTCTGTTGGTATTTGGAAATTGATATGCAACGGCACATTCATTACAGCACACCGTCCTGTATGGAACAAAGAATTCAAATAATAAATGCAATCATTGTTCATTCATAGTTGTTCACCATGCAGAATACAATATGAAATCACACGAAACAATTACCTTTATAAAGAATATTGCGACAGGCATTTGTATCACGATTCCATGTGATAGTTTTTCCATAATAGTCGCATTGCGAATTACGATCAAAAGAACGCAATTTCGAAGCTTCGCGTGAGCCATGGCGAGGCTTATTTGTTCGTTGGTGCCGCAGAAGCTTCTTGCTATTAATCGAATGCACCTTGCCCTCTGTTTTGTTACCTTCAGGTATCGGTTCATACAACCACTGCAAACATAATACCAGTGCTAGTCGTTGAAAATTCCACGCTTTGTTGGCTTTTACAGTGGATTGAAACACAACGAGCATCGCATTGTTGTTCGGAATTCATACAATTCGACGACAGTGCACTTTCGGCGTTGTTTTAGTTTTTCAAAAAGACCACGCATTTTTGTTCGAAATAACCAACGAAAATGGACTCCTTCATGGATTTTTTCGGCCATTTGCGTGAAAATATGAAAAAATGACCATTTTTATATGTAAATTTAATCGAACATTTTTCTGGCCTTTGAAAGTTCGTAAAGGAGTCACGATACAGATTTCTATTCTGAAAAGAAAATGAAGATTTTATTAAAATCCTTCTGAAGAAGTTGAGACAAAAAAAATTACATCTTCATATACTTTTTGAGCAACAAAAAACGTCAATTTGTATGAAAAACATGCATTGTATCTATAATTTTGGCCTGTAGTGACATGAGATAACGCCTGCTCGGCGTTTTTCAATTTTGCTTCGAGCTCTTCCATTTCTTTTTCTTCAGTTTTCTGGAAAATGGATTTGGTGCGAGTCATTAAAAATTACATTGCAACATGCATGTTTATCGATGGTGATATGGTGCCGCTTAAATGTCGATACTGAAATGACTGTGAAATTTTTGTATTTACGAAGCTTAGTCTTTTCACTACGTTTTAGTGCCGCTTTTCTTATGAAATATACATTGGGAACACCAAAATCAATGAACAATAGAAAACATAGAAAAAACACACAAACACTACAATTTTCACTTTTATTTACCGTTGTAGATTCACGAACAATGAAATAAAGATGAACCATTTGCTCTTCATGCCATAGAAATAGACCTTTCCGTCTCCAAACTTGATCGGTTTCAATTCCTTCTTGATCTTTTTCAGTAGATTTTTATCTGGTATTTTCTCCGATGTTGAATGGAACACATAGTTCATGGTATCATAAACGGATTGTTTATCTTATTCTGTTTAGATATGTCAAAACGCAACAAATATTTTCATTTTCTCAACAGTTAAATTCCATATACATTGGTAGCATTGGAGACATGTTTATTCAGTGTTGCCATTTTATATGAAATTCAACCGTTGAGAAAATCGCAACATTTATTGCTTTTTGATATGTCTAAACAAAATACATTGTCAATCCAGTACGGGTTTTCTCTGTATACCTTCTAATTTATTTCAAATATGGGAAAAATTTATTTATCATTGATTATTGCTGTTTGTATATATAAGAAAATTGTTTCAATTAAACAAAAAATGAAGAAAAGTTGGAAATAAACATTTTTCATATTTGAAATAAATTAGAATGTAAAATTGGTTAATTTTATATTTTTTCTTCAAATGATTCCATCAATTGATCTGTCAAAAAATTGATCATCAATTGAGGTATCAGTTGAGAAGAGCGGAAAAATTGTTCCCTGATATAGACAGGAAACTATACTAATCTTGGGGAAAATGGTTTTCTCAATTTAATTTACCAAAAACATTTGTTTGTCTTCGATCTCTCTGAATTTTGATAACGTACATATTTAGGAACGAAGAAAGAAAAAATGTCATTAATCGAATGACAATCATCATTGTATAATCGATACTCTCTTGAAACTTTTCTGTCTTATGAAGAAATTTCAACGCCTCCACACTGGTTTAACATGAGAGAAAGGGAAAATACTGTCGATGTTAAAAAAAAATATTTAGTAAGCAACAATTCATTTAATTTTATTCAATTACTGCAAATCTTACTCCAATTCAGTCTTTTATGTCTTTGATTTTTTTTGATTATTTACATATCATCATGCCCACATCAATTGGAAAAGTTGAACAAAATGTTCATCACTTTAAAAATTGTGTTAAAGTGTCGATTATTATAGTCGAATAAATGAATTTCCCCCTTTCTCAATCTTACTCGTTCGCTCGCTCTTTTTCTATTTATTCGTTTTTTTTTATTGAACGCGATAATTCAAAATTAAATAATCAAGTGCAGCAGAAAATGAATTTGTTGCGCATTAAAAGTTCATTACATTAGTGATAAAAAATATTTGCAAATGACAGCAATTATGATGTGTCACGTTGTATACACCTGCCTCTTTTGTTTATTTTGGCTTTTCGCTACCTGTTTTTCTCTTTCACTCTTTTGCGCACATATGATTCAATAATGTAGTCAAAAAAAGTTCAAGTCACAATCGTGTCACCAGCTTAGGTCATTTCAATAATAAGCACATATACTCAATCATTCATGATGATTGAACTATTGTTTTTCTCTCGATTGTTTGATTGTTAGATTGTTAAGATATATCATCTTGGAATGAAACACGAAAACTTTTTTCCATCCATCAATTTCGAAATTCTGTTTGCAATATGTTTTAGAGGTTGTAAAGAATATAGAAAGATAGTGAGATAGGTGGGAATAGGTGAAGAAGGGAAGACAATAGAAAAGAAAGAAGCTTAAATGGGAAGAGATAGAGAGAACGATAGAAACGGAGCAATGTATTTTGTTTATTAAACTGTAATAATTGTAAACATCATTGCTGATTATTACCATTTATTTTTCTTTTCACAGTTTATCTGCAGATCAGAACGAACAAAATTCTTGGAAGACCAACCGAAGAACATCATCGACTAGGATACAAAAACCATATACGCACCAAACAAACAAAAACAAGTAAAAAGAAAACGGAAATTATCAAAGTAAAGTGGTTACCAATTAGGAAATACATCTAGATATTAAATTAGAAAGAACAAACAAAATGGAAGTAACGCCAAATTATTCGTACGTTTTCGATTTTGAAAATGAGTTTATTCATCAAGACACGCGCAAATGGATGATCAAAAATTGGACGTGGGTCTTTTATTATTGTGGCGTTTATATGCTTATCATTTTCGGTGGACAATTTTGGATGCAAAATAGGCCTAGGTAAGACAACAAATAACATGCATGACAAATGGTGGCAGCTTATTTGGTTTTGATCAACAATTTCATGTGAAAGTGAAAGATAAATTGATGTTCAACATCTGGTCATGCGCTACACATCTCCAGCGAATATTACAAAAAAAAAGGTGTCGTAGCTTTATCCACGATAGGACATTGGCAATAGAGTGCTAATTTATTTTGCAAACACATGCATTTCGGATGATGGTAAAAAATCGCAAACAACTAAACAAATGAACGATTTCGAATACCATTATCCGTTGGTTTAAAAAAAAAAAAAATGATCAAAACGTTTATATAAATAGACAATATATTTTGAAATTAGCTTAAAAACGTGCGCTCATACGGAAACGACGAAGAAAAAACAAAGAAAAAGAAATAAAAACTAAGAAATGATGTGAAACAAAATTAAAAAAAAAATGGAAATATTTGGCAGAAAAGTACTATATAATGCGCTAATAAAAACCAGTTTTGTTAAAAATTAAACATTGCTAGTGCCTGTTGCTCTCTAACACAACACGCCGCGTTGCTATTTTGGCAACGTTGTCGATCATGTCTTCTTTCTCTTTCATTCTCTTCTTCCACATTTGCGTCATCTTTTTGAGTTCCCCTCTTCATTTGCTATATCGTCGGTACTTCCAAATTGAAAAAAAAAAAAAATAAAATAAATCGTTTTTCTGACCAATCTTACATTGCGATTTTAAAGAGTCGTCTAAATGTATGCGTGATTTATTATTATCGCTGTGTGTGTAAACCACACATAAAATTATAATTATAAATATGTTCTTCTGTCGTCAATATTTCATTCAAGTTTCTCACGAATAATGAGATTTGTTATTTGCTTCTTTTATTTTTCATTCATTGATTTCGCAGTTGCGTAAGCGCATGTGTGCGTGAGATTAGGAGCAAAATCATACGATTTTTTCATATTACTTCAAATTGAATTAAATCTTCTATGTATGTATGTTGAACAGGTGTATATGGCAAAAAGTGAAAACAAAATGATTTCATCTGACAATATGTTCACGTGAATTAGATTTCAATTATAATTTTTTGTTCGTTCGATTGCAGAACATTTTACTCCGTTTCGAAGCTTCTTCTTGATTTCAAAGCATAGCATGCAAATTATAAAAAATATTTGGTACGGTACAAAACACGAAAAGAACAAAAAGTTTAAAAGCACGCCATTTCAATCAAACGATGATTATGTTCATATGACACGAGATTTGCATACAATGAAGATTTCTCTTCTGGCCGATTCTCGTTTTTTGAATGATAAATTGTTTTTAGCAATAGAAAATGTCTTAAAATAAATATTACGTCTCAAAAAAGATGTAAGCACGTCTATTTGATTTGATAATCAATTGGCATATCTGGTTTAATTTCTTTTTTTCCTTTGCTTTTAATGATCTGTTTTATACAAATAAAACGTTCATCGGACATCAAATTATGACACGATAAATAATTATTAACATCCGTAATGTGCATACAGACAAGTGGTTATTTTTTGTCTGTTTTCTTGATTTTTACAATTCAAAGAGTATGCAGACCATCATGAAACATATGTGAATGATTTTAATAGGACACAATTGGAAAAACTTGATTGTCAAAACAACATATTTTCTGTGTAACTGCTTATTTTGCTTTAATAAATAGAATTTCTATCAGAGAAATGGCAAGAAATTAAAGTATTAATTTATTATCATTGTCATTGTCATTGTCATTGCTATTGTTAGCGTGCGCTATTTGAGTTAGCAATCATGCAACCGGGAAAAAAATTCGATTTAGGTTGTTTATCATACAAGTTGAACAAAACAACAACAGATTTTGGTGAATAATCAGTGTCACTTTGCTTTATCTCAATCGCTTTCTTTTTGTTCTCCTTATAAATTAATAATTTTTTTCCTTTTTGATGTGAGTTATTGAAGTGGCCGATTACAAAAAAAAAAAATTATCAACGAGAAACAAAACAATATTTAATGTGATTATTATCAACATTTTTTGCTTATGTAATCATTGATTGATGTCACTTGAATTGCTGTGCTATGTTTTACCAAAAATTATAAGTTGCTATAATTTGTATGTTTTGTAATCATTCTGAGCCGAATTAATTTAATTAAATCAAGCGATTTACTTCCTCGACAACCACTTATGAAGGAGTTTCTGGTTCACATGTTAAAATTATTAGGAATCAACAATAAATAATTGGAATGAAAGACAAATATTTGTTGAAAATTCAATTTCATGCCACTGACAGCATAAACTCAGGCTGTTTTGCAATAAATATTACTGCGGAATGCTTTGTTTGCTTCATTGCTCTTATTTTTAGTTGTACCAGTCAACATAATAATAAAAATAATGTTTATAATGAACATAAGATTTTGAAATTCAATGATTGAATGTATTTTTTTATTTCACTTTTCACAATGAAAATGCGCATTATTTTTTGTATATTCATTATCACCACTAACTGTGGAATTTATTTACATTTATGTGTTGCGGCTATTGTTTTGACGATTGTGCTTGATGCTTACGCAGATTCGAATTACGCGGACCACTGGTAATATGGAATTCAGCATTGGCAATATTTAGTATTATTGGCGCTAGCCGAACCGCACCAGAACTAATTCATGTTCTACGTCATTATGGACTATTCCATTCAGTCTGCGATCCAAGGTTAGTATAAAACATTTCTTTTTTTAGTACTATTTTTGTTATTCAGCATACTTCAGAGTGCCATGATGACGTGAAATGAGGACTGTAAAATCCACAATAACGCATTCTTTTTATTATTATCAACCAATTCATTTCGACTGGTTTTGAAGTTTATTTTTGTATAAACGCACATCTTGAGATTTCGATATAAACCGGTCGAATTGTCGCAATCAAAAATATTGATCTTTTTTAGATTAAAAATAAATTGTGTATTTCCTCGTCGAGATCAAGTTTATCACTCGATCATTGGCGTCATTGTTGCTGGAAGTTTCATTGACGCATGAGTTGATTATAAATAGAAAGTTCATTGAACTTGACCATATTATTTTTTTTATAACTGTTATCATTTTTGGATTTTTACAATTGAAGACTTTATAACATGTTTATTCAATTTGAAAAACTTTGAATATTTAACAAATAAATGTCGTTATTAACTTTATTTCTTCTTCTTTTTCCTCTATCGAGTAAATGAAAATTAATTTTTTTTTTCTCTTTTTCTAATTTAGCTACATTGAACAGGATAGAGTATGTGGATTTTGGACATGGTTATTTGTACTATCAAAATTACCAGAGTTGGGTGTGTATTAAGGGTTAGAAAACCCCTTTTAATTATATATATACATATTGAAAAATTCACACATTAAAAAAATGATTTGGTTATTTCTTCCCTTTAGGTGACACAATATTTATCGTATTGCGAAAACAGCCGTTAATATTTTTGCATTGGTATCATCACATTACTGTGTTGATTTATTCCTGGTTTTCATATACAGAATATACATCATCGGCTCGATGGTTTATTGTGATGAATTACTGTGTACATTCCGTTATGTATTCATATTATGCATTACGTGCGATGGGATATAAACCGCCACGTTTTATTTCAATGGTGATTACGTCAATGCAATTGACTCAAATGATTGTTGGATGCACAATTAATTTGTGGGCATATGATTATTTACAAACGATGCATCCATCCGCCTGTCACATTTCACCGATCAATATTAAATTATCCATTGCCATGTATTTTAGTTACTTTGTGCTATTTGCCCAATTTTTCTATATGACATATTTATCACCGAATGCCCGAAAAGGAAAACGTTCAACATTCAATAAAGTTGATAATACTACCAGCAGTAGATCGAATCGCATAAAAACAGCAACTGCAACGCATCTATCAACAAAAGACATCACATCGTCTCTATTGGCAAATGGCAGTCGAATGGCCAACATTTCTGGAAAATCCGATAAATTTAAGGAACAATAAAATTATCAACAGACAGTGCATTCTCTTCAAACGATTCAAACCAGAAACTTAAAAAAATATGAACTGAGTTAAAATAAATGAATAAAAAAAGGGAAAACATATTACACAGGCACAGAGGGAAAATGTTCAAATGTACGAAAAAAATGGGATAATATGCCAAATGCACATATGTTGTGTACATTTTGGATGAGTTCGAAGAGCTTTATAAATACTTATATACTTACAATTGAAACGAAAGCTTCAAGGCTGATAACGTACACCTACATTTTAGGTGACTGAAAAAAAATTGAACAATTTGAGAAAAAAAAAAAAACTCAAACATAACACGCATCAATAGAAATATTTGTAAATTCAGAAACGTTTAAAAATTCCAAAAAACATACACAATTTACAAAAAAAAACGTGAATCATACAGTTGAGAAAAAAAAAACAGAAATGATGGAGGAATAATTTTTTTATTCATTAGATTTTAAGATAACGCTGAACACATACATTTTTTTTTTTTTTTTTTTTTTTTTTTTTTGTATGAATTCAATACAATTTATTGAAGGCAGTCATTGATGTCGCTGTCGCTCTTCACTCTGCTCAAAAAATGTTAATGTTCATTTCATTGATTGAAAATACAATAGACACAAACCGCCGTCAAACGAATAGAAGAAAAGAAAATAAAAAAATAAAATAAAAAATCTTCAAGCATTGTTAAAAAAATTGATCTTTACTTAAGAATCGCGCATGCATGCTCATGGAATCAAACCACAAAATCCACAAATTAATTGCGCAAATTATCTTTACTACTAAATTGCGGCCACAATTTTGACGGTTCTTTCTAACAGCTTGTTTTTTTTATATGTATTATATCTACTTTGTACTCTGTTTGAACAACAAAGTAATTCCTCTCCTTTTCAACAACAACAATAAATTTGTTCTACTGATATCAGCTAACTTTTTTTTTTGTTCCATAAAATTTAATAAAAGTAACAACTGACGCGCCTATGAAAAACAAATGAATCACACACAGAGAGATACAGAAACACACAAACACATTTATTATTGTAATACTAGTATAGTTTACAAGTGAGAGGGACAAATCTGAATAATTTATTAAATATGTAACATTAAATTATTTTTTAAACTAGAAAAATGAAGAAAAAAATACATTTAAAAAAGAAATAAACAAAACAATGTTCGAAAATCATTTAGATGTCGTTTTTATATTGAAATTTTCAGTTTCTGGTTCCGGTTCCAATTTCTAATTTCATGTGAATTTCCTTATCAATTGCAGATTTATCTTTGTATCAATTTAGATTCGAGTTTTCATAACTAAAGAAAGAATAATGTAGAAAAACGAAATAAGTAGTATGAAAATAGCGGTTTGGAACCCATTTCTTAGTATTAGTGTACACACACACACACACACACACACGCACCACACACACACACACACACACACACACACACAAACACACACCGATTTTAGCCACACCTCAAAAGAGTTATTTTCTCCTCTTATTTCAACTGGTTTATCATGCACACATGAGTCTACAGATGTGCGTGGCACTAAAATATTAATAACAATACCTATAAAATATTTGTATTGAAAAATATTTTTAATAAGAGGGACTTCTTATTAAAAAAATTTTAAAAAATTTTTAATAAGAGGATTTCTTATTGAAAACATTTTTAAAAATTTTTAATAACAGGAACTTCTTATTGAATTAATAACACAATATTTTAGTTAATAACATATATTCGTTAAAAAATTAATAACATTTCTATTATTAATTAATAACAATTTTTGGTATTTTTAATAACATCCACTATTATTAAAAATGTAATAATAATATTATTAGATATTTAATAACAAAAAATGTAATTTTTTTGTACAAAATCTCATTCAGCAACTTTATTGATGCCAAATGCAATGTTAAAATGCATAAGTTTGTAATTTGGCACATCAGAGAGTGTTGCTGAAGTGCACATTTGATGAAAGAGCCATTTTGTTCATTTTTCGCGCCAAAAACATCTTGTGTGGATATTTTCTCCATTGAAATTACCTTCCATGCCTTTATTTGCACTAGTAAATAACTTTGATAAACCAAACAATCAAATTCGATCACAAAATGAATACATTTTCAGCACAAATTTAAGAATTTCTTCGAAAAATTAGATATATTAGAATTTTAGATATTTCAAGGATAATCATTCACACTGTGATAGTAATCCTTCAAGATGCACCGAAAAACTTGAAAAAATCGCAATGATTTCTTCAAAATTGACTTGCATTGCTAGAATCATTTAATTTCTAGTGGATTGAATCTAAATTGCATGAATTAGAAACGAAATCTTTCAAAAATTCGATGCTTCGTTGGAAATCATTATTCAATTGCGTACAATTTTATTTGAAATATTTAAAGAATGGTGGTTAACAAATTCCAACGATATGGTAGAATTCATAAACTGCATAAATTAGTGTGAAAACTTACAAAACCTACTCTACGCGACTAATTCCATGCTAATATCTTTTCTTATGCAAAAATTACAGCGCTTAGACTGGTGTGTAGCCATCAATTTTTCGAAGAAATTCTTAAATTTGTGCTGAAAATGTATTCATTTTGTGATCGGATTTGATTGTTTGGTTTATCAAAGTTATTTACTAGTGCAAATAAAGGCATGGAAGGTAGTTTCAATGGAAAAAAATATCCACACAAGACGTCTTTGGCGCGAAAAATGAACAAAATGGCTCTATCATCAAATGTGCACTTCAGCAACACTCTCTGATGTGCCAAATTACAAAACTTATGCATTTTAACATTGCATTTGGCATCAATAAAATTGCTGAATGAGATTTTGTACAAAATTAATGGAAATTATTCTTCGAAAGACTAAATAATTAGATTGTACCTTTATTTTTGCACGATTAGAAAAATGTGATTTTCTAATTTCTGAAGCAAACAGCTTGAAACTCCCAGAATAGTTGTCAAAATACACTTGATTATTGAAAAGAGAGGTCCATTCTATTAAGTCATAAAGTGAACGAAGTGCACTCAATAGAATAAATATAAATTTTTGTGAGTTTTCTGAATATCAAAAGGGTGTACCTTTATTTTTGACGCTGACTGTATAAATGGAAAATTAAGCAAATGAAGTATTTTTTTTTATTGAACTGAACAAAAACAAATGGAATGTAATGTGTATTGAAATTTGTTAATAAAAAAAATTAAACTCCGATCAATTTGGGTTCTTTCTTGCTAATTTGTGTGTCACAATGAAACTACTGGATTTTTTTTTTGGAATAAATAATTCCGTTACAAAAACGATGGAAATGGCGTCAAAAAATATTTTTTAATAACAATGTTATTAAAATATTAATAACATTTTTTGTTATTAAATATCTAATAATATTATTATTACATTTTTAATAAAAGTGGATGTTATTAAAAAGACCAAAAATTGTTATTAATTAATAATAGAAATGTTATTAATTTTTTAACGAATATATGTTATTAACTAAAATATTGTGTTATTAATTCAATAAGAAGTTCCTGTTATTAAAAATTTTTAAAAATTTTTTCAATAAGAAATCCTCTTATTAAAATTTTTTTAAAATTTTTTTAATAAGAAGTCCCTCTTATTAAAAATATTTTGTTATTAGATATTTTAGCGGCTAAAATATTAATAACAGTACATCTGTACATGAGTCTCTCTCCTCTCGAGACTGTCTTTTTTTCCCACCTCCTCGAAAGCGGTTTCAATAGACTGGTTCTCTCTCTCTCTCTCTCTCTCTCTCTCTCTCTCTCTCTCTCTCTCTCTCTCTCTCTCTCTATTAGTGCACATACACACACTGCAAAACCTGTTTTTGCCCCGCTCACAAACGACTATTTCTCCTACTTTCTTCTCTTTCTCTCTCTCTATCTTCTCATTCTTAAGTTTCGAGTTCAATTTATATTTTAATTTTAAATAAAAACGCTTTTTGCTAGAGAGAATCGAACTCAAGACTGTCGTATTCCAAGACGAATGTTCTAACCACTGAGCTACATCGGTCTTTAGTAGCTATATGAGAAAAGTTGGTATATATGCGGTTCTGTAGGCGCAAGTGATTGTTTATAACGAATGAATGAATGAATGAATGAAGGTACGATCGCAACGGCAGCGAAAGATCGTAATAAGCGGGAAGAAGGTGTGAAGCAACACTATAATATATGAATGAAACGACAGACAAGGCAGCCTTCCAATGCATTTTTACTACAAACGTAAATCATTTATTTATGATTAACCAAATGAATTTTTATTGAGCATGTTCGATAAATAAAAATTAATCTTCACAAAGACAAATTCGTTTGTTTTCACGATGCACATAATTTTTTAAAACGTGATGTTTAATTGAATTACATAAAATGCATAAATCTTTAATTGAAAAGGATTTACCGCATTCATTTCTCACATGATTCTCTTTTTTTTAATCCATTACTACATTTGCAAATTAAATTAAATACAGTAAAATTAGTATCATTCCTTTTCAAAAAATACTGAAATACAAATTTAATCAATAAAATATCGTAAAATGTAGAAAAATTGTTAGTAAAAACTATATCATTTAAATTGTATTGAATTAAGTCTAATATTGATGTATATATCCATTGTTTGGAATTAATGTAAAATTCGACCGCAATCTGTTTTAACATTCTTGGCTTCGGTTTAGTTGATCTACATATTACAATTCGATTTAAAACATCATTATATTCTATAGATTTAACTAATTTGGTATAGAAGTGTACATTTTCACATTCATATTTCCTCGGTTTTCGTATCATTTCTTTATAACATTCATCAAAAACATTTTCTTTTAATAAATATTGTCCATAATACATAGGTGGTAATATGTCAAACTCAATTAAAAGTTGATTCATAACTGATGGAATATTTTCCAAAATATTCTTATCTTAGATATATAATGATCTAATAATTGACGTATTAATTTGCGATGTTCTATACTCAAACTTTGAATGTAAAAAAATGTATACATTCTATATTGTTTAAAATCTAATTTTTCTGGATATACAGTAGGTGAAACCTTATCGCTAAAATATAAATGATCATATTCTTCTGCATCTATTAAAATTGCCATTGTTGAAAAATTCTGTGAATTCCAAACGAATCAATTATCATCACCATCAATCTAATGAATAGAAGTAAACAAAAAAAATTAAAAATATATATTGGAATACTATTCTTATTTACTTCTACTCACTTCTGCTTCACTGTTCTTTTCCTTGTTCTCTTCCTCCATTTGTGTTTGGCTGACAATTCTGATAATCCTAGATCTATACAAAAAAAACGATGAAATATATATAATATATTTGAATAAAACTTTTCTCAGGTATTACATTTTTTGACAGCAACAATCTGTGCTTCGAATCATATATTTTTCATAAGAAAACCATGTACACTTACTTGTTTCCTTCACGTTGTCCACCAAAGTACAAATAATTGATTTCATCAGCACAGTTTAGATTATTCATATCATCTTTGTCGAGGACACTCATAAAATATTGCGGTAGGATGATAACCTGATCTTCCAGCTCCACTAGGATACTTTTCTCTTCATCTTCAACGAACTTATTTTTCACTAACCGAAAACACATTTGGAGTTACAAATTGGCCCATGATTTCATGTACCTGGCGATATATTGACTTTTCATTATCTCTGCAAAACGTTTTTTCTACGTTTTACTTTTCCTTTTTTACGTTATTGCTGTTTTTTTCTTCGTTCCATTGTTGCTTTTGTTTCTCATTTTGCTGAAGCAAAAAACAATCAAAAAGTTTGAGCGATTTGCAATAATTGCATAAGAAGGAAATATGAATCGATCAACATTGCTTGTTTTTATGAAATATGGACAGATAGTTGCTTGCGTGCGGTGTGGATTTCTTTTTGATTTACCGCAATGCAATGTTGTCATTAATTAAGTTGCAATAAAGCTAAACACAATTTTCATGCAGCCGTTTCCTTTCGATCCAACTTCAATATAAGGATTCGATCGAAGGCACATTTTCTCTTTCATTCTTTGTTTTGTTTTTCTTTTTCTGTCGCTAAATTCTTCCTTTTTCTTCAGCAACTACTATTCAATAGATGACAATGTTGCTTTAACTGGACAGGATAAGAAGCAGAATGTCCAAGTCCATGCTATTAATCACATGTATGTAAAATGAATAAGAGTTGTGATAGTGCTTTTGTTGTGTCTATTTAAAGCGTTGCATATAAATGTGTAACAATTGTCGTATTTTATCGCTTGACTGGGTCGAGAAAGAGGCAACAGAGCAATGAACATGAATTGTTCCTATCCATTTAGCAAGGCTTATGCTAATTAATGCAATCGCCACTGAAACTGGTTCTGCACATCTACCAATGCATTCACTCACTTCGGTTCGGTGTAAAGTTATTTTAGTTCGGTCTGTCATCGCGTGAGTTCGTTTGATGTTTGAGTTTATGTGAAGACACGTCACGCCGTTTGATAGTTCAACGCAGCAAACGACGTCTCCTGCTATGCATATCGATTCAGTCAAATAAAACACAGTCATTGTTCGTCTCAAAACACCAAATTTCACATAAAGAGAGTGTTGCAAATAAATTGTTGGACTATGTTGCTGAGTTTTCATGCAAAATTTTGATGTAATTATTCATGTGAAGTATACATTTTTATAACAAAATGTTTATTTTCATTTATATTCTTAAAAAAATTTCGTGCTCTTTTCGTAGAAGCTTTGTTTCATCCAAGAAGAGTCAGCCAGTTGGTGTTCCACAGACACTAACATCGATGTCGCATTAGTAAAGATGAGTATTGCCTCTTACGCCATCTGTACGAGTACGGTGTGAAATTGAATAAATATCAAACAATATTGTGAAAAGACGCGCAGAAGACTTTCATGTTGGTGCTTTCATGCACGATTATATATTGTATACATACAACGTTTTCATACCAAAGCAAATGTGTCGTGCACTGAATGCCGCAAGCAAGTATATTACGGCATAAATTGAATGACAATTACTTGGCAAGCGATCTCTATCACATATACACTGAATTGCACATACACCATTACGGAATGCAAACGACAAATCGTATCTTCTTGCCATTTCCTATGGTATAGTCAGTGCACATTGATAAATCGTATAGGTGGCCTCAAAGTCTTGAAATCAAAGCTCTTCTCATGTTAAAACATACAACGAATGTCACATTGCTAACATTTTCGAATCAAGTTCCATCGTCAGCCAAAAACAACACGGCCTTAGCTCCGCCAGCTCAACAGCAGAAGCAGCAGTAACAACCTGTTCAGTCCGTTCAAAGTAAATAGATCGAACTCATCATTCTCAATATTTGAACCAAATTCATGTGAATTTTTTTTTCTAATTTAAAGTTTTGTCATCAATAGACGCTAAACCTTTGTTTGTGGCCAACAATGACTTCGGAAGGAACCGCAGTGGTTTCTACCTCAAATACCGAAGCAAATGAGAATTTGGGTGAGTGATATTTTTTAAAGATGAAAATAAGGAACACACACGAAAATACATTCTTTCATATCCATCGAAATTCGGATTCAATACCAATTCACACAATCAGTGTTTAGCATAACCTCAAATTCAATTTTTATTTGATTCTACACAACGAATGTATTATTTGATTTTTTTTTTCTTTGCTTCCAAGCAGTGCTCATAAACTGACTAACAAACCAAACTGATTCCCAAATTATTGAATTACAGGGGTTCGAGTTTTACGTATTTCTTCTCCCAACGGAACAACATACAAAATGCTCGACGTGCACGCAGCCATCGACCAATTTGGAGAAGTCGATGCAGTTTCGGTTGGTAAAGATAGTGTTTATGTTCGATTCAAAAGCGACATTTCGGGCTTCAAGGATTGGCAAGTTGAAATTAGCGGGGAACGTCCGAAAATTGAATCCGTCAATATAGACTGCATCAGTTTGATTGTGAGGCTTTAATTCACTCAATGTTTGAGAAGTGAATTCAACCAAACAGTAACAGTCGATATTCCTCTCACAAAACCATGTTGGCTGGAATCAATTAAAATCTTTAAATGAAAATTAAGGTGATAGGCAATTATTGAATCCAACAGTTTAGGAATCACATTTTGTAAGGCAACACCCCTATAATTTTCAATATCATTCCTTGAACCACTTGTTCTGGTTTCATGATCAAATTAGAATAAATTGTAAAATGATGTAAACAACCTACAAAAATGTCAGTGGTGAGTAAGAAAAATTGCCAAATCAAACTGTAACCATGAGATAAGAGATGGCGTCACTGGGATATTTTTTGTAGATTGTCAAAAAGAAGAAAAAATGTGAATGATAGGTTAAGAATTGAAAAGAAATGAGGTATAAGCGCTCTTCTCTTTGGACATCGCAATAGAATGGTTGTGTTACAAAAAAAGAAAAAAGAATAAAAGTTGTATAAAGGAATAAGTATTCACTGAGTTGTTTAATTTTTTTTTATACTATATCCAAGGAAATTGGTTGTAATCGACACCATTATAAATTCAATTGATAACTTGATTTGGAGAATTTTGTACTAAAATTGTGAAGAAAATTCGTTCAAAGAAAATTATCATACGATAGGAATTTTAGAAAGTGATTTCGTTGAGTGTGGACAAAAACCGTAATCCGATATTCACATTGGATATTTTCATCGTTGTAAGGAAGAAAGGTTTCGATGCGATAAACGGACCCGAAACTATGTTCAAGTGGATATTCTCATCGCTGGAATTATTAAATTGGTTCGATGCGATAAACGGTCCCGAACCTGGATTCACACTGGATAGTTCATCGTTGAGAGATAATAAGTTCGATGCGATAAACGGACCCGAACTTTGATCATTCTGGATAAAAGTAGTGCCCACTAAGTCCTATTCAGTAAGTCACTTTCATAAGATTTTACAAAGAGAGAGCATATTGTAATTCAAAGACCGGAATTCAAGTAAATGAATTATCGCGGTCATAAAATTGTTGAAGAGAGTAGGAAAACAAAACACGTGGCGCCCAACGAAAGAAGTTGTTAGTGCATTTCGAGTTGCAAATCGAAACCGCATGGTCAATGAAAACCCAAAATTGTTTGTATATTCAAGTGATTAGCTACCAATTGAGTAGCACATACATTTTGTCAGAATAAATTGTTGTTTCAAAACGAATTAGAGTACATTAAAAAATTAAAGCATAACAAACAACAATTTAGAAAAAAAAAAAAAAAAATCGTGTAATATATCTTAGTTGATTCAAAATTTTTTAAAAATTTGATTATTATCCCGACGGTAAAATGAAAATACCGAATTGATCGTAAT